>OX382377.1:13151061-13466909 GCA_947508005.1 Amphipoea lucens
TCCGTCCATCTAGCTGCACTGCTCTTTATTTATCTGATTGCGGCGGTGATTATTACTATCCCATCAAAAACATTTTCATGTAAAATGTTGCCAAGCCGAGACCATATGGCTCGCACTGTCAAAAAGTTATCAGATCTCATGTAGAGCCAAGCTTCGAACTCTACACGCCCTAACTCTACAAGCCCTAACTTGACAAACTCTACACCTTAGTCAAAATATGAGGCTTGGTCGTCTCGTTACTACAAGAACTTATTGTACTCGTATATCAGAAAACTATTGAACAGTGAATACATTTTTCACCTTACGCCCATGTCACGGTAGCGAAACGGCCAAGCCACATATTTTGACTAAGGTGTAGAATTTGTGAAGTAGTGAAGGGGTTTTTTAGATATCAATAAAAAGACCTATAAGAGCTATGCAATTGAACCTTTATAATAATGTTTAATAAGTCCACTATTGCCATCATATCTCGAGAATTTTGTTTATCTGGTATAATCCAAACCCAAGTTATGAGGGTTCAAAAAAACGATAAAGCCGAAGACGAAGTGCCCTTGCGCTTCGCTTGGCTCGTCTTGGCGGGGCATTACCGTGCCCCCAGATGCAATTTACTCTTACATAATAATAATAATTATTTAAGAAATTAAATACGTAAAGCATACTATTCGGAATTAATTAATAAATGAACTTATTCCGAATTTTCCTGGATTGATTTTGTTGCTAAGTCCGAAGACGGATGACGCAAATTTAAATTAAATTGTATTATAAATAAAATATCGTAATATAGTTACATTAATTTATTTCATGAATTGGGAACACAGGTTACCTTTATGAATTTGACGAACGAGGTCATGACGACGAGACGAAATATCTCAATGCGTGATTTCCGTTAAATATATAAATACCTTCATGAATGATTTGTTTAAACCTTAACCCCCTTATTCATAATCCTATTTTATCTCTATTTTAGCTAAAATAGGTTTATAGAACGTTTGTCTTTATCTGTCACGTTGTCATTTCTGTGTGTAAGAAAGAGACAAACCTCATTGTAACTAAAATAGGTTTGATAAGTTTTATGAATAAGGGGGTAAGTCTTTTTGTTTTGCCTTCAGTCTGTAGAGGGTTAAATCATAATCCTTTTTGGGAACAAAACTTTAGTTCATCTTCATTCTCCTCTCCTTTGCTTTATTTCTGAATGGTCCTGCTCTTGATCTCGCTCACGCCTAACGGAAAGCGATGGATGAGGTCTGTTGATGGAACGAGCGTGCCTAAAGGATGCCTTTATATTCTAATTTATTTGGGGTCGGCGCAACATATATTTTTCTATTAGTCATCATCTTGGTATATTCATCGCCTTTCTAGCCATATTATCTTTCACTACAAAACTTTAGTTGAATCTATACTTATAATAAATCTGTAGAAGTGAAAATTCTGTACATTGAAAATATAAAAAAAATAAATGGCAGGGGGTGTTACTAGACCGACACCGAACCCAAAAATGTGATTAAAAAAAATTTTGTCTGTCTGTCTGTTTGTTCAGGCATCACGCAAAAACTACCGGTTCGATTACGATGAAACTTAGTATAATTATTCTTTAATATCCTGGGCACCACACTGGGTACTTTTTATCCCGGAAAAGTATATACAATAAAAAACAAACTTAATTTTGCTGTTCGATCCCTAGACCCGATTATTGTACCAACCGCAAATAATAAGTTTGTCGTAGGTTACGTCACCCGCAGTGGAGTTCACTAAGGGGCGCTGCACACGGTTAAGATACTATAATATTTTATCTTAAGATACAATATCGCTCGCCATACAATTCATTGGACTATCACACACGACGAAGATAATAATCTATAATAATATTATAAAGAGGTGAAATTTGTTTGTTTGTATGTATGTAGGATGTAAGCAAGGATATAGGCTATTTAACATCACGCTGCGCCTCTTCGGAGCCGAGCAGAAAAAAAAAAGTCAGAAAGAACGCCAAGCGAAAACGAAGTAATAGCGCGGGCAGGCGATGCAATGCGATGTGTCGGGGGAACCAAACGTTCCACGCGGACGAAGTAGCGGGCAGAAGCTAGTGTTAAATAAATCAGATGAAGCCAAAATAAAAAATTTCACCTGTTCAAAAAAATGTTTAAATAATCAGTTTCGCAGACACATTTATCTATACGGCTTGTAGGGCATTGTTCCTTGTCAGCCACCCAAGAGTTCAAGATACGGGAAAACGATGCGCTCCAATTTTCCTCGTACTTTGAACTCGACAAAAACAGTGTCTTTTTCACGCGCGAATTTTTTGGTCTCGGAAAATTTGAACAACCTTCTCATGATTTCTATCGCCCTAGTACTTTGGTTGAATGTTTTTTTTTATTATTTAAGTTTTTGTTCCTTTTAAGGGGCTATGCGTTTGCAGCGTTTACTTATAAATATTGTTCGAAGTATTTTAACCTGCCCTAAATGTAATTTTCCTTTCATTTTAACACATTTTAAGGTCTCGAAGAATGGGAGTAATTTTTGTTCCATAAACAGGTTTATTGTTATTCGAATATTTCGAATTTATCTTCATCCTTTCATCTTTTGTGGGGTGACCTGCTTTCAAGAGCTACCCAGCAATAGGTGCGTTGGCCGCTCGAAGCCACATGCAAGCAACGTGTCGGGTTTAACGATCGCAGTAGTGCAATATCATAGTTGATAGCCCATAGCCAACCCACCTTTTCTCTTTTAAAAAATTACGGAAAAATTCGCCAAAAAGAACGAGATGTTTTAACAGGTCCCAAATTAGGATTAGACTTACGTTATTTAGCCATTATTAGTAGACAGCTTAAACCCACACTTTTAGCACAAAAATAGTTGACAGATTCTCAAGCAAATGCTAGTTTCTAAACAAACATTTTCTCCCACAGATAACCTAATAGTAATTATTTAATCTGTGACCCTAGTCGCATGGTGGTCTCAGTTCATTGACTTTGACATTTCTAATTTAGGTCTCGCATAACCCGCCAAAATTTTGAAGGCAGGTATTTTCGTACTTCTCATACGAAATTGGATGCTACGTAATTTAGTAGGGTTATCCGCGAAAAACGTTCTCCAACCGAGTTCACGTCTGCTTTCTTTTATTCAAATTTGTCCGTAGTGAAACCAATAATTGTATATTAAGTTAGCAGACATATAAATTTTGTTCACATTATGTAGCTTTTTTTCTATTTTCCAATAATGCCATCGATTTATGACATATTATCAATGGGTATCGACAGCGAAACTTTTGATTAATCGGATTCAATCGATTAAGAGGAATTTTATTCGATTCTTGTGGGCTAAGCATAGATAAAAACATTTAATTTGTTGCATTATGAATGCAACGCAGTTTTTTATCGATTCAATTAAGTAAATCAATCCATATATTTTAATAAAAAATGCAAATTATTTCTCAGCAGGTGTTTGAAATAATCAAAAAGTTTACATTCAAAAGTTGGAGATTTCGAAAACACCACAAATAGAGACAAAACAATACAAACCACCAGGCTTGTTCAGCAAAATTTGCAAAAAGTCGCAAGCAAATCACCTTATTGTTACAATTTCGGTAGCTAAAGCTAACAATTGGGGCATTCAGACAGGCTTATTATTTAAAACAATCGACCCAGTAGTCGAAAAGACAGATTGTTTAATAATTGAGCCATAGAAATGTAACAGAAACTAAATAGAACAACTAAAGACAGGTCGTAAAAGAAAGGGTGGAGCAGAGATTGGGGTAAAGACGCGCGCGCAGTGCTCAGTTTATATGACGCTTTGGATAACTGACTGAATAGATAATAAATGAATTACCTTATTGTTTTTATTCTTTTTATAAATGGCATCTAGGCGAGGTAAGGAGGGCAGCAAGGGACAGGGTGGATTGGATTATTAATTGTTTTTACTATTTGTTAATGATTCACTCCCGGACTATCCAATCAAGCCTCAATGAATTTACTTACATGTTAAAGGCCATTATAATATTGATGAGTCAAAGAAAAAGTTTTGATGCAGTTTTGAAGCCGACATACTGGCCATCATTTTAGTGTCATCATTGTTCCAAATTTGAATTCAAAACTATTCAAAAAGCTATAAAACTTATTAAGTACATAGTCTCGATTTAAAAATCCTCTAATTGCGTAACACACTATAAATCACAATCTGAATAATTTTGAAAGATATTGCTTCATAAGTTCGAAAAATTTGTCAGCTCTGTAACGTAAATTACGCAATGAATGCTGTTGAACTGTCAAAATGAAAGCCATTGCCACTGATAGTGTGTTACGCAATTACCCCGCTGGAGTGTAATTGTAATAAACGTTGATACAAAAAAACTGTGAACCGTGACCATATATATTGGGATATAACTATGAGGAAAAATGGAAAAAAAAATTTAATTACATTCTGAGTGCGTAGAGGTAAGAAATCACGTCATATCTATTAAATCATCTGTGGTTGTGTGTAATAATAGTAGGTATAGGTCATATGTTACTAAAAATAATCATAGTAATTTTTTTTATCAGCGTTATGTGTCATTCATCTTAAATTATCTCGCTAAGATGCTACAGGAAGGAAGATGCTGTAAAACGTGGTATTTATTTGATGACGTATGGACCTACGTCTGTCTGTGCGTATTTTCTTTTTATGCTGTAAAATTACTTACGTCAACATTACAATGAAAACAGGATACTTAGTTACAAATACAATAAATAATAACAAAAATGTTGATTGTATCGTACCTATAGTAAATAGAACACAATACTTATGCATAGGTACTCACGACATATATAAAGTATAAGTACATTTCAATGCGAGGTCAACTAAAACTGGAAATATATAGCTTGATGTGTCATCGTGTGTACCAATTTTTTTTTCTTTTTGTTAGCCTGTATTGAGTCCCACTGCTGGGCAAAGGCCTCCCCTTTTTCCTTCCAATCCTGCCTGTCTTGTGTGACCTCTGGCCATGTTGGCCCTGCAAACATTATCAGATCGCGATCGTCACACGACCTTTGCCGGTACCAACATTAACAATAATAAAACGTACATGTCTATCGGCTTTCAATCTAAAATTAAAAAAAAAAACAACTTCCAAAATTTCGAAAAATAGAAACATAAATGTGCATGTTTTACAGCTTAGGAATCACTATGGCGTCAACCAAAAAAGTTCCTACAATTGTCGCATCTTTCCTGCCTATTTACCAAAAATACTCTCTATTCCCAGAATCCAAAGAAAGTCAGCCCTTACGCTTTCTCAAAAAACTCTTAAAAAGGTTGCAACTTTTTGCACAATGGCACACACAAAAAATATTTGTATTTTTTTATTGGCAATAAAAAAGCAATAAAAAATTCGTTGTTGCCAACAATTCAAATATCCAAAATGGTGGCCTTCAAAACATTTGCACAAGGTACCTATGGGGTTATAAAACTATTAAAAAACGTAGAAAGAATGGCGCAAAAGTGTACCTAATATTATCAGGAGGTATAAAAAGTACTTAATAAAATCTTTGTTTTTTGGTATACAAACTATTTGCGCAAGTTTGTAACTCGTTAAAAAGTTAATGGGTACTGTGAACCTTTTTTAAACCTTCTCCAAATATCTACGATGAAGCCACCATACCTGCTTATCTTTAAAAGTCCAGCACCATTTGTGATGGCGAACGTTTTAATGCTAGATTGAATTCTTGATTAAATACAATACAAAAAAAAGAACTCATCAAATCATCAAAATTCGGTACACGGCGCATTTTATTATATTTTTCTTAGAACTTTTGCCGTTGACATTTCTTAGGAATGAGGTTAGACATAAAAAAAATATTTTGTGAACATGACAGAGTCCGCGTGTAATTTAGCAATTTGGCATCAAAGCAAGTACGGAAGCCAACTCGATAACTCACGTCAAAAAAGAAACATAAATCTCGTATCAAAGGAGTTTTTATTCGAACCTATTGACTGGACGAAGAAGAAGCAACATATTTATTCATAAAGTTTGCTTAACCTCTCTGCTCGACAAAATTTTGACATTTGACACACCAGCTGACTCGACGGGGTGTTGCGAATTACGTCATGATAATCAGAAATTTACTTTAACTTTCAGCATTCGAATTTATTAAGAAAACTGTGTTACCGCGCCTATTTTGTATAATAAGTTTGTGGCAAATATCTCTAACTATATGCTGAGGTCGGTAAAACCGCGTCATTCTACTGTGAAAGTTGTATAAAATAGATATTACCACACCTATCCAAAAGGTAGACACCTCAAAATCGCTGAAAATATGTACATAAACCATCTAATCTCATGATGAAAATATGCAAAAGGGAAAAATAAAGATATTGTCATTCTCTCTGCATTCTTACTTTTACCATTTTTCATACATAAACTACATAAAAAACATGATCAAATCTTGATAAAAATTACTAAAAATTGTGTTGCGACGTGACACCTCTTAGTGCTGACCATCCACCCAATTTTCTTATTCCGATTCAAAAATGTCATAAAGCCTAATCGATAATCGGTATTTAAAAAAAATTAAAAAAATTGCAGTCTGAATAAAAACTCTTTGGTATATTTTATCCTGAATTAATAGTTTTTTGAAATATAATCATTTTAATAAGTACAAACACGTACAGTGTGGATAGGGGTGTAACTTTTTATGGTTCCCTACGTCCGAATGAAAAAACGGAACCCTTATAGGATCACTTGTGTGTCTGTCTATAGGTTTGTTACAATCGATTTGTTTCGAATCTACTGGACCGATTAAGTTGAAATTTGGTACACATAGAAATTTCTGTGACTCAAATACGGACGTGTAACATGAATAAATTAATTATGAATATGGGGTCACTTTTTGGGGTCACATTAGATAAATAAAATACCATTATTATAGTTTCAAACTCAAATGGGTCCCGCCTGCTTCCAAATTTTATTTAATTTAAAATGGGCTTGTTTTTAGCTTTTCAGTTAGTTTTAGTACAAGGATGCAGTCGGGTTTTTTAATTTTTCTAATTACTTTTTTTTATTTCCAGCTTTTTAGTTTACAAATGTGAAAGATGTGTTTCGCAGACGATTTAGTTCTTGATACGTGTTTTTTACGATTTGTCACTTTGAATTACTTTTAACCATATAAGTTGTATATATTTTTGTAATCACCTTTTAAAACCCTTTATTTTGATACCCCACTCAAGAGGTATTGAGAAAAAAAAAATTATTGAAGGCATAATATGGCGCCAAAAATCCGCCATTTTGTTTTTTTTTTTATTTTGATATGCCCAGTGTCACTCTCACAGTAAATACGAATCTAACGACACCTCTCAAGCTAAAATCCATCGAGCCGTTCAGGCCGCAGAGCGTGCCAAACAATTATACATACTTACATACTCTCGAAAAACATAACACTCTACTTTTCATTTCGAAAATAAGGAAAGTAAAAAATAGTGGTCTTTCTAAAATATTTATTGATAATAATAACATGAATAATGGGTACCTAATTAAAATTAATCGAAATATTAGAACAATTTGTGTGCTATTTTAAATATGGAACACACCGCGTCACTGCCGCGGGCCGTCCCGCTTGATAGGTATTTTTTTCACACTGGCTGTTTATACACTCACAAGACCGCAACATTTTTCTTAATTATGTAAAAATTTGGTAGCTGACTACTTAACTAATTTAGTTCTATTTTTAAATTCATTCCCGACCTAGAGAGGGAAGCAATTACTATGAGTCTTTCCCGCCTTAAGGTGGGAAGCAACGTCTTCCACCCGCTATTCGGATCAAACAAATAGGTACTACTTTGCGAGTATGAGAAATGAAAAAGCTTTGCTTACTGTAAGTACCGTGTGATATATCAAATGAAAGGGTTTGTCGTGAGGGTCACAAACATATTTTTTAATAACTAAAAAAAAGATATTTATTATTCTATTAAATAGAAACAACATATCTGAAACCACAACCTAAAATAAAAAAAAAAAACTACAAAATATAGTTCTGTGATTATTCTAGATTCCAAGAGATCCTATCAGAAGTCTGGTCTTAAAATAATATAGCAAACCTCTCATTCTATACTGCGTACATATTTACATTTGGTCAGAGTCAAAACATGTTCCGGACGTTATATTCAATTTAAAGTTGGTATTTTTTAAATGTTATGCTTAAAACACTTGTTATAAGAAGTCGGTTAAAAATAAGATTTTTGGCATAGGTATTCAATCTCAAATAGCAGCCAAGGGGGTTAATTGCAGACTTTCGCTGTAATAGTAAGAAATGCTCAAGATGTTATTCCCCATAAGAAAAAAGTAGGACTTTTCTTTTCTGGCCGGCACTTTAATTTTTGAGTACTTACCTTATGAACTTATGAATGATGGGTTTATGAAAAACAAACTGATTTTTGCAGTCGATCAAATTAATGATGATGTACATTGTGCATGCGTGAATATTCAACCCTAACGGAACCTTTCACTGTGCGTGGTCCGACATAAACATGGAAAGATTTTTTTTAAATTTCGTTGGGAAACTACCACAAAAACAAACAATTACCTTTACTCAAGTAAATTAATAGAAACAAAAACTACCAAGCTCATAAAACTAACAACACATATTAAAATGTAAAGTGATTGCGGAATACGCAATTTATACAATTAATTTATCATCATTCCCAAACTTCTGCTCAGCCTACCTAAAAAATGTATACTGGGCATTCTGTAGCAAACTATTAGAAAAGTATCAAAAATAAATAATTGTACAATAAATAAAAATAATTTTATACGGCGAGCGCATTCGAAGATAAATTCAAATATAGAAACAAATTCGGCGCGAAATTCAATAAATGACAATGGTCTAAGGTCCTCAGTGTTATTGACTCAGTTCAATTGAATGTCCAAAAAACTATTAAAATTACATTAGAAAAGCATAAATCATTATTATAAACAATGCTTATTGTATTTAATGCTTAAAATAATTTTATTTCAATTTCTGAGTATCGATTTCCGATATTCGACATATTAATTACCCGAGTCAATCGAAATTTAAAAAAAAAAATCGTTTTGCATAATCGCTTTCGCACATCATTACGATAAAAAAAAAACAATAATGGACGGCGATTTTGAACACAAATTGAGTAGTGGTAATGAATAATACGTGTTATTCGACCTGTGTTCCAATATTACGTTAAGATTTGGGCATTTTCGTGTTGTTAATAACATTTACAATAATATTTGTCACATTTTAAATCTTATCTACTTGTGTGTGTGTGATATTTGTGAAAAGTAAAAATGTAAACACGCAATATTGGCGCGAAACTTCGACATTAGATATAAAAAAACTTCATTACCACTACTTATTTTAACTTGAACAACGTATGAATTCGTCAAATAATTAAATTATGTAGTATTCACTGCCCCTGTGGTGGAGTTGTGATGTTCGAAATCCCCAATTTTTATGTTTTTTAGCCTCGACCACCACTGACAACAAAACGGCGATTATCGCATTTACAGACTTGAATTTTATAAAGGTAAAGTAATAACCTTGCGCGCTAAATATGAAATATTTAATGGCGTTAACATATGAGTTTTTTATCCAACTCTCTTAATTAACGCACATTCATAAGATTTGATGGGTAGCTTAATAAATATTTACATAATCAATGTAGGGTATCGTATGTCGTAATTCTTGGGTCCTAAAGGGGTCATTACCGAGCCGGCGGAGGTTTGTGTGTTCGGGTCCTAAAGGGGGCGCTACCGAACTATACGGTTAAGGTTTAGTAGTGATTAGCGACTGTTTAACCATACATTTTTGACGTTTAAACGTCACTTAACTTTAATCAACGTTTTATACACCCCTATAAGTACAACAGAAAGAACTGGCCTTTTCTGTAGTACCTAGGTTCTTTATATTGCATCCACCATAATTATAATAATTAGTAACCAAAAGGTCCAATTATATAATCGGAATGTCTTGATAACAACTTGTATCTACATTTAAATGTAGATAGTAATTGCTTTCTTATTTACTTAACAATTAATAAAATCATTAAGATACTTGTTTAATGCTCGAATAACGTGAAACAACATAGCCAATGACTTGCGGCCATTTTAATATTAACTTGTCGTTTAATTGTTTTTAGAAGACGTGGTTAAAAGTTTTGTGTGGTTTTAGTAAAATGCTGATTGGGTAATTTGGAAGATATTTTTTTTAAATGTGATCTGATTTTGTGTAAACTGACATTATTAATGTGTGGTGTTGGCGATGAAGAATATAACGGTTGATGGATTGTGTGAGGAAGGATTTGAAAGAAAAGGGAGTTGAGATACCGTGTTGCGCCTACCCCAAGTAGCATGGGACAAGGAAAGTCGATCAGATGATGATGGTTTTGCAATTAAATAAGCAATAAAAATAATAATAGCATTTGTATAAAGTTTAATATTGATATCATGGTGACTCCGCGGTTAACAGATGTAGGATGATCTAAGGCCTTCGCCTTAAATTATTATTCTACATCTCTACGTACTACGTACATTTTATATTGTTGTACGTAGTACGTACTATGTATAACAATACTAGCAACACCCCGCGGTTTCATGTGCATATGTGTCGATCCCGTGAGACTATCGGGATAAAAAGTATCCTAATTATGTTATTCTGATGTATAAGTTAAATTACTGTAAATTTTCATCAAAATCAGTTCAGTAGTTTTGGCGTGAAAGAGTAACAAACATCCATCCATCCATCCACACAAACTTTCGCGTTTATAATATTAGTAGGATTTTACCGATACCCTTGAAATAAACCCACAATTAAGTACTTACCTGTTTTTAATGTATTTGTGACGATATATTATGGCGAAATTTCAGTGTACCTAGTATAGTGTACCTATACATAGTTCACCCATGACATTGCCTAATAATTCGGAGTTTACAGGCGTCATGTCATGTTATGTACATTTAAAATAGGTAATATTTAACGAGAACCCAATCAACTTTAATAAAATAAAGTGCAAATTTAGATCGTACAGCATCTTGCATCTAATTGAGTCGTCAAACAAAGTCCATATCATGTACATAGATAAATCAATTCATATGTTCTAGAAAAATCCCCTGAATAAATTAATCTAAATAACGTTGTTACACAATGACAATACCACAAAAGAGATACGTAAGTAACAGAATCAAGTAAACAGTTTAAAATCACTTTACCGATGCATTGTTTCAAACAAGAACGTGGAGTAATTTAATAACCACAAATTGATGACCTATTAGTATTTCTCATTATAGTGTCAATTTTATGTCAAAAACCGGAACTAGGTCAGTAATATATTGGTATTATTACCTACATGATTTCTTTAATGTTAATAAAGGTCATTTTTAATTTGATATAAGAAATAGTGCCAATGATGACCATGATAATGATGATAGGTATAACAATATACCTATATATATTTTTATTCATCATCAAGTAACAATAGACTCATTATTAGGAACACAATTTCTAAAAAATATAAGAAATAATAAATTAAAATGACAAAAAATAAACAACAACAAAAACACAGAAAATATACCTAAATTAAAATTACAATGTATAACAAAAATCCCTAACCATGCATGGTCGAAATAATGTGTTTTATGTTGAAGAGCGATTTAAGCAACAAATTTAGGTCAGCATTTACATAGAGAGGTAAAAGTAATGCGTCATTTTACCTGAATTATACCAACTAAATACTAAACAAATGCAAAAATGTTTCAAGCTTAGGTACATCCAAAATGGCGGCAGCACCGGGTGACAGCAAAGAGTCCCTTCATTTATAATCCTCTTTAGCTATTCCAATTTTCGTAGGCTTGTTCTTAACTTTATAGCCACCCGCATACCCTAAAAAGCGCCGAAAGGGATTCAAAATTAGTCCGTCGGAACATCAATATTATCGTCAAACATGTAATCTTTTGTTAAGCTCCTAGCCTATTATGTTATCTTTTAATCCTTCGCCGATTTCAATCCCACTAAAGAAATAAAATCCAAAATTTTAATCCCGCAAATATAGAATATTTTTACTTTAAAATAATTATCTTCACTTTTTTTTTAATTTAGTTGGAAAAATTACGGAATAGTAAAACAAAAGCGGTAGCGTTTACAGGATTATACAAAGGGATGGGTTTATTTTGAACGAGTTGCAGGATTTGCGGGGAGAACCGGTGGCATAAGGATTAAAGGATTAATAGATAGTCTGGTTACTAGAAACAAAAATAATGAATTTTTAAACGCTTTATATTGCCGTACTAAATGGAAAGATTAGAAAGAATTTGAGTCAGACTTGCTAGTGTTCATACAGCAAAAGTATGACACTGCGATCTTAAAAGGTAGTAGCGAATTATCGGCAGTGGCCAATATTGAGATATCACGAGTTCACGACTCTACGAAACGATTTCTCTCGACGCAAGTTCATAGTCCCAGAGAGCGATCATCTCGTGTTCTCGACAATCGAAGACGCGACAAGTGTGAAATATCGTGTGTCACTTCAGAATATATAAAAAAAAATATTTGATGCAATTTATCCTCATAAAAATTTTTGAGCATTAACAGGTCGAAATATTTTAATAAAAAATTACATGATTCAAGTGTCGAACATTTTACACCCAAAAATTGTGCCAGAAAAAAGATTACTGTTTTCTTATGGGAAAAGACATCTTGAGTATTTTTTACTATTACAGCAAAACTCTACAATTAACCCCTTGGCTGCTAATTTGAGATTGAAAATGCCAAATCATTATCATACTTTTATAACAAGTGTTTTGAGATAACTTTTAAAAAATACCAACTTATAATTGACTATAACATCTCAAACATATTTTAACTATTACAAAAACACACTTTTTTTTTTAAACAAAATTTTTTTACGAAATACATTAATTCGTTTAAATTTAATTTTTTTTTTTAAAACAAACATTCATTAATAAAATATTATAATATTAAATAACATTTCGAATGCGTGCGTTAGTGGTGTACGTAATAATTATTTAAATCGTAGTAGTAAACAAGTTTCATTCATAAAGTTTCCTCAATGAATCTCTTATACATGCTTTTAAAGGCTATCAAAATATTCATATGGCAATGCAAAACAACGAACAATATGTATGATACATACATACAATGTTTTTATGTCAGTAGCTTAATAATGGTATCATATGGAAAACCCATTGTCGCACTTTATTACTAAATTTTAATTTAATTGCCTACAATAAATACGTATTATCTAATTTACTTTAGCAATGCAATGCTTAATTAATATGCAATATGTATATTTATTATGCACTTACAATGCTAAATAAAATAAATGAATAAATAACTTGAATTAAATAAACAACGATTTTAGTAATAATATTTTGCAAGTAGGTATATATTATTTTCACTTCTCATGCTCGAAAAGTTCGTCTTTATGTTGTGCTTAGGCGACATAAAATCGCTTTTTATGTTCTAGTGCATAAAGTAAATTTTTTTTCTGAGACTAAGTTAATCAGGCCCAACAGCTACATGCGCAATAAAACTTAGCAGATTAAAGTAGTGATTTATTTCATTTTCTTTAATTTATACCACTTCCGTGTTTTCTATCGTTAATTTAATAAAATCAGGTAAAATAGTTGTCATTTATTATTTAAAAACGCAAAAAAACGTTTTCATGACTTGGCAGTATGAAGTACCAAAGTCGAATGACAAATGTTCAAATTAAAAAAAAAAAACATTTAAAAAGTTTCGTAGCGGTATTATCTGTGGTGGCGGGAATTAGCTATACTTTGCAACATTTTTGATTAATTATGTACTGTATATTTTATGCCTGTTTCATTTTCTCGCAATCGAAGTGAAAAGCAGAGTGTATAACTCAGGCATAAACGAGCCATTTTACCCCTCGACTTAACTATCCACCCTCGCCTGCGGCTCGGGTGGATATAAACGTCTCGGGGTAAAATAGCTTATTTTATGCCTTAGTTGTACGATTACTATTTATAACTTTGTTTCCCGATGTAGCGGCGAATTCATTATTATTTATTTTTATGAAATTGTTAAAAATTAAAATCAATAACTGTATTATTATTTAAGCCTTTTATTTTCCAAGAACTACATATTTCATAAAATTCATTTAAATTATATCTTAAAATATTCATTTGTACTAATCTAACATAAAAAAATGTGGTTCATTAATTTATTATGACAATTTAAACATGGATTACAAAAATAATTTGATAAACATTAAACAAGAATAGATGATTACAAATAAGTATACTATCATAAAGTGAATAAATAAATAATTTGATTGTATAGAAATTGCTAACTTGTCCCACACATAATAATTATTAAAGTCTGCACTTCTGCAGTCTGTGATAGAATTTAATCATAATGTTGATTAATCAAAACAATAACACTGTTTACACTTTAATGGATCTCATTCATCACGTATTTTAAATAACAGCATTGTTAAACACTCTACAAAGCACATTCTTTTATATTCATTCCAATTATTTTAATGCAAGCCGTGACAATATTTTACTTGTCCTATTTAAAAAAAAATAATTTAACTTTTTTTTAAGTACTTATTTTTTTTAATATTTTAGTTACGTGGTTATTTTTAGGGTCTTTGAAACTGGGGTGTATGAACCAGTTATCGGCCATAGAAGGATTATTGATTTTTGGACGCAACAGGATAAATGGATTGAATTAATTAAATATTAAAACCTAAAAACTAAAATAAACTAAAAGTTAACTAACATAGTTAAAACAGAAAGTATTGTTTATAAATCAATCAATTTTTGGTTAAATCCAACATCCATCAGATTAGTAACTAATGAATATTTAAATTGTGCATTATCTGCTACGGCATGTGCTAACTAGCAACGTGGCATTAAAAAAATATTGCAAAAAAAAAAACATATTGTAAGGGCGGGGGCGCATCGACGCCCACCCGGCTGAAAGCTTCCAAATTCGAATCGCAAAAAAAATGCGCGAGTGCGCGCACGAGAGCGCGTTATAAAAGCAAGGCACGTGGTCGCGTTGCCACAGTCGTGAGACATCCACGGAAGCGAACGCACGTCACTCTATTCCGCGCGCGCTCCTACATCGTAAATAAGATCGATATTTTCAAGTTCAAGAATAATTTAATATGGATATCAAAGTTTTGGATCCCACTGGCATCTATTGAAGATCCCAAAAATCATCAATCAAGTTGAGAGTATTTGATATTTAAAGAAAAATCAGCGAAAATGTTCGGCTTGGACCCCACTGGAGTTTATTGATTTTCGGAAGATTTTTAATTTTTTCAAGAAAATTATTCAAGTGTTCAAGATGTTTGTCCTGGATCCTACTGGTGTCTACTGATTTGGGATATTAATCTCAATCTCAAATATCCTGAGTTACTTTTTTGGAGTTTCTGCATCCTGTTCATCAAAATGTTCGTGCTCGATCCCACGGGAGTGTACTGAAGAATTTTTGTTTCGTGTGAAGAATATAATTTGTGCTTCAAAATGTTGGGCTTGGATCCCACCGGAGTGTACTAAAAAAAACTGTTTTAGTGTTAATAAGTGTTGTTAATTAACAAACAAAATGGTCGCGCTCGACCCCACTAATGTGTACTAGGTTTAATTTTTGTTTTTATTTTCGTCTTATTATTACTCCTTCAAAATGGCTTTGGGTCTAGATCCTACGGGAGTTTATTAGTTAGGTTAGGGGCATGTCGCATCCCATTTCATATCAAATAATTTAATTCATTTCATTTTAATAAAATGTCAGTAATATGTTCATCAATCCGCCACAAATTAATATCATTCAGCAGGACTGCATTTTCATCAAATAGGAAGAAAAGGAAATTATTTCATTTCAAAGTAAACTAAACCTTGTAATTATGTAAGTAGGGAACCAAAGACTGTTACTGCCTATCTGCTGATAAACTGAATGCTTTTAAGTCTGGTCGAAGACTAGGAACTAATGTTCTTTAATTTATTGAAGTTACCTTAGAGTAAGTGATTATTTATTGACTAACAATAGGTAAGTAGAATAATTTAGTTGAAATATCTAGAGTTGGCGTGACAACTCTGTGTTATCATGTATGTTATGTTTGTGATATTCTTCGTTGTCAACCAAACTGAATGGTATTTCTAGCATTTCTATGTACCCATTGCATTTCTTTTCGACTGTGGCAGTGATTTTATACTCTTGTAAAATAATAAGACTGTTAGATGAATACTCTAGCTAATTGTTGCTGAATAAGCATTGAAAAATGTAGAAATAATACATTTGAATTTTTTAAAAACTGTTGTTTATATTTTTATGAAACCCTTACACAATATTTTTACAACATAAATTATGAAACACATTGATTTTAAATAAATATTTTCTCATGAATTGTAAAACTTATCAATAATAACTTTTAAAATTCATGAGAAAATTATTTAGATTGATTTTAAACACAAGAACAGAGTTGCATATTTTTTGATTGCCTGTGACTGATTAACAATAATCATACACATTTTGACATAACACATGTCATCAAATGTTTAGAAAATGATTTTATAATAATACAAATGCGAAATAAGTAACATTTATGTAATATATTACAAGAACTTGGTTCAAGTTGCATCAGCCAGGCGATTGCAAGCAATGCCACCACATCTTGGAGAATGTTGGTCCACAATAAGTGATCGTCATTGAGTATGCCACTGAATTAAAAATGACAAAATACTACCATTTCAATCAAATTTGTAGTCATACAGTACTTACAATAATTTTAAAAAAGATAAAAAAAAGTAATAATATCTTCACTAAATTAAAACAAGTCAAAAAATAATGATCAAATAGGTATACAGGGTCCCATTAAAATAGATGGACTTTTAACACAGTGCTCATTACGTCTAACCAAAGATATCCAAGCGAAAAGTGATTTTGTTTTGACCTAAAATAATAAATTGCCAGCACATTGGTGTATTTTTGTTAGCCGATTATTTTTCTTGTAAGTATCTAATGCGTTTTTCTTATATATTTTTTTTACAATCGTCCTTATTTTGGTGGTCTGAATGATGTCTAAAAGTTTGCCCATCTATTTTAATGGGACCTAATATATTTTTATTTTAATAGTTTGTTAATTTATAGTATTAGAAGTTTGTCCATTTAATAAATAAATAAATAAAAGATAATTACAAAAAAGTACTAAACCAAGACACAACTTTTAAATATAAAAAAAAAACTCAGATTTAACAACTGTCGACTGCACCCTAATATTTAAGAATTTTGAAAGTGTCGAAATTCAACCTTGTTAATGACACCGTAGAAAACATTTTCACGCAACAAAATAATAACATTACATCAGTCGATACCGAAGAAAGGTAAGCAGGGAAGGAAGTTTATGGGTATTTAGACACTTAGGTAAGTACTTGGACCTGCCGGTGAACTACTAATATTGCAAGGTTGCTCTCGTCAAAAAGTCGTTTATTTCGAAGATAGTCGACGTAGACGGAGCAGTGGTCTAGGACATGCCGGTTTCCTCACGATATTTTCCTTCACCGTTTTGAGAACAGTGGTAATGAAATAATATATGAAATGAAATGAAATTTATTTGCAAGAATTGTAGTACATTACAGATGGTTGGGTTTTTTTACAGTTTCTAAAACAATTCGCTAAGACTAGCATGCAAAATTATTCATTACATGAATTAAATAAATGAAGGTAATAAAATTGGTACATAAATCATTATAGTTAATAAATTTAAATGTCAAGTATTTGTCAAATTATAATAGTAATTGTGAATCTTTAAAGTCTAAATTAATACTCCTTCAAAGAATAGAATGATTTTTCTCTACAGGGTGAAATTAAATTCATGGGCATCCTTTTAAGGGGTCATTGTACTCATCATTATGAGCAACTTTTACTATGAGACTAAACCTAAAATCGGGAAAAGAAATCAGCTGTTCCTTACATTTATGTTCACATAACTCGACAAAATGTAGGGAAGAGCTGATTTTTTTTTTCGCGATTTCAGGTTTGGTCCTATAGTAAAAGTTGTTCATTGATTGGCAAAACCCAGAAAAACGCTTTACTTTGTCTAAATAATGTCTTTACTTTGTCTACATAGTATACTATTTAGTCAAAGAAAAGCGTCTTTCTGGGTTCGAATATATGACCTACAACTCGTAAGTCACGGCCGTTACCACTTGGCCACCACTTCTCCTATTTCGATAGACGCCTTGTAAATGATAGTAGCAATGGACAATTGAACATTTCAATGAGCGTTGCAAACGCGATCGAGGCTCTATAATAATTTCCAACATCTTCAAAATACCGCTAAACTTGTCGTATCTCCAACTATGTAGGTCGAGAAAGGCCCATCGAGCACGGATTGCCCTGCCTGGAGGCTTTAATTTATTTAGGCACCACAGGATTACCAGCGGGGTAATTGCTTAACACACTAATGGTTTTCATTTTGACAGTTCAACAATATACGTCATAGTACGTTGTCATAAATTGTTGAGCAGACAAATCTACATAAATATATAAAATTCAAAGTTTGATAATAACAACGTACAGCCTAAACCGCTGCTCCTAAAGACATGAAATTTGAAGGGTGTGTTCTTTGTGAAGATTAGGTATCCATTAAGAAAGGGTTTTTCGAAATTCCACCCCTAAGAGGGTGAATGAGGCAGGGTGAAATTTCACGCGGACGAAGTCGCGGGTAGAAGCTGGTTCGAATATATGAAGAAATGGATTAGCAATGTACTGTCCAAAATGATTTCGATTGTCATGGAAAGTGTGTTAAGCAATTAAAGTACCGGGTAAGCAGCCGATTACCTCCTAGGACGACCTGCGAGAAACCATACAGAAAAAAAAACCGAGAAGGGACTCAATTACAGACAGTGGACCAACACCTGCCTTGAGACTACAAGGCAAGCGCTACTCGGTCAAACGTAGTGGGAACACCGTAAGATATAGTAGGTACCTAATAGTCTATATGGGCTCGTTTATATAGCGTATTCCCCAATGACGTAGGGTGCGCAATGAATTTACTGGAATTTACAGAAATTGAGTAAACATTCCTTCCTATATACCTGGAGAATACACCGTCGTAGGTCCCAGGTTGTCACTTGTACTCGTAGTCTTTAGACTTCCTAGAAGTTCTGACTGCTCATAAATAATGATTAGTTTAAACAATATAAAGCAATTATTAATACAATGAACGGCCCAACAGGTGTAGAATGCACTAGCGAACGAAGTGACATGTGCTATACACATGGCAGGAATATAATATTCGTCTGTAATGTTCGTATAAATTGCTGAGCGGGTTTGTATTTATATTTTATACTTGAAGTCTGTTCTTGTTCTCTAGAAACATCGGAAAATTTTACAAGTTTGTCGTGAAATACCTATTTATGCTCGGTTCCTATAAACAAAAACGAATCGTTGCTTACCAATGGTAGCATTTTTTATTGCCAAACTGGGCATATAAATATATAGGTATTCGTAAGCTAATTTTACCTGTCATAGATACTCCCATAGGGTCTACTATGCAAAGCGTATATACAGGGTTATTGGAAAAACACCAACAACCTCTTAAGAGGTCACTCTACTCATCATTATGAACAAACAAAAACAACTTTGACTATGGTACCAAACCTGAAATCGCGAAAAAAAAAATCAGCTGTTCCCTACATTTATGTTCGTTTAACTCGTCAAAATGTAGGGAACAACTGTTCCTTTTTCCCGATTTCAGGTTTGGTACCATAGTCAAAGTTGTTCATAATGATGAGTACGGGGACCTCTTAAGAGGTTGTTGGTGTTTTTCAAATAACCCTGTATAAGGTCTTTGCTTCATGATTGATGAAGATACAAGAGTCTTAATTTTAACCAATAACGGTCCGTAATTTATAGGAATCGGCCATTAGTCAGCATTCCCTTGCCCTTATTCTAATGGGTTCATTGCAACATGTCTTTTTCTTCCATATTTCTGTATCAGTCGTCATCTCCGGAGTCATCCTCTTTCAAGCCATAATTATCATCTTTCACAACGCCCATCCATCGTTTCGAATACAATCTTAGTATTAGTCGATATTTTACAGGCAACATCTAGAATTCCGACTGATCATTCTAGGTCCTCAAATTAGACATAAGTACCAGGATTCTATAACATTCTAGAAGGTGGCTGATCCACTTCTCTTTGTCCTGAGGGGCAATTCTCGTAATTTTAAGAACGTTCAGAGTCTGATCTCAGTCTCAATCTGTCAAAAATACCTCTAATTTCCCTACATTTTCGATTTGTTTGTCGCTGAGATGAGACTGCGACTAGATTTTGAACGTTTTAAATTACGAAAATTGGCCTTCTGTGCATGATTATGTTGACAGCTATGATTGGCAGCCATGACAGCTGTCACAAAATCTCTGAACGTCAAGAACAATCCATTTAGTATTTGACCTGCCTCTCTATAATACAAACCCACGAACCTATCCACGTTCCGAACCCCGCATTAGAGTCAACGTGTGCTGAATAATGTATCATCAAATAATATCAATATACCAACTTTGTCGCACTTAATTCCTAGGTCAGCTTGTATCCAGTGTATTTGCATGTATACCTACATTGTGCTATCAAATGACACACGAGGACGACGGGACGGACATTAATACATTGTAATGAAAGCGATTTGGTGCTCATGGACGAGGGATCATGTGGTGTCAACTGCACGAAATGGTATTTACGAATATACACAAATAATAATAGCAAACCCTGCTGTCTTTTTTGTTTTCCGTCAACACCCTCCTGCTTATACAGGGAAAGGTGTAAAAGAAGCCAAGAGTAGGGGAATACCTGAGAAACCGTGGATGGATTGTGTGAAAGATGATCTGGCTAGAAAGCAAACGTAGCAGTCACCGAGCTAGTTTTCTGATTTTACCGAAGATTACTAAGTTTGGCAAAAAAATGTTAACTTTTGAAGGAGCACAATTATATACCTTCGTGTATAAAAAAGTTGCATTCATTCAATGCATTCAAAACTCAATTAGCTGCATACATAATCAGCCTATAATGTTCCCACTGCTGGGACACAGGCCTCCTCTCAGTGAGAGGGAGTGGGCCGTAATCCACCACGCGGGCCCAGTGCGGGTTGGTAGATGTCACATGTCTTCGAATTTTTGGTTCTAGGACATGCCGGTTTCCTCACGATGTTTTCCTTCACCGTTTTGAGAGCAGTGGTGATGAAATAATTTACACAAAGTAAATCGCCTGACTGGGTTCGAACCTACGACCTACAATCGCCCCCGATACCACTGGACCACCACTGCTCTCTTAGCTGCATATAATAAATATGCATATCATCACAAATAACACCCTTCCTAAAAGTTAATTGCATTAGATGGGTGTATCATATTATAATTGCTACCGTGACGTCTATGATCAACTTTACTGGCATTGTTCTCATGTAAGTGACTTTGTCTTTTTTTGAGAATAAATATCTTTAAACCTAGAAAGGGGGTGAATACTGAGATGATCACTAATAGAGATGAATGGAAGAAGACATGCTGCGCTGACCAAAAACATACATTCATTCATGTATTCAGCACATGGTGCTAGACCCCAACCGTAGAAACGTTTCGCTGTTTAAAAAAAAACTGATGTGTCATAGAAAAGTGCAATACATATGCAGTCAAAATGGATGGAAGGCAATTTTTTATTTTTTTATTAGCCGACTATAAATTTCAATGCAGGCGGGTTCAGAATCATGTACTAAAACCATGGTAACAGGTTGCGCGTCGATCTCCCTGCCACCCTGTATGTTTTTGGTCGGCGCAGCATAAGTATCTTCTTCTTTCATACTTCTCTATCAGCCATCATCTCAGTAGTCACCCCCTTTCTAGCCATATCATTTTTCATACAATCCATCCTTGATTTCCTAGGTCTTACTCATTTCTTCTTTCTTCAAATAATAAAACCTATGTATGGAACTAGGAAGCATGTTCAGGTCTGACCATTTTGCCCGATCTGAGAATCGAACCCAGGACCTCATGTCCAGTAGTAACGTTTGTGACCAATAAACCAATGAGGAAGTCTTGGTTATTTTAATACACAAGTAATACAACAAAAATGCAGAAACTACGAAATGAAGAATGAATGGATGAATGACGATGTGAATGCGGTTTTCAACAATGTAAAAACACTTAAATATTTTACAAATGATTTCATTCCCAAATCAATCGGCTCGGCTAACTTACGGTGCAATTTGATACTTAAAACGGAAAGATACCATCTTATCTTAAATATTAACGTAAATATACTTTAGGCTTATCTTTATTTTGTATTGAAACAATTTAGCTGGACAACGCACATAAAGTATATAGTTTAGTTGAGTATATTGTGGGAGGTTCTAGTTCACTAAATAAGGAAAATTATGAATAAGTACAGTGACTAGGAAATACTAAGGCGTGGCTACTTACACAATTTTAACTTTACGATTTTACCATCTATTTAATATATAATTTATAATAAGTAAAGACTTAAAATATTCTTTGAATGTAAAACTTACAAACTTACTTACTTCGTTTCTTTGTAGTACCTATATTAGATATACTTTTCCAAACACACTAGCCATATATAAGCCATCAAAGGCTTCTGTGGTTTTTAGTATATTATAATTTAAACTCTGCGATATACATATTGAAATTTAATTTAAAAAAAAAACTTGCATCTCTTTCTATCTAAATGTTTTTGAGTTCAGTGTGCAAGTGGTTTTTTTTTAGCCTATACTGTCCCACTGCTGGGCAAAGGCCTCCCCCAAATCCTTCCAGGAACAGTTTTCCACCACCTCGAACCAGCCCTCACGGTAAGCGTCCAGGTCATCTCGCGTTCTCTTTCTGGGCATGTGAAAATTCATGGAAGGCTCAGAAAGCTAAGGTTTTAGAACGTCCAACTTGGCTTTGATGAAGCTAGTTGCCCATTCAAAAGCCCAGTAGGTTCCCATAGAGAAGAACAGACAAGAAACACCGATCTTCACTGACCGAAGATTTGTTTGACCCTTAACAACAGCAATATCAAGCATGGTGCTACAAAAACACCAATGATACAAAACATAATCCTGTCAGAAATGACTATGATTTTTTACACATGGTATAATTAAATCGCTGCCAAGGCCACTGACCAGTTTCGGATAATTAAATATAAATCATGACATTGGACGAGGTCAAACGAATAGTGGCACATTGCGGACTTTACGTAGATATTGCTAATATAAAATACTTCTATATCCATACCTATGTACTCGTACATATTACAATAATTAAAGTCGCTTTTCGTGTGTGTCTGCTGTGCGACCGCTGAGTTCTTTTAAAGTACGCAACGGATTTTAATGCGGTTTTCACCATAATTTCGAGATTTTTTTCCGAAAGGTTTATATGTGTGTGTAACATACGGGAGGAGGTGTACCGAATATTCAAATGTCCAAAAACATTAGTGGCTATCTATTTTTTTGCACCTAATATTCAAAAATTGCCTACAATGCTAATAAATACATACAAACTTAACTAACTCTTCGGACTGAGGTTAGAGATATTATGCATGTCAAATAAGTTTCGTTTGTTACATTATTCTGTACTAGAAAAACAAGATTTGGTTGATGGCCGCGAAAAACAAAAAGACGCCAATTTCAGTCATTGCCTTTTTCCCAATCAATCTTGAACCATACACTGTAGCGATAAAGTTGAAATCTATTAAAGAAATTTGACAGATTGCAGTAGCTTGATGTGTTGGCGTCTGTACTAAAAGTAATTTTTTATGGGATTTAAATTTTGGCAGATTTTAGTATCCATCAACTCTACTTAAGGGCGAAGCGCCAGGGTAGTCCGCGATATTCAAATTTTCTTACGTTTTTTGCAATTTGCGGGTCAGTGTCAGAGTGTACCTATGTTAAAAAAAAGAAATGTAAAAAGAAATTATAATAATTGATTTTCTAAGCGAATTTAACTTAAAATAAGTTATCGTGAAAGAGCAGTGGTGGCCCAGTGGTAACGGTCCCGACTTACCGAGTCGTAGGTCGTGGGTTCACACCCAGACAGGTGCTTTATTTTGTGTAAATAATTTCATCATCACTGCTCTCAAAACGGTGAAGGAAACCGGCTTGTCCTAGAACCAAAAAATCCAAGACACGTGACATCTACCAATCCGCACTGGGCCAGCGTGCTGGATTACAGCCCACTCCCTCTCGAAGAGTGGAGGCCTGTGTCCCAGCAGTAGGAACATTATAGGCTGATTATGTATGTGAGGACCTGGAACGTGGGCCCGAAAAAGCGAAATGTCTTTGACATATTCAAATGACTGCTTGATACCTACTCTCTTTCGGAAAATCTTTTTTTAGGAAATGCAAATTAAATTACTTTTCTGAAGTAAAAATGCAAATGGAAATATAAATTAGTATTGCACAAAGCGTCTTACGTTAATAAGTTCATTCACATTTATGAGGTCATATTTGTGCATTGAAATAGAGGGGCTTGTTTGTGGCTAAGTTATAATAGCCACACGGGTCGAAAGAAGACTTGTCGAGGTTGGTCCATGGATGGTGACCATCTTTACATACCAAGACTCTTCCGTGCCTCGGAAATCACGCTAAGCCCTTGGTCCTGGCTGTCATACGTAGATATTTGACAGTTGTTACGAATCGTCAGAAGATCGATAGTCTAACCATCAAACTTAACAAGGAGTATAGTCTTACCCAGTAACTGGGTAGTGGAGTTCAAACAGGCAGCTGCTCCACTTAAAATACTGGTATTCAGCTGCATCCGGTTAGACTGGAAGCCGATCCCAACATACTGGGAAAAGACTAGGCAGAAGATGATTTAAAAACATTAAACACTGTTTATAAGTAAGTATAATGATCTACGGCAGAAGCTACGTCATAGTCCACATACCTATAGATTCTAGAACACTCAATAAACATGTTGACATCAATTTATATTGAATATGTGAACGTTTCTAGCACTGATCTCATTCTTATTGTTATTTGAAAGTGATCATTTATGAATGCGGGAGCTATGACACAGCTCTAAATTTATTATCTTTGTAATGAAATTGAAGTCTCAATGGTATTGGAAAATAATATCTATATCTCGCTACTAAAACACATGTTGCCCTGAACCCAAATAAAATGGGATAAGGGATGAGGAGGAGATATCATGATGACCTTGCTAATAATCCATATTAATTAATATTATAAATGCGAAAGTAAATCTGTCTATATGTTACTTTATCACGCCTTAATGGGTAAACGGATTTGGATGCCACACGGATAAGGATATAGGATGCTTTTTATACCGGTAGTAGGTATAAAGGATAATTGATAGTGGGATAATTTCTAACCTCCACGTGGCTGCGGGTGACGCTGCGGGTAAAAGCAAGTAACTATGTATAAAGGTAGGTAGGTGACAATGCTACCAACCTTTTGGGCACGTTTCATATTGACAGCGATGCGGACGAAATTTTTGATGCCCTTTGGTTTTTTCCCTCCTTTTTATATACTTGTACGTCATATTATTATTTTAAGACTGTTAGCTTTTTAAATTATGTACCTAACTATAATGAAGTTTAAATAAAACAAAATTTAGCAAGCAAAAAAAAACTATGTGCATATTTTTACATTATTCAAATTCATGATTGAATTGATGAAACACCAAAATCCACTCTATTACGAGTATTGAGGTTTTGAATCCCTATATATGTATCTATATTTTAATAAATTCTGGGACACTGGATGCGGAAGGCGGAGAACCGGGTGTATTGGCGCTACTAGGTGTATGCCTATGTCGATCAGCTCATGAACCCCCAGCTAGATGGACCGACGACTTTAAAAAATTAAGAAGGTGGCTGGGACAGACTGAAGAACAGAGCTGAAGAACCGAATGTTCTGGCGCATTCTGGGGAGACTTATGTCCAGCAGTGGACTGCGATAGCACAGGCGATAGGCTGAGTTGATTGAGTATCAATAAATCAATGCTCTATAATAATGACCATTACACATTGTGCATAGAAATTGTAAAGTTTGTCTCAAAACTGAGTAAGTACTTGATATATCCCTGTCCCTCCACTACCTTCCCTCCCCTGCTCTCCTAGTACCTAATCCCTGTTCCCGATGACGACGCCGTCCAAGTCTTAAAGTTCTTTTTGTCATAATTAGTTTTGAATGAACTAAACGACTTAATACTACGAACTGCATCGCTTCTGCGGCCTTGAACACATCGATATTCCAATTTACATACATACCGACTTCAATTTTACTTACGAAGAGGTCACCTTTACGGAACAGACCGCAAGGCGCCAACCGGAGGCGCGGAGGCATCCATTACATAACCCCAAGTTAATGTGAAGGGCCTTGATGGACACCAGTTACTGTATCCGCGAGCTAGTACCGGCTATCAAACGTGGGTGTGTTTGTTTTCTGAGAATAAAGGCTTGTCCATACGAGGACAGTTTCTCGACTGACGGACGAGAAGTCGATGCGAGACTCGCCTGGCGATTCTCTGGCTGTTTGGCCGTGTAGCACGAATTTACTCGCCCGAATCGGGCGAATCGTCACGTTTATCTATACCTAATTGCATAAAATTAAAATATGTGTCAATTGCCTAATACCTACATATTTCTGAAGTTGTCAACTCGCCTACAAATAAATTAACTTCGTGCGAGTCGCCTACAGAAAAAATGATTATTATTTAAAAGTGTCGATTCGCCCGTTTCGAGCGAGTACATTTTTGCGAATCGACAAATAAGCCGATTTTCTCGAACTCTGATTTACTTAACTACTTAAACTTGGCATCAATGACTAATGGGCCTATAAACAAAAACGAATCGTTTTGTTTAGCAATGGTAACATTTTGTATTGCCAAACTGCGCCTCTCTCCGATAAACGTCTAATTGAGGCGAGGAACTGTCTCCGTGTAACTGAGCTATACGTTCATTTTACTGCACAGTTAACAGTTCAGAGGCCAATTTAATTAATATTGACACATTTATATAGTGCCGTGTTTACACAATTACATCAATAATCATAATATTGAGTGATGGTAAACCTCTTTGTGAAAGGGCTTATCCGTGTAAACTCTACGATCAAACATGTTTCTGTCACCAAACACTATCTTTCATCTATCTATGAAAGAAAGAAAATAGGTTTATTTGCGGTAAACATGACGCATAAAAAGAACACAAACACGAAAAAACAACAAGTTGACAAGTTGTTGTTGTTTGTAGACTACACTTGGGAGCAAATAAATCGAGCCACTTGCTTTTTTTTGCACGTATAATGGTTATTATTTTTGGTATTATGGAACGTATCAAATCGAAACATATATCGCCTAAGAGCTTATTTAATAATCTTTACAATGAGGGTAAATTATTGAATGATAACCTTATTTAGTGATAAATTATTGGCTCTGAAAGAAAAACGGTAATTTTGATAGAAAATTGTAGGGTTAAAACAGTCCAGAAAATCTATCGAAATCAGGGCAACGGGGGGTAATACAAGATATTAAGAATAAGTTTATACCATAATTTTGTTTTTAATTGTTTTTTTCTGGACTGACAATTTTCTATCAAAATTATCGTTTTTCTTTCAGAGCCAATAATTTATCATTAAATAAGTTTTTCATTCAATAATTTACGCTCATTGTAAAGGTTATTAAATAAGCTTTCAGGCGATATATGTTTTGAATTGATACCTTCCATAATACCAAAAATAATAACCATTATACGTGAAAAAAGGAAGTGGCTCGATTTATTTGCTCCCAAGTGTATTTGTTTTTGTTGTTAAAAAGCTGAAGAATTTGTATGTTTGAACGCGCTGGTCTCTGGAACTACCAATCGGATTTGAAAAATTCTTATTGCATTCGATAACCCGAGAGCAGGCCCATTTAGCATTTTTTTTTAATAATTTCCTTGTAAGCAATCTTCATTCATATATTCTTCATACAAACGTATTAAAAATACTCCAGGCAAAAGCGTCAGGGTAGCCCTCGAAATTAAACTTTTCTTACGTTTTTTGCAATTTGCAGGTCAAGTATGTTGATCTTAATTTATATCGATGATTCGCGGCCGTAACATATATTTACAGAATTATAATTACAAAAATCATCAATAAATCTCAAGTTCATATTACCCAATTGAATGACTATTTAATGAAATCCTGACATTTGTGGAAGTCTGTTGGCTGAAACGATGATCATGATGAAACATAACTGGCAAAATGTGGGTGTCCTATAGGTACACATCTACCCAACCCTATAGGGAAACAAGGCGTATTGTTAAGTATGTATTAATGTTTATGAATGGCCAGTATTAAAAACACGTCATATTTGTATAAAACCCTCAATGGATCCCTCGAGGAAGTAAACAACATACAGTCAATAAATTAGTAATTAAAATAGGTTTTATTGTTATGAAGATGGCTACATAACGGTGAAGGAAAACGATTGTTTCATTATTGTTGTATAATAGTCAGCGTACGTCAGAGAGGGAAACACGAGACAGCGTCATTATTGCAGTTTAAGAGGCAGTTTTTGAGGAAGGAAGAATCTTGTGAATATTAATTTAGCTTCTTCATCGCAGCGTCAGATTCGTCCTCATCAGTACAATACTAGAGCCGTGATGGCCTAGTTAGTAGTAACGAGGGACTTACGTGTTGTACGTCATGGGTTCAAACCCAGACAGGCGCTTTTCATTGTGTAAATAATTTCGTCAGCACTGCTCTCAAAACGGTGAAGGAAAACATCGTGAGGAAATCGGCATCGATATCTACCAACCCGCAATGGGCCCGTGTGGTGATAACGGCTCAGTTCCTCTCACATAGAGGAGGCCTGTGTCCCAGCAGTGGGAACATTATAATGCTTATGCTAGTACCTACAGTGCTGTGTTAGGTTATTTCGGCGCGTGGCCACTGACCTATATTATACTCATACAAGTACGCTGGACTAAATATACTATACAAAATGAAAATTGTTTTTTGTGCCGGTAAAAAGCGCCCCAGGGTTCGAGCCCAGGCAAGCGCTTAACTTTGTGTAAATAATTTCATGACCATTGCTCTCAAAACAGTGTAGGAAAACATCTTGAGGTAACCTGCATGTCCTAGAACTAAAAATTCGAAGACATGTGACACCTGCCAACCCCCACTGGGCCTGTATGGTGGATTATGGCCCACTCCCTCTCGCCGAGAGGATGCCTGTGTCCCAGCAGTCGGAAGACTATAGGTGGCTGATAATGCTTATGCTAAAAGCGCCCCCGCTCGAGCGTCTCGGGAACTAAAATTGACACATTGCGGCAAATGGCCGTCGTTTTCATTTGGTACGTCTCACGATTTAGGTCTAAATAGTGGAATAAGACTTTTTTGTGTATTTTATGTTTACTACGTGATATTTAGAATATTTTTATCAAGAGTATGTGCATTTTGTAAAACTCGCTATCAAAAATATTAATTCCATGGACGCTCACGCTGCTGTCAGCGCCAAAATGGCGAAAATGTAATTATCATTGATAGTATGAAGTCCAGTGTACTTGTTTATTAAAGGTCAGTGCGCGTGGCCCAAATCGGGACTAACGCCTCCATTTTGTTTTGTTAATACATTTTCACAAAATGTTAACTAACAACGCTCCTTGTCAATGTCATTCAGACGCCAAAGGATCCGGGGCGCAAGCGTCCGGTTAGGAGCGAAAAACCATCATTCCTTCTGAGGTGCATTATGCTGAGGTCCCTTGGGTACAAGCATTAAATTGGCTGTACAAGTCATGTGCCCGAAGGGATTTCCCATCGGCAAAAATGACAAACTTCTATACAACTTTCATATCCCATATTTGACTCCATATCTATAAATATCCACGAGGGGCTTGTGGCTAAGTAATATCAGCCGCACGGGTCGATCGATCAGGTTAAACTACGCTTGCCGCGGTTGGTCCGTGGATGGGTGACCAGCTTTACATACCAAGACCCCTCCGTGCCTCGGAAAGCACGTTAAGCCGTTGGTCCTGGCTGTCATTCGTGGATCTTTGACAGTCGTTACGGGTCGTCAGAAGCCCGAAAATACTGACAACCAATCCTTACCAAGGGGTATCGTATTACCCAGTAACTGAGTTGTGGAGGTCAGATAAGCAGTCGCTCTATGTAAAATACTGGTATTCAGCTGCATCCGGTTAGACTGGAAGCCGACCCCAACATAGTTGGGAAAAGGCTAGGCAGACGATGATCTATAAGAATCCATCAAGTAATGATTTTTCACAAAGCCTTCCTATTGCTCACTTTCGTTATAAAAGGGACTCTGTGCATAATTTAGACCAGCGGTTTAGGCTGTGCGTTGCCTTTCAGTGAATTTAATCTGTCAAGCTCCACTAATGAGACACAATTGATTTTCTGTTCTTTCGTCGCCGATCGGTGAACCGCGCCGCTGGACCGGTTAAGATTCCTGTAATATTGGAGTGTTTGTTTCGGACAATAAACGCAATTTTCTGTCGTCCTTTCTACCTACTTTGTTACTGATTAAGATTTTTATTACGATACACTGGCATCATAGTGTAAATTTTCTCCTCGTGTCGCCACAAAAAATATTAAAAAAAAACGTAAAACTCCGGATACCTAGCCGGCAATACTGGATAGAAAAAATCATCCCTCCGCACTAGCATTTAGTAGTTAATGTAGTTGGTTACTAATTTGACTGTCCACACTGGCCGGCGAAAACTTTTATAGGTTTCATGAGCGAGAAAAATAGGTCTTGTAAGCTTGTCGCATCCTCGTCGGCCGTGGGTATCTCATGCCAGTAATTTTCCCGGCACCCAACCAACACACAACGCTGATTGGTGTCAGAAATACCTAAAACCTAATGATAGTTCTTCCCCGAATAAACTCTTTTACAGGAACCACTTCCACGTCCGTCGTACGTCAAACCACAGCTTTTTAATCTGTGGTCACACTGAACAACACACAAATGAAGCTACTAATGTTATTTTTTATTGTTTTCCCATCCAAATTTCCAATACGCACATCATACGTCAGTACATTGAAGGTGGTGAATCAACACGTTACATACCTAACTTAGCAGTTATTGGCAATATAGGTGTCCAGGTGTCCTCTACACAATTTACAAAATTTAGACGATTTTGGTTTGAACACATAATGGCAGCCCTACTTGTCTATGCTTGAAAACGAAACGCATTTTCAGAGGTTCAACTGGGACTTATAACTGCTGCTCGTGAATCAATAAAGAACATTGAAAAATGCATGTACCAATGTTTACGTAAGCATTGGACGGATAAGAGCTTTGCTTACTTTTGCTGACGAGAGGGAGGGAGGGTTAGTAATTGCAAGAAATCTGCTTACGTAATACTTGAACGGCCCCATAGGACACTGACCCGCAAGTTACAAAAAACATAAGAAAAATTTTATTCCTCCAGCTGCCCTGGTGCTTCTATTATAAATAGGTATTTGTTTGTTTCTAAGTTTATTTGTAGAGGGTTTATCCCTCGAACTACCATCGGTCGTAAGGTAACTATTTAAAAAAATAATTTTGCGTTCGATAGCCCAATTCTCGAGGAAGGCTATATGCTATTTAACATCATGCTTGGACCCTTAGGAGCAGAGCAAAAAGAAAAAAGGTCAGAAAGATGCTAAGCGAAAACGAAGTAGGCGAGGGCAGGCGATGCGGTCGGAAGAACAAGAAATTTCACGCGGACGAAGTCGCGGGCAGAATCTAGTTTTTTGATATATAAGCGACAAATGTATGTGTAGTTAAAGATAAAATACTTTCTCGTCTTAATAATTGCAACTTGTTTTTAGTGTTTGGTTTTATTGTCAAGTGACAAGAATCACGTTTGATTCAATTATAATTAGAAAGTCAACATCGAAGTGGTAATTAAATGACTTCGTTTGACATTAATCATTTTCTTACAGATGAATCAGTCTGAACTTTTTCAATTGCATATACCTATAGAAATTTCTACAACTTGGAGAAACTTGACTACCAGATGTATGGACTTAAAAAAAGCAAAAGGAGCATGTAAGTGTGCGTACATACGAGCGATACACGACAACGACAGAAGCAACTGCAACCGTCGCGTCGGCGTCGTCGACAACATGCCACTCGTGTATTTGAGCACCATTCTCACATACACTATAAATACTTTTTTGACGGTAGCTGCCGACACGTCGACGGGTGCCGCTGACACGCATTGACGGCTGTGGCCGACACGCCGATGAAGACTAATAGAGAAATATGGAAGGAAAAAACATGTTGCGCCGACCTCAAATAAATTGGGATAGGGGCAGGAGACTGATTGAAGAGAAAGACTGCAAAAGGCTAAAAATGACTAACGCCAAAATAATTCACTCGAGAACTCCTGAAGGCCAATTCTCGTAATTTAAAACGTTCAAAATCTAGTCGCAGTCTCATCTCGGCGACCAACAAATGTCGAAACTTGTCAAAATGTAGGGAAATCAGAGGTATTTTTGACAGATTGAGACTGAGATCAGACTGGGAACGTTTTTAAAATTACAAGAATTGCCCCCCAGTTTTTGATACAACTGAAGCACTATATTTTGTTGCGCACAATATTAAAAGTATGAAAATTTATAGCCCATAAAAGGTTTCACTTAAATTTATGTTATTGTACCATGATATATGTTGGGTCTTTACATGTAGCTGGCATGTCCGGTGCCTCAAGGCTTCGTGCCAGAAACCCATATTACCATGTCCTATTTACCTGCACTTGCATATAATAAAGCTATACCTAGGCTACTAAGGCTTATACCTTATTACTTGTTATTTTTTTTAAAATTAAAATCGTTTAGTTTTACCATGTTTGTAAATATGTGAGCACCATGTATCTATCAGATAATTAATTTATATGTCATGGTTTCGTTTTTATATTTTTTTACCGATTGTGGTATAGTAATTTGATTTTAGGTGCATCGTCCTCACATATTATTATACATATTTATTTATTTATTTATTAAAACTTTATGCACAAGTAAAAACTGTACAAAGGCGGACTTAATGCCTTAGGCATTTTCTACCAGTCTACCTTAGGGTGATGCAGAGACAATACACAGTAGGTGCAATAACAGAAAGAAAAGATAAGAAAATATTTATAACTAAGATATAAGAATAGATATAATAATAAATACATATATACATACATATGTACAACAATATATATATATATATATATAGACATAGTTATGAGACATAAATAAGAAACCCTACAACAACTTAATTCTGAGACGAATCTGCCAACTTCTTGTGTATGTGTTCTCGAGCTTTCACTTTAAACGTAAACCGATTGGTTACCGTCCTGATATTCTGAGGGAGCGCATTCCAAAGGAAAACCGCCTGGACAAAGAAAGACGACTTTATAAAACCAGATCGATGAGAAGGACAACGAAGAAGACGATTATTCTCGGACCGAAGATTCTTGCTGTGTGCAGAGCATAAATATTGACAAAGAGAAGTCAGATAAGAAGGAGAAGCGGGATTGTAAAGAAGAGAAAACAGGGTAGTCAAAGCCCTCAACGCTCTGCGCTGCCGGATAGGTAACCACTTTAAAAGCGCTCGATGTGCGGATACATGATCATACTTGCGAAGATTGAAAACGAATCGAATGCAGCTATTAAGAAGTCGGTCAAGTTTATTGAGGAGATCTGCATTCAGGTCATAGTAGCACACATCACCATAGTCAATTATGGGGAAGATAAGGGACTGTACAAGCATTGCCTTAATGTGTGATGGGAGAATATTCTTCAACCGATAGAGCGATCGCAACGTTCCAGTGACCTTCTTGCTCACAATCGCGACCTGCTTACGCCAGTCAAGGCAAGTGTCAATATGCAAACCCAGATCCTTGACGTCAGAGCTAAACGGAATCACTGTTCCATCAAAGATAACCGGTGGCACTGTTGAACCATTCAGCCTCCTCAAGCTATAGGGGCTCCCTACAATGATAGCCTGACATTTGGTTGGGTTAACCGCCACCCCAAAGCGATCAGACCAATTTTTGACGACTCGTAAAGCCCGATTTAGCTCCTCGATCGCACCGGATAAGCTGTCAACACCTGCCTGACAGTAGAGCTGTAAGTCGTCAGCGTAAAGGTGATACGCACACTGAAGCTCAGAAGGTATGAGATCTATAAAGATAGAGAACAAAAGTGGAGATAAAATGCCGCCTTGAGGGACGCCAGTTTCAAGATCACACCAGCTGGAGCTAGAATCACCAGCGAGAACTGATTGCTGACGCCCCCGAAGATAGGAAGAAAACCATTCCAGAACCTCGTGAGAGACCATGCGATAGGAGAGGATGGATAAAAGGACTTCGTGACTGACGGTATTGAAAGCATTAGAAAAATCGATCAACACTAAAACCGTCACCTTAGTGTCTTCCATTCCTCGCCTTATATCGTCAGTCACTTTGAGGAGAGCAGAAACAGTACTGTGCCCGGGCCTGAACCCGGATTGGAATGGACTGATGAGGGAGTTTTTGTGAATGAAGTTGGAAAATTGTTTATGTACACAGGCCTCGAGTACTTTGGATATACATATAATGAATGTACTTACTTATACTCGTACCAAATATTGTAAAACATTTTAAAAGAGTAACGGTGGAGTTTCTTGCCCATTCTTCTCCATACGAAAACTACCTTTTGGAAGGAGCGACTAGTATCAATTCTATTTTAATGTAATTTTTGACGTTCAAAAGTGCCTTTTATGTGCCTATTTGAAATAAACGCTTTTACTTTGACTAGGTTCTGTCATAAAATTGCTTTGGAATTTGAATTAGAAGTCGTGGGATAGAAGTAAAACCCTATAAAGATAACATAACATATTATAGAAACATATGGCTTGATACAATCAAAAAATTATGTGAATAATGTGTGCCTTAAATATATTTTCATTCTTTCTTTATTTTTTCTTGTTATTTTTCTTTCTTTATTTATTTCCTACATTTTTTTCTTTCTTTTTCTTTTCTTCCTTTCTTTCTTTCAAGCGAAACGTAGCCAATATTTAGCTTATTTCTAAATTAAACATTTTTAGGAATACTTATATCTAAATAAAAACTTTGAAAGACAATTACATCATTATAATCAATAAGAAAATATAACCATATAATTATGACCATTCTTTACCAAGAATTGGAGACACGTCAACAAACTTCCCTCCCTTCCTTACCTTCCATTAGGTTCCCACTAACGTAACGTCAAACCACTTTTACACTAATTAAATATACAAAAACGTCAAAAACAATAACATTTCTCCGTATAATTAAAATAGAAATACCTAATAATTTAATGTCTGCGGTTTTGTTACGTAGTTTTCAGGCTACTGTACTTACCTAAACTGCGCAATAAATACATAACTTTAAGTACTCGTAAATAACTGGAAACCCGCTACATATTATAAACAATAGGATTAACGTCACTATGGGCGGGTCCGCGGGTTTATAGGCGTGCCTTAGCCCATGCAGGTTACCTATCCTTTTTACCCGAGTACAGTCACGAGCATAAGTATGTATACACTTGGCTTTATTCAAAGGCGATTTTCTCCTTTATTTTTAACTAGCTGCGCCCCGCGGTTTCACCCGCATAAGTATCGTTCCCGTGAGAATATTGGTATAAAAACTATCCTATGTCCTTCCTCGGGACTCAAACTATCGCTATACCAAATTTCATCTAAATCGGTTCAGAGGTTTAGGCGTGAAAAGGTAACATACAGACAGACAGACAAACAGATAGACAGACAGAGTTACTTTCGAATTTATAATATTAGTATGGATAGTATGATAAAAGTTTATGTTATTACAAAAATAGTATTTTCGAACCCATAGGTTTATGTAAAGCGTCGTATTTTAACGTTGCATTTGTTATTTCACGAAAAAATCGCAATTGAAAGTTGCCAAGTCTTGACATATTATTGCTCGTGACTATACGGTGAAGATGTTTTTAGTAGTCTCATGTATGTACGATAGACTGAAAAAGTGCATGGGTAGTACAGAAACAAAATCGTATGAAGCGATAAATGACGCCATCTAGCGTAAAACCAGTTAATGACTAACAAAATTTAATTATGCTGTTATTAGATGGCGTTGCTTTGCTTTATATGATAAAATATTTTTGTAGTTTCTTTTTGTCTCTTCAAACATTCAAACAATTTATAATTAATAGTTTCTTTTAAAGAAAATTGTTACTAATTATTAACCTACTATGTTAAAATTGAACATCAATTTATAAGTAGGTAGGTATCTGATTTTCTAAGTTTTAGTTTTCAAACTTGAGAGGGTAGGTTGAATATGGAAATATTAAATTAATTATTAAAGTACCCACTCTTTAGCTTAATAAATATATTCCTATCGGTTTCTTTTATTATTTTTATCATTTCAGCAACGTATGCTGGTAAATGTACTGTAATAATTAGATAAATGTATTAGCCTTGTAACTCCTTGCTCAATCCTACTTAATACGTTTCTTCCTAACTCCTTACTTACGTTTCGTAAATTAGTCATAGTTGTGAAGAAACCAACGCCATCTAGTTTATTTTCGAAAACTTGAATTCAAACGTTCACGCGAAAATAGACACTAAGGTACCCATGCAATTTTGCTGGCGACTGTACGTTTGTTTGTGTTTTTACGTATGTTCCATCCAATTTTGATAAATGAGGTGTCAATCGATTCGTTTTTATAGTCCGGATGACCTCTTCATCTGCCTAGCCCATAGGTTCTCAATCTTATTATGTCCACCGCCCACCTTGAGAATTTTTTTTATATTTATTTTTCCGGTTGACATAATTATCTACCTAGCCTTTTCATAGTTAGGGTCAGCTTCCAGTCTTACCAGATGCAGCTAAATACCAGTACTATACATGGAGCAACTGCCTACCTGACCTAGTGACACTGCATCATCACACCAACACTTTTCTTCCATGATCACGACATACTAAATGTTATATACACAGAGAATGTATAACATTTTGTGTCGTGATGATGCAAAGCTTTTAAAAACAAAAGGCTATCCTCTATTTCAATTGTTTTTTTTTTAATTCATCAGCATCCTGCCCTTGTCCAACGTTACTCGGGGTCGGCGCAACACGTTTTCATCTTCCATTCTCCCCTGTCAACTGTCACGCTATCATTCACTGCCTTCTCTTCCATATCATTCCTCACATAATCCATCCACCTTCTCTTTGGCCTTCCTCTCCCTCTCCATACATCATCATCCATCATTAATATTCATCACTCTTTTAGTGCGTCAAAAAAACAATAATAATTACTGGCGCATAAAACAACATTCTATATTCAAACTAGCTAGTACAGACCTACAAAGTCATAAAACAAAATAGTAAAAAGTGTGGATGCGTCGCGCGCGCAGGTGGGCAGTTCGGGCATGCGCGGTGCGACGCGACGCTTTCTTGCGCTAACCCACTTTTAGCGCACGGTAGACTGAGTCGGTTAGCTTGCGAGCTTCGTGGCAGTTTTTTTTTCTTTTAAATTAAAGGTAATTTTTGATTAATTGACAAAGAGAGGGACTATTTTAAAGGACATTAGGTTACTTTCCTTTGTAAAAATCTTGAAAAATCTGTTTTCTGTAGACATCTAAAAAGCCTGTGGATTGTGGTGTTGTAAATTAATAAAAACAAAATGTAAGTAATTAAGTATTATGTCCATCAATGATTTATTGACTTGGAACAAAATATAAGTCCTGATAATAGTAATTAAAGCTGAAATCACTGCGCCTTTTCCACCATTTGCCCTTAATATTAAAAAAAAAATCCTAGCAGGGTAATTACTTAACATATTTACAGTAGCAATGGCTTTCATTTTGACAATTCAATAACATTCATTGCGTTATTTATCTTGTTGAGCAGACAACGTTTCCTAACATATGAAGCAATGGATTAGCAATATCCTTCAAAATTAGGACGCTGGACGGCATTAGGACTAAATCCTACTGTTTTATTTTTCGGGGATTCCTGAACAGTTGTAGCATTATTTATATTTTCCTATGGGAATTTTTCATTTAATATGAAACTTTAATTAATAACATAATGCATGCATGACCGGAAAGCCCAATGATTTGTAATAGACATTACATGTTTGTGTGTACTATTTTCCTCAATAAAAATTACGAGCATAGTATATCTTTTGGGATTCTCCTAATAGTTATCATACTGACCTAGATTTTGTTTAATAGTTACTAAACATAATAGTATAATTTGTGTTACAAGACGTATTTTTTGAGCTCTGCCGAAAAAAAGGGGAGCAGTGCCCCGCGGTTTCACCCGCATAAGTGTCGATCCCGTGGGAATATCGGGATAAAAACTATTCTATGTCCTTTCCCGGGACTCAAACTATCTCTATACCAAATTTTATTTAAGTCGGTTTAGCGGTTTAAGCATGAAGAGATAACAGACAGACAGACAGATACACTTTCGCATTTATAATATTATATTAGGAGGTATGGATTTTGTTCATTCATCTTTAACCCAACAAAAAACAGCTTTTTGTTAAAAAAAAAAACCTGTTTAATTTACTAACCTTCGACTCCACAGTTTCCTCTATGCAAAAATGCATCTAAACAAAGCTAGGTGGCGCATCTTAAGTGACTACTCTGAACTCTCTCCTTAACGCCACCGTCGCTATTACTTGAGCGCTTACGTCAAATCTATATTAGTAAACATTCTCAGAAGCGAATGATAGTTGCAGTCGACACGACTTTTTTGTCGCAGCGAAAGCTGTCGCACATAGGAATCTTTTATTTCTATTTTTATTAGGTACTAGTGACCCGCCCCTGCTCCGCGCGGGTAGAATGACGACATGTCAAAACGATCAGATTTCTGTGCTATATAATTTAAATATGAATGTATTATATACATAAACCTTGGAATGAATGGTTTAATCAAAATAAATTGTGTAGTTTAAGAGATCGAAGTGGTCACACAGACAGACACAAAAAGCGACTTTATTTTATACTTTGAATAGATGGATTCATATAGGTGGATGGTAAACAAGCGCGCGGTCCATCTCTAAGAGGTTGTCAACACCGCCTATGGGATTATGGGTACTTACGTAAGTTGCTATTTCAGAGTCAGAAGATTAAGTAGTTATCAACTCAGACCATCGCAGTCCCCTGCTGCACATAGGCCTCTTCCAGGCTACGCAATACCCCGTCTTCTGCCTTCCGCATCCAGTCTGTCCCAGCCACCTTCTTAAGGTCGTCGGTCCACCTAGCTAGTCTGAAAAAATCAGTAAATACGCTGAGCTTAAAGAAGAAGTTATTAGAATTTGGAGACAAGATAAAGTTTATGTTGTTCCTGTTGTTCTCTCCACGACTGGTGTTATCCCTAACCATCTCCTCCGTAGCCTGAAAATAATAGATCTAGAAGAATCCCTTTACATCAATCTGCAGAAAGCAGTCATCCTAAACACACGCAGAATCGTTAGGAAGTTCATGCAGCTAGACGAAAGTACACTTTCATCAAAAAATTCCCCACACGCTGCATTTACTTGGCTTTGGCCCGTGAATGTAGCTAAAACCAGCCTTAGAACTGAGAAAAAAGAACACTCCCGATAATAATAATAATATGATAATTCTTTATTTCGCAAAAAAGTGAACAATAACACTTATAACTACATATGATACGCTAAGAGCTATAGCGCTATGTGCTTGAGTCGATTGTGTGCGTTGTAATTAGCAGACAAAAGGAAACTGCTGCTTATCATCTTGATTTATTAACTGAGTATTCCTTTAAAACATTTATGTACAAACGGAGATGGGACTGCCACAGGGAACTACAATAGGGCCATCATTGCTCAACTATGAAGATTTGTGTTTATGGTAATATGGGGGAGCATTGAAATAGAATCTTCGCGAGAGCTAATAATTAAATGCTTGAAGCTACGCAAGCACTATGCTGTTTGTCTGATAATAGTGAAGAAAAAGATTGGTAACTCAAAAGCATCCTTTTAAGAAATACTAGGTAAATTATCAAAAAGCTGATTTAACCATTTGCCTGCAATAAACTAAGTACGCAATACTTTCCAAGAAAGTTCAATATGTATCTATTGCTCACGACTTTTTTCTATTGGCAGAGGCTACAAGTTGGCTGCCAGAAGGAACATGCATAAATAACAAGCATGACGTATTCCTAGGAGGTTTTATTTTAAACTAGCTGCGCCCCGCGGTTTCACCCGCTTAAATGTCGATCCCGTGGCAATATCGGGATAAAAAGTATCATATGTAAAGGACATAGGGTACTTTTTATCCCGATATTCCCACGGGATCGACGGGATCTTAAATGTCGATCCCGTGGGAATATCGGGATAAAAAGTATCCTATGTAAAGGACATAGGGTACTTTTTATCCCGATATTCCCACGGGATCGACATTTACGCGGGTGAAACCGCGGGGCGCAGCTAGTCTTACCATAAATCAATAAATGCATTCAGTGCTAAACATTTAAAACATAATTTTATGATATGAACTAATTACTACCATTATAAGATCAAGGCTTAGAAAGATGGAGAAGAAAAAGAGGAAGCCGGAAAAAGTACGGTTCTGCACCGACCGGATCAAATCACCGGCTCTCAGAAGTCAGAAGCATTGTACATATGTCATTTTCACACGATTCACAGAAATAAGACAATGTTTTAAATTCATTTAGCGCTAAATGCATTTAGTGATTTGTGGTGTAAGAGGTCCTATGTATCAAAAACCCACCCCTGAAGTTCTATGCTTCTTTTTTGTCTAGGCACAAGCAATACGTAAGCAAATATAATTCAGTTTAAAAAGATTAGCCCGTCACCAAAGATAGTAATAGGACTGATTGCCTAAAGTAAAACGAACGTAGGATCTACATTCTTGGACTCGTCTATCCCTTTTTTTATTTTTTATCGTGTCGAAATCCTCATGGATGTCCACCACCCAGGGGTGGGGGTCTGTCAGACTCTTACTGACTAAAACCACACGGTGTCCTGCTGCTACCTTTAGCCGGGGTGCTGGAGTGCCAGCGCATTTCATCACGCTTCCCCGGCCAGGTCAGACCGTGGCTAGAGGCCTTTATTTATTAAGGCACAGGATAACTCGATTAAGCTGACGACAACCTCATAGGTTGACCTGCAAGATGCTAAATAAAAAAGGACGGTCCATCTCAGTACATAGAGTGTCCTTTTTACGGTTCTGTACCCGAAGGGTGCCAACGGAACCCTATTACTGATCCTCCGCTGTCCGTCCGTACATCTGTCTGTCAGCGGGCTGTATCTCATGAACCAAAAAACGTAGACGGTTGAAATTTACACAGATTGTGGTTTTCTATTGCGCTATAACAACAAACAAAAAATAAAATAAAGTTATTAAAAATTAAAGGAGTTTCCATATAAGAAACGTATTTTTATGGCGTCCTTTTGCTTTGTGGAACCCTTCGTGTGCGAGTCCGACTCGCATTTGGCCGGTTTTTTGGGCTTTTTTGAGTTCTGTTAGTGTAACTTAAAGTATGTAAATAATAACATTTTAATGTCACAAAAGAACACATGTCTTATAAAAATATTGTAATACTTTAACTATTTTTGGATCATAAAATATGATGAATTCTTAAATTAATAATGCCAAGCTATTCAAGCCTGAGGCTATTCTAGTATAACTTAATGAACTGCTAAACACAGAGGTAAATGCTAATACATAATATATTCGCGTAAATGCTGTCACCTGTCATGTTTACTATGAACTATTGACAATATAAATAACAATAATCATCAGGGTTTGAAGATTTTTATATGGAGCACACAACACAAAAACAAAAGAAACAAAAGTTCAATACCTACTTGACCAAAATGTATGAAATAGCTGTTTTTTAACTAGTGATACAACACTATTACCAGGTGGCATCGTTTAACTTTAAAAGACCCACAGTACCACCAGGGGTACGGCCAGGGGTACGGTGGGTCTGCAGTGTTTTTTTCGTGATTTTAGAGTTGCTCCCATAGTGAAAGTTGGTTGTTCATATTCATGGGTAGAACACCCTGTAAAAATTTGGAGACGGTAAAAAAATCATCCTGTATAACATTACGCCTGTATTCCTCCAAGGGTTAGACGTAGCTGTATCTACCTATAGTACATTCACATTTCGCGAGTTATTTTTAAATCCCATGTAATAGGGGGCGAGCATATTGCCATCAACCCGGCACAAATCCAGACTCCGGGCTGCAGCAGGAAGTGTTATCTATTAAATTAATTGAAAGTTTTAGTAATCGATAAAAATAAAAAAAAACAAAATTAGCCTCCTATACGAGTATGTATACACTAGCTGCGCCCCGCGGTTTCACCCGCATAAGTCTCGATCCCGTGGGAATATCGGGATAAAAAGTATCCTATGTCCTTTCCCGGGACTCAAGCTATCTCTATACCAAATTTCATCTAAATCGGTCAGCGGTTTAGGCGTGAAAAGGTAACATACAGACAGACAGAGTTACTTTCGAATTTATAATATTAGGTCCTTACATATGAAATTGGCGTTTTGTATGGAAGGAACAAAAAGTCGAATATTTTTTAATATAATATATTTAATTAATCAAAGTATGAACCATTGTTTTCAATGCACTTTTGCCATCTTATAGGTAGTTCATTGATCCCTTTACTAAAAAAACCAGTCGGACGGGAATCAATAAAATCTTTGAAGGCGATTTGGACTGCCCCATCGGAGTTGAATTTTTTCCCTTGCAAAAAGTTATCCAAATTGCGAAAAAAATGGTAATCTGTTGGAGCAAGGTCCGGGGAGTACGGAGGATGTCTAAGACATTCCAATTCAAGTAATGTAACGCAGCAGTCGACGCGCGTTTGCCGGTTTGCTTCAGTCAATTCGTGAGGTACCCACCTTTCAAGCTTTTTAATCTTCCCAATTTGCTTCAAGTGAATTAAAACAGTTTTATCACTAACATCGAAGCCTGCAGCTAACTCGGACGTGGTTTGCGATGGGTCCGCTTCCACAATAGCCTTCAATTCTCCATTATCAACTTGGGTCTCAGGCCGTCCACGGGGCTTGTTCTGCAGGTCGAAATTTCCAGAACGAAAACGTTGGAACCAAAAACGAACTGTGTTTTCTTTTGCAACATGACCGCCATACACATCATTCACCCTTCGAGTCGTTTCCGCAGCACTAGTGCCACGGCGGAACTCGTACTCGTAAATAATGCGATATTTTAAATTTTCCATTTTGTAAAATGAGTGACGCAAACAGAAAAAACAGAAGAAAAAAAACAAATGAATGACGGTCATCGAAGCACAAAATACATGAGTAAATAGCTGTACAAATTTGAATTTGGAATTCCTTACCAAAGAGGAGAAATTCGTGATTAAAGTAGCCAGTACGAAAAACGCCAATTTCATATGTAAGGACCTAATATTAAGTATGGATGGAAGTTATCCGTCCTACAAAAGTCGGTTTCTAAACGCAGACACAGGCTACCGAAAATCTCGTAAGAGGTCATTGTCTTGTATGCCCAATGCCTAAAGTTACGTCTGCGTTGCAGTTTCAGCGAATTTACATAGTCTTTAGCGAAAAGCTCTAGCTGCAGCCGTCTCGATACCGTGGAATGGGGTAAGTTTGATTCACGGGGTAACTTTGATAAAAACTTTTTATTTTTTTAAAACAGGAATTGTTTAATTTCTGAACGCACCGAAAGATTTCGTCTTTTGCATTGGCAGCACTGAATGTCACTCTTTGACATTGCCCAGCGCTTGGGCAATTTAAGGGTTAAAATAACTTCAAGGGATAAGATTAAAGTTATTTTAACCCTTAAAATAGTTTAAACACAATACTCACAGTTTTTTATGAAAATCTTCGGTAGCGATCTGTTTGTACGTGCAGCGCTTGGGCAATGTCAAAGAGTGACATTCAGTGCTGCCAACGCAAAAGACGAAATCTTTCGGTTGCGTTCAGAAATTAAACAATTCCTGTTTTAAAAAAATATAAAGTTTTTATCAAAGTTACCCCGTGAATCAAACTAACCCCATTCCACGGTACTTTAAACGATACACACAGCTCTAAAAGTGCCGCTCTACGTAAAATTATTCTCACGTGAACGCAGTACAAATTCCGCACAATCAATTCAACCTATTGCAGTCCACTGCTGGACATAGGCCTCTCCCAGGCTGCGCCACAACACCCTGTCCTCCGCCTTCCGCATCCAGTCTGTCCCAACTATGGTCGTCCGCGCAAATTCCGCGTGTTACAAATAAATTATACCAACCACGTAAAAAAAAAAATGTAAATAAGTATACGAAAAAAAGGCGTGGTGAACCTATCGTAATTGTAAAATGGAGGATATGAGAACATTGCGAAGGCGTAGGGACGCGGAGTGCATAGCTAAACGGGTGCATTACTATTACATGCGCGTACGCACTGCGGTGAAAACTCACCGCTTATATACCGCCACGCTAATAGCTACCGAACTATATAACGTATTGACACCTTGTTTACCGTATTATCTTGCGACTGTGGTTTGTATTAAGAAATAAGTAGATTTTAATTTCTTTTTAAAAATGAATTTATGTACAGTCAACAAAAGAGATAAGTATGCAGGATCGTCGGATATAGTTGAAGTTTAGCAAGAAACCGATGGATTTTCTCGAATAAAATTTAATTTTATTCATAGAAACCAAACAGCTCATTTATCAAACTAAATTTCAGTCGACAACATCCATCGGTTTCTTACTAAACTTCAACTATATCCGACGATCCTGCATACTTATCTCTTTTGTTGACTGTGCCTACTGAGCTTCGGAAAAGGTTCAGGAACACCGTGCTTGTTTAAAGCTGTGCTTTCTCTTAAAGTGGTTCGTCAGTATAATATAGGTTCCAAACTCCTTACTTGTCCTACTAGCTGTTTATATTAAGTCAAGAATTTGCAGCAGGAAAATCATTTTCCACGTTGCCTAATCACAGCTATATTTGCATCATCGTAAGCAGCTCAGTATAACGATGACTAATCAACGATCATGCGAAATATTGATAAGTACTAATACAAATTAGGACAGCAGGACCTATTAGTAGGTGTAGATACAGACGAATTTTTTGATGCCCAATGAGCTCTTCCCTTTTTTTTCTTCCTTTATACTTGTGCATATATGTATACAGGGTTATTTGAAAAACACCAACAGCCACTTAAGAGGTCATTGTACTCAGCATTATGAACAACTTTTACTATGGGACCAAACCAGAAATCGCGAAAACAAAATCAGCTGTTCCCTGCATTTATGTTCGTATAACTTGTCAAAATGTAGGGAACAGCAGATTTTTTTTTTTGAGGTTTCAGATTTGGTCTCACAGCAAAAGTTGTTCATAATGATGAGTACAATGACCTTTTAAGAGATTGTTGGTGTTTTCCAATAACCCTTATTTTTGCTCGGGTCCTAAGAGAGTTAGCGTGATGTTAAATAGCCAATTGCTTTATCACGAATTGGGCTAACAAAACCAAAAAGAATCCAAAAACCGACTAGTAGAGTAGTTCCAGAGATTAGCTTGTTCAAACAAACTCTTCTGCTTTATTATTAGTATAGAAATAGATTTAACCGGTCAAGCGGCGCGCGTCGCCGATCGGCGACGAGACAATAGAAAATCTATTGTGTCTTATTAGCGGAGCTTGACAGATTAAGGTTAATTAAAAAAAAAGATGTTCCACTTCCAAGTACGTTGAGTAGGTTCACAGGTTAGGTAGATATAATGCTTTATTGTACACCATAACGAATAAGAAAAGAACTTATAAGATTAACATAAGGTACCTATCACAAACCTTCACAAACACATTTTGGTTGAACTAATCATGGTCTGGAAAGGCTATACTAGGCCGGGTGGATGGAAAACGCACGCAAGGCAGAGCACCGGTAAGATGGTCAGACACGAACAATAAGGCTGTTGGAGGACTTGGAGGCAGTATCTACCGAGCGATCCACACTGCAGAAGACCGCATAACTTGGAGACGCGTCGGTGTAAGGCAACCTCGAAGAAGATTTGAATGAACTTAAAAGATAAGGAGAAACGAAGGAGATACTGCAGGTACTCCGCGGTGTTAGAACTACAGTTTGTTCACCAGTACCTTCCAGTGTGGGCTTTTGAGTCGGTTATAATTTTCAGACAGTATAATATATGAATTCTCTTGATGTTTTTCATCATCATGAGTGGTATAGCCTTGTAGTAGCGATTCGCGGTTACAGCAGACCACGAAGGAAATGATTGGACGAATTGAATATCCTTTTTAGGAATTGGAAAGAAGAAACATAAATTCGCAATAAATAGCTACAATGGGCCTTGCCCAGAAGTGGGATACTATGTACTGATACTCATCATTTTTAAACAACGAAAAAACGGAGAAGGTTCTCAAGTCGACGCGTATATATATTTTTGTTTTAATGTATGGTTTGTGCTAGATTTTGAACCCGTAACGCTATTATATTATTTGCCGTATTTGCTTCAAGCTACTCCTAATTTTTTTTGTTTTCGTGTGGAAATCCTCATGGATACCCTCCGTCTGGGAAGAACGGAGGGTTATGTCGGACTCCTACCGACTAAAACTCTGTTCCTCATGAAACTCTGTGACTCATGGTATTAGACCATGAGTCGGGAGCCCGGGAGATACTTGTACATTCGTCGCACCCGGACTGGTATCAGCCCGCCATGCCTAGCGGGCCCCATCACCAAGTGCGGCCGGTCCCACGACCGCACGTCCTTCCATTAAGGCGCGCATACTTCGTACCACCTCTTTAAGCCTGACTGTTCGAGCGACGACACGGCTCCAATTTCGCCGCCCGCAGGCCCCTTCTTATGGTGGCCGGAGATCGTTAAGCGCCCTTCGACGTACGGCTACTCCTCTGGTGCAGGTGGAATAAGAGGTATGCTCTCTCTCCCTTTCCGCTGCCTCCTTTGCATGCATCACCTCCTCGCAAAAAGAGGCCACAGCCTCCCACGCGTCTTTGCTTCCGACTAGCAAATCACCACAACTTATACAACATAAAAATGCAGATGATTCTCTGAATTGTGTCCGCAATTGTACATTTTGTCCATGTAAATCTGACATAAACACCTTTTACCAATAGTTTTACCATAAATTAGCAATCAGGGAAACGAAGCATCTCCACTAATTTTACAATTAACACGTTACGGCATTCCTAATAAGCTTAGTTCAAGTGAGGACACCATAAAAAGGCGCTTTTTATAGATTAGAAAACTAGGAACTAGAAATCTAAGTTACTTGTTTTCTAATAACGGGTGTACGCTCGCGTAGAAATGTGTTCGAGTAGGTTTAGTTTATAAAATTATGGTTCCGAGTCTAATTAGCTTCGATTAAGCTGTACTATGAATTTAGGTGTATTTTTCTTGCAAATAATATAAGAAATATACATCACCTTTGCACTAATTTTCCTTTTCTTTTTTTTCTTGTCTGTTTATATATATTTATGTTTATGTGTGTACATAAGTGATAAAGGGCCGATTTTTCAATCGACTGATAATTTTTATTCGTGGAATAAAATTGACGTCCGACTGCAGTTTTGTACGGAAGAACTGTCAAAAATTCAAAATTATTCCTCGGATAAAGTTATCTGGCGTTGGGAAAATCAGCCCTAAATAAAATAAATAAATAAAGGGACGGAAATACGTTGAGCTGTCAAATTAAGTTCTACTAAATGTCAACTAACAGCCATACTGATCTATAGTACTAAATACTGTTTTATTAAAGACTAATTGCGCCCCGCGGTTTCACCCGCATAAGTCTCGATCCCGTAGGAATATCAGGATAAAAGGTACCCTATGTCCTTTCCCGGGACTCAAACTATCTCTATACCAAATTTCATCTAAATCGGTTCAGCGGTTTAGGCGTGAAAAGGTAACATACAGACAGACAGACATAGTTACTTTCGAATTAATAATATTAGTAAAGTATATGGATGGATTCCAATATTTACATAATTTAAAAAGCTAACAATCTTAAAATAATAATATGTAAAAGTATATTAAAAGGGAGGGGAAATAATCAAAGGGCATCAAAAAATTCGTCCGCATCGCTGTCAGCAGGAAACGTGCCCAAAAGGCTGGCAGCATTGCCAAGTTGTATGGCAATGCTGCCATACTTAACAAATTAAAAATTCGAAAGTACCTAACTCTGTTTATATGTTACCTTTTCACACCTAAAGCACTGAACGGACTTCGATAAAATTTGTCAAGGGTATACACAGCATTATGAGAACGGACATAGGCTACTTTTTGTCCCGGTAGCACGTTCTCATGGGTTTATTCCCGACATCCACTCGGGCGAAGCCGCGGGCACAAGCAAGTTTCGAAATATGTCGCTAAAAACATTAAGTAACATGTCATGTAACCTTGTTTTAAAATTTTTCCTGTTAGCAAAAATAAGTCCTCTCAAACTGGTCCTAATAATGAATATCCGATGTCCAGCCCAAACTAAGAAGCTAATATCGTCATCATCATCATAATCAGCATCTACCATCCCACTGCTGGGCATAACCCTCCTTTTTTTGGGTTAAACGCAAATAAACGCATTTTCTTTCTTTCTTTTCTTTTTAACCAGTGACCTGCAGTAACTTATTGATTAATGATGAAACAAACACAACACTTACATAAAATCATCGTAATCTCGAAGTCAATACACTTTGCAATTAATCAGATGATGTGTACCTACAGAATGACTAACCGACATCAAGGTATTCCCTGCTATGTCGTAACGTGACACAATGTAGGTATAGTGTTGGAATGGAACACGTCGACAAAAACACGCGTCGTATGTATCTCGTGTATTTTGTAATTATTACGTGTTTCTTTATTGTTAGTTGGTCTTAGAACCTTGACTGACATTATAGACAAAATGATTATCTTAGCATCATGAAGTCTTTTCTTTTTCTGTGACAAACCAACCTTAATTATTTTCTTTCTTTCTTTTTCGTTTGTTTCTTTTTGAAGTGTAAACTTCTTTAGCGGCGTTGCACACTTTTTTGTAATGGGTAAAAAATGTTAAACTCGCGTCAGGACACGTGACCGTCAGGAGAGACTACTACGGCGGCGCCAACCGAAGTGAACCAAGTGACACACGACAATGGATGGATGGATGGATGGATGGATGGATGGATGGATGGATGGATGGATGGATGGGTGTGGGTGTAGGTGTGGCTGTGGGTGTGGGTGTGGGTGTGGGTGTGGGTGTGGGTGTGGGTGTGAGTGTGGGTGTGGGTGTGGGTGTATGGATGGATGGATGGACAGCTGATGGCTCGACCGTCTGTGTAGTACCTACACTGCTGTGTATTCGTAAAATTCGTGTATATGGTGTTTAAAATATGGAAATTGAACAAAGTGCATCTATTAATGAAAAAAGTGACGCAGAAATAGTGAAAAAAATGAGTTATATTAATTCAATTAATAATTGATTTATTTCAACGTTAATATTCACGTTTTCACTTCTTCCGGCACTCCCGGAGTGCAACCCGTCTTTTTTGTTTTTTCATTTTATATTTTTCCTTCTTTTTTTTTTAATGTCTGTTCTCAAAACGGTGAAAGAAAACATCGTGAAGAAACCTAGAACCAAAAGTTAGAAAAAAAATACTTGCATAGGAAATTGTTCCGTAGACTTACCATACCTCGGACACTCCATACAACGCTCGCAAAATAATAACCTATTACTACTACATAAACAAATGACGTTTGTATACGTGCAAATGTGTGCATGAAATCTAGTAGCGTAAAAAAAATTGGCGCGGAAAGCAATTTGTGTCGGGGAACCGAACGACGACGTCGGCGGCGCTGCCCGAACGTGCGCATTATTATGAAGTGACTATGTAGTTCAATTGTTTATTTATATAGTCGGGTTCGTAATGAAATAAAAACACTAAAATAGTTTAGTTTAAATGACTTATCTGTAAATAATCGGTTATTAAATCGCATGGTATTAAAAATGCGAAATCTTACAAACAGTTTATGTAAATACGAATTCGGAAAAGCATCACAATATCCAACCATCGTGATTAAAACTCAAATAAAACTTTTAAATCGCATAATTGTGTGTTCGTGTCAGCAATACAGCGCTGCGGTTCGCGAGCGCCCTTGCTAAAGAGTCGGCGACGAATACCTCGAAGTGCGGGGTGAGGTGCGGTATCTGATATGAGGGCGAGGAAGGGAGTGTCCTTTCTGTACGTAGTACTATTAAGTATTCTGCTCTCTTACTAATAAGGAGTATGATCGCATTTGTGAAAACAAATGCGGTTGTTGAACTATTTGAGTACCTACGTACTCGAGCGTCGAGTCACGACGGAGCGAGATACTTTCAAGTATTTTCTATCTGCATAGAAACTTGATCCATAACTTCATACAGATAAGAACTACAATCGCGTATTCAAAAGCCCCGTTGGAAGTAAAACTACTTGCATAGGAAATTGATCAATGACTTCCTATAAATAAGGAGCAAAATCGCGTTTACAAATAAATAATTGCAAACCATTAAAGTAAAAAATACTTGCATACGAAATTGTTCCGTAGACTCTTACTGATAAGGAGCATGATCGCATTTGCGAAAACTAAAGGTATGATTCCGATATTATCCGATACGTGATTACATTCCGAGCACGGCAGCAATGCTGCGCGACATTGCTGCGTCACATTGCTGCCTTGCTCGGAATGTAATCACGTATAAACCCGTAGAAAATGTATGAGGACCAGTACTGACCAGTAGTGCTGCGACCGCACTGCTGCGGCAGCACTGCTGCGTGTTGCCGAGATCGGAATCATACCTTAACGCGGTTGAGTACCTACGTATTTGAGCGAGTAGCCGTATAAGATACTTTATAGTTTTGCAAGTATTTTGAGTCGGTACCTGGTGTGCGTACTTGGAAGCAAATACCTGGTGTAAAAACCTGGTCGCGTAAATACGTACCTTCCCTACTCGCCCGATCACAGTTTTCGTAACGTTTACGTCACGCGTTCGCCAGCTCTCCAAGTCAAGTGTGCGTGAAGAAGTTTCACTTCAATAATTTTGACACAACAAAAATCGAATTTGACAATCGCGACTCGTCGACACGTGGTACTTATTTGCCCTACCCCGTAAACTGTTTTTTAGAGCCGCAGGCGTGGAGGGGGCGGCCTTGGCGTGTTTTTTAAGGAATTTTTCACTTTTTGTATGGAAAATATGAAAAATGCTTACCTACATGTTGAGTTTTAGGAGTTTATGGGTTTCATAAAGGGGGTCGAAATTTTCATTATTTTTGCGATAGGACGCACCATTTTCGAGATATAAGCAAAAGAAAAAAAACTTCAAACGTATTTGGTTATGAGAGGAAGAGAGAAAGAAAATGTGCGCGCGCACTGCTTTCTCTTGCTTATATCCGCCACTAAACTCCCGTTCACCTCGCCCGATCACACTTTTCGTAACGCGTTCGCCAGTTTACTCCCAAAGTCAAGCGCGCGTAAAGATGTTTCCCTTCAAAAACACTTGCATACGAAATTGTTCCGTAGACTCTTACTGATAAGGGAGCATGATCGCATTTGCGAAAACTAACGCGGTTGAGTACCTACGTATTTGAGCGAGTAGCCGTATAAGATACTTAATAGTCTTGCAAGTATTTTGAGTCGGTACCTGGTGTGCGTACTTGGAAGCAAATACCTGGCGTAAAAACCCGGTCGCATACTTATGCGACCGGGACTGGGTTTTTACACCAGGTATTTCCAGCAATTTTTTACGTACCTTCCCTACTCGCCCGATCACACGTTTTCGTAACGCATTCGCCAGTTTACTCCCCAAGTCAAGCGCGCCTAAAGAAGTTTCACTTCAATAAAACTAAAGCTGTCAAACAAGGGTAAATTAAAATAAGCTAAATATGTAATACTTGTTATACTTCTAGCACCTAGGAAAATGTCGTGAGGAAAGTTTTGAGTATGAATATCGATAGCTATAAGAGTAGGGGAAGACCAAAGAAACGATGAATGAATTGTGTGAATGATGATATGGTTAGAAAGGGGGTGACTACCGAGATGACGACTAATAAATAGATAAGTAGGATTAATGATGATGTAATACTTGTTTTAGTCAAGTGTAGCAGAATATTTCGATAATTTATCGTGTGTGACAGCTCAAAACTTTCGTCTCATTTTTGTTTTGTATGTTAGAGAAAGATGGACATAGTGTTGGTATATTGTATAGTCCAGAACAGTCAGCTTCATAAATTTATTTTATTTACCATCCGTGAGCATCCCGGACACAAACCTAAACGGAAAATCATATGTCACAACTTTTAGAACCAAAATCCGGTATTGCGAAATAGAATTTTGGGACTTTGAATGAGCTTAGGTAAGCAAAATGATGTCATCCAACTTCATTAATATAATTCCCGATAATATCAGTTCCTAGACCGATTCATAGACTACAGACTTGTTTATTTCATAAATTAAAACGTAACTTCGAATGCATGTACAGTTACGGACTAAAAACTACTATTTAAAGTAGTAAATATTTTAAGTCCGCGATCGTTCGTAATATGCACCTAAGTATAGAATATCTTGAGATTACGTGTACGTCTGTACCTACGGATTGGATATCGTCAGATAAGAAAGCAGTTTTCACTCGCACAGGGAAAAGGAAACGTCGCGAACGACCCGGCCGATAGCTGCCGGCATGTAGGGTGGCTGTGAGACTGGATTATGGTGGGACAAAGTAAACAGACTAAGGGCTGATTTTTCCATCGCCAGATAACTTTTATTCGAAGTGTCAAATTGACGTTTGACAGTTTTTGTATGACATTCAAAATTATTCCTCGAATAAAAAAATAAAATAAAAAAATGTTTGTAAAGTTATCAGATGATTGAAAAATCAGCCCTAAATAATATAACATCACGCCTGTAATCCCCAAAGGGATAGGCAGAGGCTTAAGTATAATAAATTAATATATGTATGTATACCTACATATACAGGGTGAAATTTTAATCACTGTTTTCCTCTTAAGGGGTCATTGTACTCATCATTATGAACAATTTTTACTATGGGACCAAACATGAAATCGCGTTCTCTACATTTTGATGAGTTATTCGAACATAAATGTAGGGAACAGCTGATTTTTTTTTTCACGATTTCAGGTTTGGTCCCATAGTAAAAGGTGTTCATAATGATGAGTACAATGAACCCTTAAGAGGAAAACGGTGTTAAAAATTTTACCCTGTATAATACATTTCGCCAGTTATGTTTAAGTCCCATGTAATATTGGGCGAGTCTTTTGCCATTAACCGGGCACAAAACCAGTCTCACACAGAATACTTAAAGTACTGCTGTTAGTGAGAAATTCCTGATGGAAAACCCATTAACACTTTGCCCGACCTGGGAATCGAACCCAGGACCTCATGATCTGCATCTTTTTTGACGTTCAAAAGTGACTTTTATGTGCCTATTTGAAATAAATGCTTTGACTTTGACTTTGCAGTAGCGCTTGCGACCACTAGACCAAAAACTTTTAACGGATATTTTTATATTTTATTTTTGGATTTACGATAAAACAACAACTTTAGTAGTATTTTATTTCACATAAAACCTACATGGGCACTTAAAAAAATTCAGAAGCTAGATGCACGGTTCCAATTGGTCGTTTCCTACGGAGAAGAGCCGGCAAGACACTCAGCGGTGACTCTTTTAAAAAATAAATGGCTTTTACAATGTTTTCAAATTACTTTATTAATAGGTATGGGAGGACAATGTAGGCCTAGGTAGTTACTTTACAAAATAAAAATGATAAAAATATGGAAGCATCTGTGAGTCTATAAGGCCTATAACGTTCTTACATTCACAAAATAGAAAATAATGTATATAAAAGAAAAGAAAATAATAATAAATATATTATAGTCTCCCTACTCTTGCAGTTTCCCTCCATTTTTCGCATGTCTGCCGATATTGTTGTGTACAACATTATGTGAGCGGATCTATCGATATTACAATATATCGAAGGACATCACTACACGTCCCCGACACGTTGCAGTATTAATTAAATCTACTTTTGGATTTATTGTACTTTGAACTTGTGAAATTATAGAATTAGTCTTTAAATTATTGTCTATAATAATTATACTAATACTAAAGCTAAGTTTGTTAGTTTGAACGCGCTAAACTCTGGAACTCCAAGTCGGATTTGAAAAATTATTTTTGCATCTGATAGCCCAAGTCTTGAGAAAGGCTATAGGCTATTAACATCACGCTATGACCTTTAGGAGCCGATCTAAAAGAAAAAAAGTCGGAAAGAACGCTAAGCGAAAACAAAGTGATAGTGCGGGTAGGCGATACGATGCGACGCGTGAGTCGGGGGAGCATGATATTTCACGCGTACGAAGTCGCGGGCAGAAGAAGATTTAGGGTCAATCCCCACTGAAAGAGCAGCGGAGCACAACGGCCGTAAGAGCAAGTGACTCTCCTTTGCCTTCAAATGACTATGGGTCTTCCCACATTTATCGACGCGGAATCGGCTTAAGCCGAGTGCGTATCTCCACACTACTCAACTTATCGCCGAGCTAATAGACAAACGGCTCGTTTCACCGTCAGTCGGCGTCGCGACGCGTCGTCCGAGCCGAGCCGATGCGAATGGTATTAGTAACACCCTTATTACGTAGACATAAAGGCTTTTTTGACCGGTGTTAGCCGATTCCTCGTCGATAAATGTGGGGAGAACCTATGGATAATTCCCACAAAAGGCCGCTTCTAGGTGTGCCTTCTGCCACTACTAATTATAGGAGTAATGCTTTTCTTATAAGAAGCGCTCGAAGTTTCAATGATGTATCTTCTGAATATGATGTTGACTTATTTTGCACTAAGATAAACACAGCGAGGACGCTCTTAGCCAAATCATTTTTTGCGAACGATACGCCTTCTAGTAGTTCTTAAACTCATATGTAGTAACATAAATACAAAAAATAATGAATTAAACTAACTTAACCTACTTACTTGTGTAGGTGCACAATGTACTTTAATTGTTACCCCCTTATTCATAAAACTTATCAAACCTATTTTAGTTAAAATGGGGTTTGTCTCTTTCTTACACACAGAAATGACAACGTGACAGATAAAGACAAACATTCTATAAACCTATTTTAGCTAAAATAGAGATAAAATAGGATTATGAATAAGGGCCTTAGGCTTTAAGTAATCGATAATTATGTTATATATCTGTGGAAGCTTGTTATTAGCAACTTGATAATGTGTTGTTGTTACCTATCAATTGTAATTAGTCTGTAAGCCTTCTTAAAAGTAATAAATAAATAATAACATAAATAAAATATAATGGTCGCTGCCGACCGCTGCTCTTTCAGTGGGGCTTGATCTTTACTTGTCTAGACAAGTACTACAGTCGACAGTACAAACTGCTTACTAAAGCAGTTTTATTTAAATAAGCAGCTGAATATCGATATAATAATTTTCACATTGACTGAATGTTATTAACGGTTGGTTTACGATACGACTTTTGAAAAAATCATATTTATTAATATATTTATTTCTTTGATCCGATAATTATTTAGTAAGAATAAGTAAATTCAACTAGATATGAATTTCTTGTTATTTTCATTCATAAACATAAATAACTTTTGCATAATTATTAATTGACATTATTATTTAACGATGTAAACAGTTTATTAGTCACAAACCTACATGTTTACTACTGAAGTATTGTTAAAACCCACCGAGCTAACACCAAGTCGTTTTCCGCGATCAAAATTATAAATATAAATTTTATTACGTCAATTCATTCATATATGTATCAACAATGGCTTCAGTAATTTAAATAATATTCAAGTCAGCTTCCTCTCTAATTTCAGAGTAGGTAATCCTGTATTCTGTATTTTATACATAAACTAGTTGACACGGCGAACTCCTAGCTCAAAAGCAGTAACTTTGAAAATGCTTAATATTTTTTTATTTCGATAGTTTATTAAATTGAAATCATAACAAACGTGTCACCGCACTACGAGGATCATTATCCATTATGTATTTGTAGTGTGTCTGTGCGCCTAGTACACGCACATCACGCCGCCGTGCGCCAGTGCAGCGCCGTGATGTCGAAATAAAAAAATATTAACATTTTCAAAGTTAATGCTTTTGAGCTGAAATTTTGTACAGAGATTCTAGACCAGATACACTCTTCAACCCGTTTGTATTGATATACCCTTTCCGTAACACCCTGTAGAAATGGAAATATATTGATTTGAAAACTTCAAATCGCTTTTTTGAGTTAATACCCTGTTCATTTGGACCAACGATACATAGATAGACAAAACATAAATATTTACCACATACTTTGGTACTATTAGGTACTCTCTGTCAATACGGAATCTCCAAAACTATGTATGAGCTTATAGTATAAGCATTATCCTTGATTGTCATGGTATTTAAATGTTTAATTATTTCATCCAGAAATGAGTAGAATATGCCTTGAGTTAGAGGCCATTCTTCAAGAGAGGTGCTCGTGGCTAAATAATAACAGCCGCACGGGTCGAATAATCCAGGTCGTAATCCTTTACACATGGAGACCCCTCCGTGCCTCGGAAAGCACGTTAAGCCGTTGTTCGCGGCAGTCATTTCTACATCTTTGACAGTCATTACGAGTAGTCATATGCCCAAAAGTCTGTCGACCAGTCTTACTAAGGGGTATCGTATTATCCAGTAACTGGGTTGTGGAGGTTAGATAGGCAGTCGCTCCATGTAAAATACTGGTATTCAGCTGCATCCGGTTAGACTGGGAGCCGACCCCAACATAGTTGGGAAAAGGCTTGGCAGGTACTTAATGTTATTGGGATTATCCATTAGGAATTTCTCAGTAACAACTCGGAGTTTTGAAGCTGGCGGTGTGATACCCCCGTGCGTCGGAAAGCATGTTAAGCCGTTTGCCTCAAAGAGATGTCAGCAAAAAGGAAGAGGACTGCCAGGGCCGAAGCCTGCCGGGGGTGCGGGATTGTCCGAAAGGGTTACCGCTACCCCGGAACATAAAGGGCTAAGGAAGGAACACGGGTGGGTTTTAGTCAGTAAGAGTCTGACATTCCCTTCCGCTCCACCCAGAGCGGGAGGGGTCATTTGATGATTTCCTATCCATAAAAAAAAAGAAAAAAAAGCTGTTGGTCCTGCGCCTGATCTCTCTCCCGTCGTGTCGGATTGCCGTCCCATCGGACTATGAGAGTGAGGGAAGAGAGTGCACCTCTGTCTGCGCACACACTTGTGCACTATAACATCTCCTGTGTAGATGGCTAGTTTTCACTGAGATTGCCTGCCATGGCCAAATTCGACTGAAATTCAGCCTGAAGGACTGTTATGTACTCATATAATTGTGTATACTTATGCAGACGCCAGCACATCAAGCTACCCGAAACTGTCAAATTTTCCCAATCAACTTTGAACTGTATGCTTTAGCGATAAAGTTGAAAATTTATTAAAGAAATTTGACATATTGTTAGTAGCTTGATGTGCTGGCGTCTGTACATTAGCAGTTATACCTTTTCAAAATACTATTGTATGCCAATGTTAAATGTCTATGCTGTTGATGTTATCCATCCATACTAATATTATAAATCCGAAAGTAGCTCCGTCTGTCTGTCTGTATGTTACCTTCACTCCTAAACCGCTGAACCGATTTAGATTAAATTTGGCATAGAGATTGTTTGAGTCCCGGGAAAGGACATACGATACTTTTTATCCCGATATTCCCATGGGACCGAGACTTATGCGGGTGAAACCGCGGGGCGCATCTAGTTAAATATATAACCTTCATTTATTTTATTTTTATATTACGCACCCAGCCTAATTCAAAGTGCACGATGTCTATCTAGTGTCTGACTAAAAATTACTGGAAGTAATTATGTTTCTGAAGCCACGCTGCTGTGACCTCCATAGCCCAATTACGGGGGGATTACAATTTCCGATTTGGCACCGGTCTGTACATATTGCACAGTCACCACACCGACCCTAACCTAATCCTTGATTACATCACTGTCTGAGGCTCAAACAAAAGCCCACTTGTACAGCACTTGTACAGCTGAAGACTGTACAGTAAATATACAGGGTGTTACGGAAAGGGTATATCAATACAAACGGGTTGAAGAGTGTATCTGGTCTAGAATCTCTGTACAAAATTTCAGCTCAAAAGCTTTAACTTTGAAAATGCTTAATATTTTTTTATTTCGACATCACGGCGCTGCACTGGCGCGCGGCGGCGTGATGTGCGTGTACTAGGCGCACAGACACACTACAGATAATGGATAATGACCCTCGTAGTGCGGTGACACGTTTGTTATGATTTCAATTTAATAAACTATCGAAATAAAAAAAATATTAAGCAATTTCAAAGTTACTGCTTTTGAGCTGAAATTTTGTACAGAGATTCTAGACCAGATACACTCTTCAACCCGTTTGTATTGATATACCCTTTCCGTAACACCCTGTATTTAGTGCTAAATGAAATCAGTTATTGGTGATGGAAGCCTGAAGGGAATGAGTGTCGGTGTAATTATAGGCATATGAAACATTTTAGCTTCGTCTCAGTGCGATGGCTACACATCTGCTTTACCTATGTTATTGCACGGCTTGTCTACAATATTCTGGGCATCCACAAATATTTTGGATTAGGTTTCGGTTTTATGTCCTAGAACCAAAAGTTCGAAGACATGTGACATTCACCATCCCGCACTGGGCCCGCGTGGTGGTAATCCACCACGCGGGCCCAGTGCGGGTTGCCCACTCCCTCTCACGGAGAGCGGGCATGTGTCCCAGCAGTGGGAACATTATAGGCTGATTTTACGTATGCTTATGATAGAAGCCTGCTTTATGGTGTAATTGCACAACTGGAGGCAATATTTTTTCTCAAAATATATTCGTCGATATTTAATTCCGTTGTGCAAATTAAAAAAAAAAAACATCTTCATCTTCTTGCCCTTGTCCTATGTTACTTGGGTTCGACGCAACAGGTTTTCTCCCTCCATTCTCCCCTGTCAACCGTCACGCTATCATTCAAACTCTTTTCTTTCATGTCATTCCTCACACAATCCATCTACCTTTTCTTTGGTTCCTCTCCCTCTGCAATCTCCTTCCATCAACATATTGTAATATTCATCACTCTTGTAGTATCATGCGTTTGAACCCTCCTCATACAAGCCTTTTTTTTTGGGTGGGAAACTATCGAATAACTTCTCCCGCTCTGGGCGGAGCGGGGGGCGTGTCAGACTTTTACTGACTAAAACCAACCCGTGTTCCTGCAGTTGCCTGTGCATCTCTTTCGAACAACCCGCGACCCTGGCAGGCATCGGCCCTAGCGGACCCCGTCAGTTAGTGCTGACATCTCTTTGATGCTCCTAATACAAGCCTAACGATTAAAAAAACAATTAACAGATCACAACAAGCGATGACTGAATATATCAATGCCCCATATGCTGGTCCTGCTCGAAAGGAAAATCTAGAGTTTAGACAAAATCAAATTGCACCCTAATAATAATTGCGTAACACACTATCAATCTAAATCTGAATCATTTTGAAGGATTTAAATTTTTATAAATATGTGAGCACTATTTTTCTATCACATAATCAAACTAAAATATATATTTACTATATACAAATGTATAATAAAAATAAAAAAAGACAAAGGAGCTCATTGGGCATCAAAAAATTCGTCCGCATCGCTGTCAATGTGATAAGTGCCCAAAAGGCTGGCAGCATTACCAAGTTGGATGGCAATTCTTATTCTTTGGGCTAAAAATAGACCAGCCCTCAGTCACGCGAAGAGTCAACCAAACGCTTGGCGATGTCTCGAAATATTCGATGAGCACTCGTAATTAATTTACCTGTCATTGATTTATTTTTGATTCTTTTTACCTATTGTGATATAGTAATTTTATTGTAGGCGAGTCGTCTTTACATATTGTATAATTAATGTATACAAAATATTGTAAAACATTTTTAAAAAGAGTAACTGTGGAGTATCTTGCCCATTCTTCTCCATACGAAACTACCCTTTAGAAGGGGTGAATATAATCCTTTTTTGTTTTTTTGTAAATTTTGATGTTCAAAGGTGCCTATGTTGTACCTATTTGAAATGAATTATTTGACTTTAACTTTATTGGTTTATTCAGGAATAGATACTAGGTGTTTTAGTGTTACAAGGTTCTATCCTAGGCCCCTGTGAGTAGTAAATCTTCTATGCACATGAGGTAAAAGTAAAAACCATCCCATAAGCCAGTAATTAGCACCTTATCAGATGGATGCTTCTAGCAATGCGGTACAGATCTTTTTTCCCGACATTCCAATTACAGTATAGGGATTTTTCATAAATATTTAAACTTACTTCCATTTTATTTTAAGGGGAAGGGTTTTGGCGATGATCCAAACTAAGTTTAGATAAATAATGTTTTGTTGGCCATTTATAAAATATATTTTTTTCGTAAAATATGGTAAACTTGGTTCAATTTCAAAATTATTCTACATATTAGATACCTACTTTTTTTTATTCGTTACTTATTAATTAATTAAGATGAATGAAGATTATTTAAAAAAGACTATCTTGTTTGACTATTGGTCGGAAGCGAGACTGCTGAGCTAGAGGTCCTGAGTTCGATCCCGTGGTCAAGCAATGTGTTATTTGGTTTTGCATCTTCTCTACTCGCCCACTATTACATCGGACTTAAACATTGCTAGAGAATTGTAGGCCTTCCGTAGTACATATTATATATAGGCTCAATGTTATCAAGTATATAGTTAAGAAGTTCTTTTTATTTCATAACATTGCGGTTATAAGGATTCGTTCAAGGAAGTTGCAAATAAAACCATAGTGTGTTCACATTCACAAGTTCACGACATTTAAAAAACCCCTACTGGTTGGGAAACCACAAAACACAGCTCTGAATAAAACACAATCAAAATTCAACTTTAACAATTTCAAAATAAAGTTCATCGGTACAGCGCGTAGCGCGTTGAACTCTTTCGTATGTAAATGAATCACGTTTTAGTGATTATGTCAAAATAATACAAATAATTTGTGGTTAATTTAATGTTTATTATATTTAGGTCAGTAGGCATAGGAAGAATCTAATTTGTACTATTTCTACGTTTTTTTCCAAGTTATTACCCGATTGCAAACAAGGGTTATGGTTTTAATTTTTGTAATTACTTCGTACGTCGTGCTCAAAAACATGATAATCTCAAATTAATGAAAATTCTAGAAGTATGTGGAAATCAGAAAATTCAGATGCATGATTTTCTTACATAGTTACATACCTGCTTGGGTATATTGAAAACATTCCTGACCAGACCCTGTAGGTGTATTTTTAAAGATAATGTTGTATTTTTGTCAAATAAAAGATATGCGTTTTATTCTTTCATGGAATTGGTTTGCTATGGCGCATTTTTTTTTGTAATTCGCGTCATTCAAAAATAAACTAAGTTTTAGGTTTACACGCCTGATGTTTAGCTAATTAGGTATTTAGCATACTTTGAGTCGAAGTTCTCTGACACACGAAGATCTTTAGTAAAAAATTCTAAGGCTGACTCACCATATGAACGCGACACATTATTAAAAAACGTTGTCTTTATTAACTTTTAAGTACAAGTGCTTAAATAATGAAATCTCATAATTGATTTATATTGAAATAGGAATAAAATTACAGTAATTAAAATTAATTTATTCCATTATTATCTGGAGGTTGAAAATGCTGAAAATGATTTTCAGTTGAATCAATTTGCCTAGCATTTTCCCAGCTATGTTGGGGTTGGCATCCTGTTTAACCGGATGCGGCTGAATACCAATACTTTACATGGAACGACTGCCTATCTGACCTCCACAACCCAGTTACTGGGTAACACGATACCGTACGAACGAATTAAATGAACAAACGATTTCCTGTTGCTGTGGATATCGCTACTGCATTTATAAAATTATATAGGCATACAGGGTTGCAGCAAAATCGTGCAACCTGCACCCTAATTGGGTAACGCACTATCTATCTCAATCTGAATCATTTTGAAGGATGTTGCTAATCCATTGCCTCATATGTTCGAAAAATGTGTTTGCTCAACAACGTAAATAACGCAATGAATGTTGTTGAACTGTCAAAATGAAAACCATTGCTACTGAGTGTGTTACAAATTTACCCCGCTGTAACAATGCATTCAGTACATTATTTCCCTGCGTTGAAATTTTTGGTCGGTTATCAAATTAAAAATCAGCTGATTCACACAAAAGTGCAATACCTGCGTGGTCAAAATATATCAGTAGTAAGCAAAAGAACTATTTTTTTTTTCTTGTAAAAAATATGTATTAGCTTGTAAACCAAATTAGGTCAGATGTCGTGCCTACTCATGTTTGCCTATGCGTGAACTCATTCATAAACCTCGCTATAGGAATGACATGACATATAAAAAGCCTTTGTTTGTAACTAAAGTAGGTATTGAATATTTAACAAAAATGTGCGTGTGAGTCAAGATCACATACGGCGTAATTAATAAATTCTAATTAAGTATTGACGCAATTTGTTTGACCGCAAAATTGTGTCGAGTACTTTGCGTCTACTTTTATTTTATTTTAGGTATACCTATTCCTTTTATTACCAGACAGTTTCATAAGGTAGTTACTTGAAAGTAGGGTAGCTGTAAATCTAATTTTTTTGTAAACTACCGCCATTCATTGATAGCATTTAATATTAAATAAACCAAGCTGCACTGAGTCTATGTGGGTTACTGGCTACAATCTACTTCCTCAGAAAAAAGAAGAAAGAGAGAAGGCCTGAGTCCCAACCGAACATAGAAAACGATATAAGGGCCTAGAATTGAACCTTGTGGTATGCCTAAATTTACTAGTGAGTTTTAAGCTATTATGAATAATAAAATATGAGTAAGTGAATATTTACTATATCTTGGATTCGATTGTTTGGTCAAGATAATAAAAAAAACATTTATAACAATTTCATTTACGAATAAGAGTTCTATGATGTGATGAACTAACTCAAAGGCTTCTAGAATACAATGTCAAAATCCTGTAAGTCATATAATTCCCTGGATTTTTCAGTTAAGTAGTACCGTTAGATTTATTTTAAGTAGTTTTTGTAATTTTTCCAAGGGGCCGAGTAAAAAAATACAGTTACGAAGCGAACAGCCAGGTAAACATTTAGTATAAAAATTGGTGAAGATAACTAATAAAATAAAGTCATAAAATAACATATACTCCAAAAAACGGTCGTTCTATATGTAAGAAACGGTATTAAATTATCTGATTAAACTGTAAACCAACCTCTTAGGAATACTCGTATTTAAATGCGACCTCGTTTTTGAATATCGTTAATAATCGTGCTAATTTTATTTACTTAACTAATTTGGCAATATGTTTCCAATATGTCTACACGTTTCCTATTTACGATATTCAGACGGGCTAAACAAGGTAGAAACGACAATAAATTAAACTTCGTATAACTTATTTATTTATTTCAGGCGACACAGGCCCATATATACACCATACACATATACTCATACCTATATTTTATCATCCACACCATATACCCATTACTATCATAGTTTTTTCTTATTATTTTTTACCCATATTTTACTTATGACGTCCCCTGCCTGTATACAAATATTTAATTAAATATATCCAATAATTTAGTCACTATACTCGTAGCTAACTTCGGCTGATCGGCGAAATCCACACACGACCCACTACTATTTATTTTGGTTGAAAATATCACTTTTTTAATTTAATGTTAAAACTTATTCGATGCTTTCAAAATACTCCTATGCATTAATATTGCTAGTGTTTTCATTTATAGTCGTATTGTAGTCTCCACATTTTATACCGACGACGGTCTAAAAGTTAGATATTTCATTTATTCCTTAGGTACTTTATTGTAATTAAATACATATTATGTGAGACACAGACATTACAGAGGGTAAAATAAAAACATCCGCACAGGTCGATCGATCAGGTTAAGCTATGATTGCCGCGGTTGGTCTGTGGATGGGTGACCATCTTTACATACTGAGATCGCTCCGTGCCTCGGAAAGCACTTTAAGCCGTTTGGTCCCGGTTGTCATTCGTGGATATTTGACAGTCGTTACGGGTAGTCAGACGCCCGAAAGTCTGACAACCAGTCTTACCAAGGGGTATCGTATTACCCAGTAAATGGGTTGTGGAGGTAGATAGGCAGTCGCTCCATGTAAAATACTGGTATTCAGCTGCATCCAGTTAGACTGGAAGCCGACCCCAAGATAGTTGGGAAAAGCTAGGCAGATGATGTTGACTCAGACATTACATTGAAACTATTTATTAAATTCCATTTATTTGTTCAATTGACTCAGACTTTGAAACACTGAAGTCAAGGACGAAGCTAAGTAGAGAAATAAGATAAGGTAAGTTCGAGGAAAAAGTTAAAGGAAGTAAGATTCAATTTTGATCAAAATGGAAGCAGAATCATGTAACACTTCTACATTTTAGAACAAGTACTGTATCGGGTAACTGCACAATATTTTTGGAGTTTTATTTAATTCTGCAAGACAATTATGTTGTAAATATTTGAATGTTGCCTTAATCAACACCATATGTATGAAACAAGTTTAGATTTAGACTCAAGCAAGATAAAATTGAAAGCAATGGTGGCTCAGTAGCAAAGACCCCCGACTTACGAGTTGTACGTTGTGGGTTCAAACCCAGTCAGGCGCGTTAATTTATGTAAATTATTTTCATCAACACTGTTCTCAAAACGGTGAAGGAAAATATCGTGAGAAAACCGGCATGTCCTATATCAAAAATTCGAAGTCATGTGACATCTACCCACTCGCACTGGGCCTTGTTTGGAGAGGAGGCCTGTGTCTCAGTAGTGGAAACGTAAAACGGCAGACTATATAAATTAGGTAAAAGTTTTGGTAGTTATTATTATTAGCCTGTGAATCCTGTGATGTCCTGTTGCAGGGCAAAGGCCTCCCTACTCTCTTCCCACTTCTCTCTGTTCAAAGCTGCTAAGGACCAGTTCTTGTTGAAGGGGAGGTTTTGGTAGTAGTATTATTTATTTTATCGTAAAAACAAAAATGTTTTTTTAATAAAATATAATCACAGTAATGAGTCATTTCCGTTAGCTGCTTCCAAACTTTAACCTTTCCCGAATGATAGGAAACACACACAGTCCAGCATAGCTATTCACAAACACTCGATACGCTTCCGTATCGTATTGATCATTAATCATTGTTATCGTAGAAGTCTTCTAAACGCTGTTCACAAGTCCAAAACCCGAAAATTTTGTCAATTGAAATCAAATAGACGCCCGCTAATCTTCCAACAGCTATTTGCTGGTGAGGGCAAGTCAAATCAGGTTATCGAAACGTCATGTTTTCGATACGATAGCCTGTCGTATGGTTGTGAATAGCTATGCAGGAAGATCTGGGACATTAGTCATTACGTGTGGTTTATGTCAATTGTTTTAAACTTTGACTTCTTTTTCTCGGTACTCCGCGATATTAGGAAGTTAGTGACAAAAAATATTATTTCTCAATATTCGTGGTCATATTTTTTGTTTCCTTTTTTATTTCAGTATTACCAAGGGTTATCGTGTTACCCAGTAACTGAGTTGTGAAGGTCAGATATGCAGCTACATACGGATAGACTGGAAGCCGACCCTAACATAGTCGGGAAAAGGCTAGGCAGACATTCGTGGTCATATTTTTATTTATAACTAGCTGCACCCCGCGGTTTCACCCGCGTAAACGTCGGTCCCGTGTGAATAGCGGGATTAAAAGTAGCCTATATGTTAATCCAGGGTGTCAGCTACCTCCGTACAAAGTTTTATCAAAATTGGTCCAGCCGTTTGAGCGTGAAGAAGTAACAAACATATAAACACACACACTCACAAACTTTCGCCTTTATAATATTAATGTGATGTGATAATTTAACAAAATATGGACAGTAATTAAAAACTCGAAGGGATTCAAAACATGTGACTACGGGAAAAATTTCAGGAAATTCCTACGTGTTAATCTCAACATTCTGCAAATGGCAATTTGTTTACCAAGCATGATCTAACCCTTCATTCGTTGAACGAGTCATTGATCTAGTTCGAGGGGACCTGTTGAAGTTATTAGAGATACGATGTCTGACAAGTTCAATAACCTTTTTAGTGCTTAGACTACATCGACCTTCACTCTGAGCATTAGAAAATATTCTAGATGAAATAATAATTTTCGCAAAATTTTCTCTTTTTCAAAAAGAAAATTCTCAAAAGCAATCGTTACAAAAGTCGTTCGGAAAACTATATTTCCACGTTTCATCCACTCGCCGCCAGATGTCGTCCACAGAGCGCGCTTCTATCATATAAGCGCGCGGGCGCAGCGCTCGTCTCATTGGCCGGCACGACGCACGCGCGCTCACTACAGTGCCCCGAACCAAACTCGCGACCGTGCACCAAACGAACTGTTGTGTTGACTGTGCTAACATGGATATACTTACTCTGGACCCAACTGGACTTTATTAAAAAAACAACCACCAAGATGGACACCACTCTGGACCCCACCGGTCAGTACTAACTTCTACAAGTTCTACAACCCCATATTGGTCCGAATCCTATAAGAATCTTTATTAAAAAACATGGACACGAAAGTACTTGATCCAACCGGACAATACTAAAGTAACAATGATCGGTTTAGACCCCACGGAAATATACTAAACCCTCCCCCCCTCCCCCAACTCCGATGAGACAAGATGTGTTGCGGAAGACGCAGGATATCCACAGGCACCAGTCCGGGGGAGACTTCCTCCTGTAGGAAAAGAAGGTTCACCTCCGAACGAGTACACTGAACGATAAATAACTCATCGCCTGTAAATACTATGAATAAAATGAAGGGAGGACGTGTTCGCAAGGTCATTGGATGGAAATCAGCTGACTCGCGCGCCGCGTGCAATCCGGAAATGAACACCCATAGAAACAACATCTACGTTTGGAAGAGAAAAAATTGCAAAACGCTGTTTCATTTCGGACGACACTCAAATTCAATTCAAGTGAGTATTGTTTTTTTTTTTACATTTCCTTCTTTCTTTCTGTTGGAGATGCCTGTCAAATTTTCAATTCAAAAATGGAATGGCCCTTTTGTATTTGACAGACACCTCCGTTTTTAAGGGTTGGTCAAAATTAGGATTCAGTGATGGGTGCTGAGAGACAAAGAGCGAATCGGACAGCTGTCGCCGTGGCGGACACGAGAGCCGCACGCTGCATTTTAAAGTTCGTTGCACAGCTGTAATCCTTCCTATTCCCCGGCCGCCTTATTCGGACTTTTTGGACACCGAAACAAGATCATTTTGAATTTAGAACACGCGCTATGCCCGCACACTACCATAAACTTTATATTTTAAAATCAATTATAAGGTTGAATATTCGGCTTTCTGTCCGAATTTCGGCCAGTATCGCGATTTTTATGGCACCGACCGCGAGTTCATTGACCGGACATATTTTATTTCATCGCGCGCTTCCACGTACACACACAGAGACTACACACCCACACTCGTGTAGTGTCGCACCAACACAGCCGCGACCCATCTCTGCATGTTTGCGTCCACTTCGCGTAAACACAACACACAGCTCATTTGTATTGCGAATGTAATCGTTGCTATAATTAATTATCATTATTGTGTCATATTACTCGCAGACCTAAAAAACAACTTTTAAAATGAGGCTTTAAACTTTATTGGTACTCCGATATTCAATTATCTGATAGGAATCTGTAGTTAATATTGTTTCAGTATCGACTTCCTTCAAGACATAGTTAATTACATTAGGTTTAATAAAGTATATACAGATACCTACCATGTGTAGGCGAGTACGCGGAAAGGTATTTTATAATCGGCACACGGCCCAACACGTATCATAATATCATGAAATTATCAAGCGGGTAATGTGCCTGTGTTTGCCGAATTATTCCAGTTCAACAACCGGGCGAACGTCCGATCGGGAGTTCAAAATAGACGCGGACACGATTCCACCACGCTCCTCGACGACATCAAAAAATGTCGTTACTTTACCACGTTAATAACAATTTAATACGCAAAAAAAAGATTTTATATACATTTTATAGAATTGCAACATTGAACTAGATATTTGACAAATGCAACACCACGGAAGAGTCGTTACGTAAAGGCGTTCGAAACTTTGAGTTTAGAAACTGATTTATGTTTTAATTGGTCGTAGCGATGCCGCGATGTCACGGTAATTCACAAGTCCGCGATATTTAGGTTCGCACATGTTTGTACGAGATTGAGCAATATTCCGTGATGAACTTCCTTGACCCCTCTTCGGCAGCGAGCCTCTGTCGGCTGCAGTGTGGCCTGTTTTTGGCATTGCGTCATCATAGGTCACTACCACCCTAGTCCGCCATATTTTTTGCTCATAATATTCTCCGCACGTTGGTTTCTTCCTTTGTTAGTCCATTTAAACTCATGCCATCTATTTTGGTAACTTAATATAGTCAAGACTGGTCGCGTCGTAACTTAATGTGGCGTAATTTGATTGTGATAAAACTTGAGTTGGAAAAAGATATTTTGTTTTTCTTTTTAGGGCAAGTAGGAGTCATAAAACACGTTATGGGCAGGTTAAAGACTCGGAGACTAGTTTCCTAAAAAGTTGGTTTGTGAATAGATAATATAAACAAAAAATATACCTACACGATTAGGTTAGACGATAAAAATAACACGAGCGATGATATGTGGCTGTCCATACACTATTTATTGCGCGTCCTTTACCGACATTACGTGTGCATAAATTACAGTCATTGAACAGGGAATTAGTTGTTACACAAAGTCGCACGACCTGAACCAATCAATTCTTAAAACCTTACACACTTGAGTAAAAAATGAATTTAAGTTTTAAGTACTTACCTCAGATATTTGCTACAGACATTATGTAAAAACATGAAATCAAGTAGGTACGACACACATGCTTAACAATCAATGTTACGACATCAACTCAAGAATTTGCAACGTTGTGACGAAATAAAATGCATTATTTGAAGAAATACTCAACCAATGTTTTAACATGCAAATTGTAGGGTTAAAATGTAAAATTACTCGTTTGCGTTTTGAACTTTTAAATAAAGGTTCGAGGTTAATTTGTGGTTTAAAATACTGATTGTAAGTTATTTGTTGAGATACTTGCTTCAAACTGCTTTTTTAAGTAAAGGAGGATAATGTTTTACTTAACAGAATTAAATGCATGTAACCCAAAATTCCGACAAAAATGTTACACCCGTCGCATGTCCTAATATACAATGCAGCACAAAATTACAAAGTCAAACTATACACTACAGAAATAGATATTAATTCTAGTCTAAATGCACAGCATGTGTCCTAAAAGCACACGAAACGCGTAGTTTGACATACAGGTGTCCGTTAAAACATAATAGACAAGAAACTACAAACACGCACAGAAGCCAATGCACATCAGACTGCAAGCAGATGCAATAATGGTCGCACTTCACCAACTTATTTTTCCGTTTAACATGCAAATTAGACCAATAATGTTATCGATTCTTAAAATATCAACAAAGAACGTCGGGAGATCGCCATTTTTTCTGCAACAAGTAAAAACAGCACATGAATTGAAGTTAAAAATGTATACTTTTTGCGATGCAAAATACTGCTTGTCGCATTACAAAGGTGCAATACAAGGTCGAATGGCAGCTGGTAGGTCTAATTAAAGGTTTTATGTTTAAATAATTAAGTGGGCAGTGCCAAGCCACGCTGTACGATGCAGCAGGTGTCGCCTTGTTTATGCAAGTATAAAATCATTATTTAGGGACATGCCAAATTACTTGCATTAATAATGGGGTCTCGATGCCATTATTGCTTGTGCACACGTAAGATAAATTGCTCGAAACGCTCGTTTGAATATGTGTACAATAGTTTTTATGTCAGCTCGAAATGATGTCTGGATGTTTGCATATTCAAATTTATGTGACTCCTTCGCACGGACACGAGCTTTTTATCTGTACAAATTCTCGATTACGACTTTATTTATTAATTAATAACACCAATGCGTGTCTCTTTTGTTGCTTCAGGGAGTTTTAGGTAGATTGAACACTTAATCGATGAGAATTAATCACTTAACGATGTAGCTGTCGCTTCACAAAAAGCAGAAATTTAAAAAACATCATTGCTACGAAAAACACAAACATACATTCTGAAGTTCAGGTAACATGACAAGCATAACCTAAAGTCCTAAACTCTAGAATTATTTAGAAGCATCCAATGAATACAAAGTCACATAATGACGTAACCACGAGGAGGCAGAGGAAAAAAACACGTAGGTACAATCACCCAATGTTTTTAATTTTCTATCAAAAAATATGAGACACGGAATGTATGGTAGTTTTGTGTGGAGTCAATAAACTTGTAAGGAACCAGTTCCTATTTGTTTGAACACATCTTTGACCAAACATTAGAAAAAAGATAATACTATATTGTCGATTGATATCTACGAATTTTAATTAGTTATCAACTAATTTATTGAGGTATTATTGGCTTTAATTGGACTTTTTATTTTGATTAACGAAAACTAAAGAATTTCCTTGGGAGAGACGTAATGACAATACATTAATAAATGTACCTTGAATTTCATAGCTTCCTTATTTGCACATAATATGTGGCTAAATAACGGATGCAAATTAATTTCAAATAATTAATTTATTAAAGTTTTATTTAACCTTTTAACCTATTGTTAAATATGCAGGTATGTTGCTAGGACTAGATTTTTTGCAAGTGTGACTATGCAAAAGAATGTAGCCTTGAGTGCTATTTGCATGAATAAAATTGTGCCACATTTTTGTCAGTTTCCTCTACTTATTAGCGACTTAAATCAAACACAAATCCTTTCACTTGAACCATCTTAAAAACCAAAAGGTTTGTCAGAACTGAATTCTGAAATAAAATGTGAAATAATTACACAATCACAATGACCTCGAAGCCTTGTGCTATCATGTGCAATTTCGATCGTTCAACATTATTAAAGGCACTAATTTAACCTGTAAAAAGTTGCTACTGGTTTATTCCTAACATATTATAGTGTTGCAATATAATATGGCAAGCTGATTTATTTCAACAGTTCATAATCTATCCTTATCTGGAAATTAAAAAACTGCATTGTTTATTCGCTTATCTTCCTTACATAAGCTTTTCTTTTCATAGTTGCACGCGATATGTTCGTAACCTGTCATTACAATCTTTGAATCTAAGACTTTGTTTTCTATATTTGTATGTAGTTCATTTAGAATACCATTTTTATCTTTTCTCGTCTTATATTCAAAAAGTAAAACACATGTAACTTTAAAATTATCATTAAAAATAACACTTGGGAGTAGGTCATTAAAATATAATTCCAATGATGTTGCTAATAGGATTAATGGATTCAAAAATAGTTGGAACGAATTTAACTTTATAATTTGACATTCACCGCACTCGTGCCGAATGTACATCAAACTGACGGCCAGTAAATGCAGTCAGTGGGTCAAATATTGGCTACAGACACCTAAAATTAAATATTTTATCTGCAACCTTACTCGCTACAATACAAGTCGACTTGCATCAGCGTTTGCATAACACATCGCTTGGCGTAATATCCGCGTGAACGTTCCTTTTTACGCTGATCGATTTGAACTGCACTTTTATTTAATTGGTCGGACTGTTTTTACTCTTTTTAGTTACCTTTTTAATTGCAATTTATTTTTGAGTCTATTCCATTTTGTTTCTTCTTACTTCAAGGTTGCTTATATGCCTGTCCATAAAAAATCTTCTGTGTATACAGTCTTTATTATAATGATGAATATTCAATTTTTTAAAATACTAAAGTTATAAAATTATGTCCAAGTTTTAAAGATACACCCTATGTAATTCTACAGGATAAAATAAATGTGCAATATATAAAAATTATTGCACATTTATTTTATCCTCTAGAATTACATAGGATGTATCTTTAAAACTTGGACATGATTTATGTATTTTCCACCTGTTATTCGTGTATTTCACGGTAGAATATATTCAATCGATCTACGCAATATAAAAATACATGAGTAATAACAGCGTATAATATGTAATAAATATAACCAATGGTCAGCTACAACAATTTGACGTCCCGAATAATAAATTAATACAATATTAGACACGTCATTATTATCCATTCAATGTCACCCAGTATCTACATTGTAGATCCATTATAAGATAATTGTGGATGATCATTTTAATTTACTGAAGATAGCTTTTCTCGTATCTTTTTTCTGACGTGGCTACTGATGGATTCGTCATCGATCAAGTCATTGACACGACTGCACTGAACGCCAATATACTAGGATATGATGAGATCGCAGGCGTTCAATCAACTCTAGAGGTGCATCCACCTTATCAACACCGCCCAACATGCTATTCCGAAACAATAACGTAATGGTAGGTACTACAAAATTTCCAACTATTTTTAAATTTAAATTCTAATCAAAACACCAATTGATGTGTTTGTCATGTCTATTAGATAAGAGCGCTGTTTAGATAACCCACACATCTACAGATAAACAAGCACGTGTGGGTGAATAAGCTCCTCAGAACTTCTGTTTCCCTAGTACCCGAAACATAGAAACTGCTCACGAACGAATCTGAAAATACAACATGAACGCAACTTTCACATGTGGAAAATCGTACACAAGTGTAAATCTACATGCGTACACGGCGCATGCTCTCATTCTGCTTGTATTTGGACGGATGCCTGTGTGTTGTAGTGAAAACGCTTTCCTCGTACGTATACTATGTATGTATGTATGTGCATAAGTGGCAGTATCTCATAGTAAAGGAACGCGTGTTAATAGCAAAGTTGTGTTTCCGCATAGGCAGTTCGTAGAGCCAACGAACACGAACGTGTGAAGGCTTGCCCCCGTGTGAACATGAGAGCGTCAACCTTACGAATTAGAAAAAAGTCGCTTTACGCCTCGCCTTGACGCATTGCCCGTATTTTAAAATTCATCGTTTTTAGGATTAGGATTTTCTCAAAATATAAATCTGTATCTATATTTTTCTTTTTGAGTAGCTTGTTTTAAAATCTTTTTTTTTGTCAAATCTCATGTTACTCCAGACTAAAAGTATGCGATTTTTTTATTAAACACAAAAAATACGTCAAAATGTCGTCAGGCGCTGTGATTGTGACGCGCCTACACGCGCTCACGCACACCTCCAAACGTGCTCACGTACTTCGTCTGTGTATATAACTACAACATTGAAACTACAACGTACGTCACAAGTTGGCCTCCCGCAATCTCTGCGAGCCTGGTACCTCGTCTCCCCGTAATAAGCTGAAGATAACTCGCTTTTCTTGATCTTACAATAAAGGAAGGCATTTTAGCTTCCGTGTTCTTTTTTTAGATAAGGATTAAGAAAATTAAATAACATTAATATACTTATTTTTGAAATATTCGGGTTATGAATACTTATTGAAAAAAGAGTGCAAGCAAAAACGAATATAACACAACAATTATTTTTAAATTAATTAATAATTTTATTGGGTTATAAGAAAAATCCCAGTGTCCCATTCTTGGCAGGTCGAGCAAACCTGCAAGTCCTTTCATATGACTTACACTTACACTCGGTATTCAGAACTGCTAAGAAGGCGTTGCCTGTACGTAACTACGCGACGTAACATACAAGCTCTTCGTATTTTCTGCAGTCCTGGTACTGAGTGTTCTAGTTGACGATCCGAGCAGTCACGAGATGACGATCGTAATTCGAGGACTTTAATCGATTCCATACTTAGTTTTAATGAGATGAGATGAGTAATATTTTAATTGTAAAAAAACATCAGAAGAATAAGTAAACTGAAACTGAATACTTAAAGAGCATCATGACGCGCAACGCCATCTGTTATCGACTAGCGTCAAACAACTAAATTTATGAACCGACAAGACAGAGAAGAATGGTATTTTTTAAATAAAAAATACTTCGATACGCGTTGTATGCGAGCATACAATTTGAGGAATTATTTAAGGCAATGTGTCGCCAGGTTTAATTGAACAATGACAGGTGCATGGAGCCTGCCCCAGCCAAGGATGACCACTGTCCGGCCGGTGCACACTGGGGCAACTGGCGGCAAATATTGGCTAGTTTTTTGCTCTAGGACATGAGCGGGACATGCAGGAGACTTCTATTATAATTAGTGTCTTTATCAGTAGATTGTAATTGGATGCGCCGCGTTAAAAACTAGATCCTTTGTGTCCAGAATGTGTAGCAATTGTGAATTTAATATGTAGCGCCTGCCAACTGCCGCGGTCATTAAAGTAAACATCTAAACGCTTGTTCTTCTGATCAATTAAAATATGAAATATATCTATGACCGCGCGATATTTATGTTTGTTTGAAATAAAAAATTCAATTCAATCGCTATAAATAATTTCGAGATCATAATCGAGAGGATGCGCTGTGGAAAGAATCTATAGTGTCCATTTTTTATGTGTTTTTATTTATTTCATAGTTTATTTGGATCGTTAAACTTGTGAATAAGCAATGCACTTGTAAAATTAAATTTAGTAAAAGACTGGTCAAGCAGGGTTTTTATTGAAAATCTGCGCGAGAGTGTATAATTTCGTGGCAGTTTGGGGTCCGTCAAAAGAACACTAAAACATTATAAAGAACAATGAACAGAAACCAATGGCAAACAATTAACTTGCGCAAATAGAATGTAAAACTACAGAAAACAACTGACCACTTTTTGCAACGCGGATTGTTAAAAAATGTGTATGCCTTTGCGAAAAAAAAAAAAAACAAAAAATGTACGAAGTAACCTTGTAATAAATGCATACGCAATGTTTTCGGGGTGATCTAGGTGGTCGCTGGTCGCCCAAATGTCTTGCAAAAAATCTTTTTATGATTATTGTTCAATTGTGTTACGGATATTGAAGAGCGCACCGGCCATTGTCCTTTGTGTTTATGTTAGATTGGTGACAGACAGCATCTTTGAATTTTTTAAGCTCATAGACTACCCTTAGACTATTACTTCCACTCAGTTTGCTAGCTGAGTCGTTGAAATTAAGCACGGCTGAAAATATTTAGTTAAAGTTGTACTTTGTTTCTAAAGTATTTAATTTGAAATCTAAACATTATAGATACATTGTACAAGAAAATAACATAAGAATAATGAATAAGTATTAATTTTTTTTACACATTATAACAAGAAAAAAGTTCCCATCAGTCAACACAAGAATTTCTTGATAACCCGCCATAATTTTTAATAACCATTACAAAAACTTTGCTACCAAAACACTGGCAACTAGAGTATGTTAAAATACAAATAAAAAAATGCAAGTGGTGCCCTGTTGACCACCTGACGGTTTACACATTAGCCTATATGGAACATGTCCCGTTTAGACTGTATTAATTTACAACGGGTATTTATTTAAGGCACAGGATGTGGCGATTCAGTGTGTCAAACCATAATTTAAAGAGCATAAACAAAGACAGATTAAGATGGAAGACTTAGATAAAAAGTAGATTTGTAGGCACACAGAAGCAAAAATAAAATGAAATTTTGCGTATGAGAATAAAAACCTCTAAAACAAAAGAAAACGTAGTACCTATTGAAAAGCCTAAGACCTAAGGACAATATTGGAACGTTCAACCAATTCTGTTCACTTTGATTCAAAGGCGAAAAAAGAAAAACGGGTAGTTATGGCGGATATTGATATTAAAATATTCACTTTAATGTGTACACGATTCAATTTGATTGCTTTATCCAAAGTGAACCATGTAATGGCAGGAGTATTCGACTACTTCGAACTAAAGATAGATAAAAAAGTAATCTAGTCCACAGAAAAAAAAGAACTCATGTTTTGCCGGTATTATATAAGATTCAGCACAGGAAATGAATAGTTAATGTGCAACAGGGTGCATAGCATCGTGTATGTCTATGCACCATTACTGAGCACCTAATAATTCTAATACTTAATCTCTCTATTTAATTCTAAAAAGATTGTTATGTGTTGATAGAAAAATATAAGTTGCGGAAGTAATATATTTTTTCAATTTGTATTCCGATAAAAATTACTACACAGGATTATAGGATCGAATATCATTGCGAATATGACGCATTATAAGTTTGAAGTCATGTTTCGTGACGACAAAAATTCCGGAATCGTAGGAGCTCTTCAGTCAGGGCTAACATGAGCCATGCGTCTATAACTCACTCTCGCGACGAAAAGATATACATATCTATTTCTGACACTTTTCTCGTTTCCTGCCAGCGCTGCTATACAATATACTCCACTTGCTCTGTCAAACGTGATATTTTCTCGTCAAACCCTCACATGGCTCCTTATATTTAGTTATTTAGACCAGACCAACCCTACATTTTATGTTTGCAAGAACCTTGTATCCGTGCATTTTACCATTTGATATTAATGTTTCCTTTTCTTTATTTCCAGATGTTAATGCGACTACATCGGCCTTCAGCTTCACATCATCTTCATCACCTTCATCATCAATCTCATCATCATCATCATCATCCTCCATGTTCATTATTTCTACTCCATTATGATAAATACTCAGTAGTAAATAAGATGTTATGCGACTGATATATTTCTCAAGGAATTGCACATATCCTTCATGCATTTTTATTTTTATATAAATTATTATAACTTTAACATAAGACGATGTTATTTTGTTCACATAAATGTATTTCCCATTTCTAGTTGTATTCTTTTTTGTGTCAATAAAGTAACATCATTAAGAGCATAGGTTAAGAAAATTGAAATGACAAGCAAAAAGAGGCAAAGGGATTTTGAATGGTTATCTTTACCCCGACTGTATATTATTTAGAGAAACCTTCAAAAATTTACCGCAAATTATATGTAGAAAACATTATTAGTTCTAAGTTCTTAGTTTTGTAATATTTCGGCTCCTTGAATACGTAACTTCCAACACAATTCGAGTTACCATAATATACCTTCCGCTTGACAAATTGTAAATAAAGTTGCAATGCTTGTTCAGTGCTTCTCGTTGGCCCCTTAGATTTTTACTTATAATTCTGTCTAAATATTAGTATATTCTATTATTATGTAGATAAAGTAGATAAGACTGCGTTAAATTTAAGTGGCTACTTTTAAAAATTCAGTGTTGCCAATAAAGACTGAATTATTAAAATTAATGAATTTAACCTCTTTCGTCCTTCTTTTGGTAAAAAGGCCCAGAAAGTCCCACCCTAGAATATTTGAAATTTATATCAATGTAAGCGAAAGTAAAGGCATAATATAGGGGATAATAAAGATGTTTATATTATTTTGAAACTGAGTTTTTTTATTTACTTGTAAAACCCATGAACAAAATTGTTTATTGTGCTGAAATAAGTATAGTCACCTAACATTTATTTCAATTTGAGACACATAAAGATGTCATATATGATATTATATGGTTAGAAAGGGGATTACTATTACTACCGAGATGACGACTAATAGAGAAGTATGGAAGAAAAAGACATATTGCGTCCACCCCCAAATAAATTGGGATAATAGCAGGAGAATGATAACATGGATTCAAATATAGTAAATAACTAAAACTAGAGAAAAACCAAATAACACACGACACAGGTATAAAAATAGTAGACAGACAAAAAGAGCTATAAAAGGGAACATTTCGACCAGTAACACCTGATAAAGATGACCACACCCACAAAGACGCCCGTCATTTCATAATAGAAACAAACAATAGTAAAAAACTTCACAAAATAGGTAACGTTAACATTATAGTTATAATGGTGGCACACTTAGAGAGTAATATATTCCTTGCTTGTGAATGAACAAAAACACAAGACAATCGGCACACATTCGCCATACAAAACATTGTAAAATACCTTCATTTGTTTCATAGCCATTATTGTTAAAAGCTTGGGGTACTCACAGGTAGATTTGAAAATTGCAAAGTATCTATCGGTGACGCGGGGAGGCAAAAGGAATCCATAATTAGTAAAAAAATAGGATTGCATATCCGGTACCTTATTCATGGACTTATATCTGGCAATCGTAGTAGAAGCAAATATCGTAAATTCTAACAACTGTTCACACATTACATACAAAATATTTTAAAACCTACATGGGCACTTATGAAACGTCAGAAGCTAGGTGCATAGTGCGAAATGGTCGTCTCCTATGGAGAAGAGCCAGCAAGAAACTCCTCGGACCGTCCTTAGAAAGTCGTTCTATAGCCCCAAGGAAAAAATTAGAAAAGAGTCTGTCACAATAAACAAAATGTTATTTAATAAAGACTTTGAAATAAAACTTAGAAACATCATTCTCTTACATGAAGACCAAAGAAACACTTAGAGCGTTTGCAGATAGCATACAATCGGTCTCCGATTTTCTGTAAGAGTTAGATCAAAAGTATCAACTCACATGGCCTACAAAAAAACGTAGGTCATAAAACTCGGTGATAAAACCCGGCAAAATAATCTGACCGACTCGAAGGATCTACAAACAGAATGCTGTTGCTAATGTATGTTATTTTAGCTATATTTTTTTTATTATTTCTTTATAATTAACAAAATTAAAACCTAACTCAACTAAAACTATACAAAAACTAAAATATAGCGTCGAAAAATTCATCCGCATCGCTGTCGACTGGTAATGTACCCAAGAGACTGGCGGCATTGCCACGTTGTATGGCAATGCTTAGCCTTTGGCCAAGGTAAAAGCCAGCCCTTGGGTCACGGGAAGTGTCAACCAGCCGTTCTGAAATTTCTTTACAAAGACCATGAGCACTCGGACCCCACGGCCCGAGGGTTTCAACCCCAAACGGCTCGAAAATATAATTTCCGATAAGGTTATTATATTTTCGCCGCTTGAGGTTTTCCGCAGCCGCAGCAGCAGCGCCAGCACAGCATGCCGATCCAGGAAGGTGGGATGGCGCAAGAGTATCGACATAAGTTGCGTCCCACACTAAAGGCCTACCCACCTTCCAAGGAAATAGAGACATACCGTCCGGTCTCTTGCCATCGTCGCGTACCAAGCCATTGGGTTCTAATACAGCAGGAACGCCGACGGTAACAAGAGCTCGTCGGATGATGTCATTAATGTTCGCGTGGCGCGCTAAGCGACCCGCACTTCGGCTGCAAGACAGGCCGTGGTGTCCGAGGCTGTTGACATCTTCGCCACAGTGACAGTGATGAGGGGAACAGCAAGGAGTGCCTAGTCGCAGGGAAGCAGCGAGGCGAAAAGTAGTGTCGTCGAACAAAGTGCCTATGTTCGACGAAGGTAGTGCATGAAGCCAAAGTCCCGACTCCCATCTACCCACAGCCAGCAGGCGCGCACGTTCCGCAGAAGTAGCAGACGAGTCAAGTAAATTGTTCTGTACTACTCTGCAGAGCGGCTCATCCCACCGTCTCTGGAAAGATGGATTGTCGGGTGGATCTGTATTCGGGCAAGCGAGTCTCCAGGCATCCATAGCCTCGGTGAAACACGGCACATCAGAATTAATCAGTGTGGAGGCTAAGATTTTCCTGATTAATTTATCAGTGCCGTGGACCGAGGATATGAAAGCCGGTAAACTAATACTAGAAATTTTAGCTATAGTTAACCGAAGCTAACAAATAACTAACATAAACAGTATACACTATAACAGTAGCAACAGCACAATATGCCACTACTATAGTGGAAGAACCTATTGAATTATACATCATCAATAAGCTAAGAATCTCGCACATATCTGTTATACAAACAATATTCAATGATAATACTAAAGATAGTAATATGACCTACGACAACTAATCGTCTGTTGTCGACACTGGCTTCACTTCTACGGTTACTAATTACTAACGGTACTCCGTCAGTTGGATTGACGTATGGTTTGACTCATGATGGTCTTAATAGATTCTGCTGTTCGTAGTCTTGTTCGAAAGCAGCATGACGTTTGATTGATATAATAGTAAGATCCAATTCAGAATTTCTTTTGAAGTCTTTTAAAGTTTAGTCTAGATCCATTTCCTACTTAGGCATCACATTTGTATAATTATCAAAATGCTACCAAAAGTGTCTTGGAAAGTGACAAATTGCAACAGGAAAGAAGAATTTGTCAGTAAAATTGATTGGTTTCTAATTTTAACCGGAGATGATTCTAAATGATGAGACATTATACTACTTACTTCGTTCATTATATAAACGAGATGACGATATCATTACTAAAACAATCGCAGAAACAACCAATTGTCGTCTGTAAGATATAGAAACCGTGCTCAATTACGAAGTTGCAGAGCAGGTAAGTAACAGCGATCAAACTGACGTAATGAGAGTTCACGGTGACCCTCTTGATGACAAATAACGCTACAAATGTCAAGTGTATTCGTAATGGCACCCAATGCTCTTGATATACTGTCATAAAGCAGTATTAACTTTAATTAAAACAATGTGATCTGATTAACCGATATACCTATTATATAGGAGTATATGCCAAAAGATTGGCACATTGATAATTGCAAATGAAGTTGTATTTGATATCTATGATCGAAATTTAATAAAATGATAACAAAGCTAGTCCCAGAGGTAATGTTGAACACAATTTTGATACACACTACGTTTATTTAGATAAATAAGTACTACCAGCAAGCAATGATTACATCGAACACGAAATAAACAAGAAAGAACCTACACAGAGACAAGCCTTCAATTAAATAACCCTTACGTCCCATAAGAATGTACATTGTATAATCATTACCAAGATACATACCACAAAATAAGTACCGTAGGACCAAAAAAAAGTGATAGACAAACAACAGATACCTTCAATACGAAGACCAAACAAATATAAATAAGTAACGCTACCAGGAGCGCATAAATCATAGGAGAACGATAAAGGCCAACCGTTAGTCCTAAATTCCGAACCAGCCACGGTATAATCGCGACCACTTACGAGATAGGAGCGACTATAATAAGCTATTACCGAAGTACTAACCTTTTGATGTATCGTTTAGCGGTATCCATGTAAGCTAGCCGACTATGTAGGGTTGGGACCCGTTAAACTGAGCTCTAGTGATGTGATTTTAGTTGCAGTATCGATTATTTGAGTTTGACAGTATCGAACGAAAGAAAAAAATTAGCAACGTCAAATAAAGGATAGTTTTCGTTGAAAAAAAATTACATAATTTTCTTTACCCACATTTTAAATAGCAGATGTAGATAAACATTTATTCATATGACCTCAATTATATTTGTAATTCAAATTGCAAATTTCAATAAGAACAATTAAATAATGATGTTGACTTAAGAACAATTAAATAATGAAGTTGACTTATTTGTGTATACGTAGGAATTTTAATAAAGTGGCATGTAGCCTGCATGCAGTATTATCTATTGATACTGGCGCTATTGTCTGCAGCTATCTTTGAAAAAACATAACACAGGAGTGAGTTCTAGATTTGAAATGATTTTAAGGACAGAAAGATGAAGTAACTAGCTAAGAAGTGTAATTTTTATTTATATTTTCTGAAAAAAGATAAACTTATTTCTTGAAAATAAGTTCAACTTCTTTATCATTTCGATCTGCACCCCTACCTGTACATGCACTCAACATCAATAACTTTTGATTAAATTCTAGAGATCTGCAAGTATGTATAATACAATAGTAATATTCAGCACTTAGATAATCTTCAAAATTACCAATTGAGAATTACCAAAAAATATGGTCCTTTTTTAATTGAGCTGTGTTCGGTCCTTCAAGCCCCTTTTTGTTCCTTCAAAATATCGCAACAACAAACAAACAACCATCTAACTAAAGCCATAAACATCGACTATCGATACTTCGATAGTGCGCAAGCGCATGCCGCGGCAGGATCAGGGATACGCGGCCACTGGCGCAGTAGGTCGCCGGCCGCTCGGAATGCGGAAGGGCGGGCATCTTCTCAGCTACACACGCGCTACCATAGGATTTGTCCAACTCAAGATAACTGTGCTATCGATTGTGATCGTTAGATCTCCCTCTGTCTTATAGGAGTGTGGTACTTTGATTGCAAAATTATTAAAGGTCTTTGGTTGAATTGCTACGGAATATCGTAGCATGTATATTTTTCGTATCAATTTCCAATTTTTTTTTATCGATTTTTGTAATAGTGTATAACTATTTCGGATGTTATAGTCAAAGAGTAGGTACGAATTATAAACTTATTTAATAACTTATTTATGTGATTAAATGTAAACAATAATAAGAAACACTTATTAGTATTCGATATGAATCAGAAGACAGCGATGGCATATTAAGAAATTAGGTATTATTGGTTAAAAAGAACAGCTATAGAGAAATTATACTGTCCTTGCCAAATGGGAAGCAATACTAACTTGCAAATCACGTAAATAAGGAAGCTTTTGCGTCCAATTTCGAGTGAAATAAAATCCGCAAGAACTGCATAAGAAATTAACAGATCATAAATTTTAATTAGCGAACAACTCGCGAGTTCAAAAGGTGAAGTTCGATACTTTCGACCCTCGGTACCTACAGTTGTTAAAATCTTAAAGCAAGTTATACACGTTAGTGGCGCAATTACACTTGGTCGTGGAGCAATGTGTATTCGATTACCAAATTCGGGCAATCGACAAGTGTAGGTAAATAAAAGGGGTAGAGTACGAGAAGACGGGCGGCTTCGGACTATATAGTCCAGTTTCACTGTATCAGTTACCTGAATTCGGATACTCATCCGAATGGCGGATGACCTAGCGTTCGTAGGTACTTGCCCGAATGCGGGCGTCGGTACTCGACTTCATTCAAACTATTCGTAGACGTTAACCCGTATTTCAGCACCCTAATTGGGTAACACACTGTCAATCAGAATATGAATCATTTTGAGAATATTGCTAATCCATTGCCTCATATGTTCGAAAAACTTATCTGCTCAACAACGTAAATAACGCAATGAATGTTGTTGCACTGTCAAAATTAAAGCCATTCCTATTGTTAGTGAGTTACGCAATTACCCCGTAGTGCGATGAGCAGTGTCATTAACGCATCGGGTACCCGAATTCGAGTAAAGTTTTCGAGGACCCGAATACGACCAAGTGTAATTCCGCCTTTAAATTATTGACATGCCAAATATGGTAAATATGTGATTTAATGTCAACGCGGTTGAATGTCGCTGTCAATAACAGACAGCTGTCATCTGACCTTTAATTGTTGTTCAAAATTTTAAATGTAGACATTGTTTTCTTGTAAGTATCGGTTACACGATTGGATATTCATCAGGCATCAATTTTCATTGAGTTATTAAAACTGCATTAAACAAGGTGGTGTAGAGAGGTGTAATTTTGTACGTATGACAGCTGTGTTCGCATATAAAGTGTTGAAGTTTTGTTGATCATTAGGGGCCGTTTTATGTGAGAGAAATACTAGAGTAAAGAAAAGAAAGAAAGAAAAAATAATACTCTCTTAAAAACATAAGAATAAAAAAAACTAAATTAAAATAAAAACGGAAAAAAACAATTTATTAAAAAAAATATGGACTTATAAAGATTATGAGTGTGATTTTATTTTAAATTATGATTCATTTTTGCCTGTACCTTCCCTTTTAGCATCTAAATAACTATTTAAGTCAGTTGGACAAAATAATAAAAAGCAAAAACAAATCGTGCAAATAAAATAAAGTTTAGCATTTAAAAGCCCAACGTTTTTTTACTCTTCATTTCTTTCATCGTTCTCTAATAGTCTAAGATCTATCTTCGGATAAATCTCGGACTTTAAACTCCCTCGTGCACCCGTCCTTAACGGTACCTATATAAGTAAAATCATTCTTAGGGCGGTCGATAAAAAATGGAGCCTGTCCGGCCTATCGCCCAAAAAACCATAGTCCTGTTACCCAAGGGTACTGACCCTATGGGGTAGGGTACTGACCCTATGGGGTGGAATGACCTATTTAGATTGAATGGTGTCATTATAGGATGCGTCTTCTTTTTTGAGACGTACAATGACGTACATGTTAACTATTTTTTTCTTAAGATATCATAGATTTAATTCGTGTAAGTATTGTTTTGATTAAATACAGGGTGGCAGGGACATCGACACGCAAACTGACGCGCAAAATTAAGCACATGATTCTAGAACCCCGCAGAAGTTTTGGGTTTTTGAAAATTCGTCGAATATCGAAAAGAAAACGGTCTATTGCGAATCGGTCTCGCGCACTGATGGTTTTGTACAAATTTGTAGGTATGTAATGGTTTATCACGGGTTTTTTTTTTGTATTGTAACTACAAATTTACGGTTTTCGGATTTTTTCCTTTGTGCTACATGACATTACTTCTTGCTAAATTTCATGATTCTAGGTCAGTGGGAAGTACCTTATAGATATCGATTCCGGAACATAAACGCCCGTCTCTTTTGATTGCGTTGACTTAGAAGTTTGATTTTTTTTCTCTGTTTCAAGGGATTGCAGCTCAGAGTATTTGATATTAATTTCAACTTGATAACTCCACGCGTTCCTGAGAAAAAGGGTCTTGACAGACGGACAGACAAACGGACAACGAAGTGATCTTATAAGGGTTCCGTTTTTCCTTTTGAGGCACGGAACTCTAAAAAACAGTTGTTTCATATAAAATTGCAGTGCACTTATCCATGAAACAGCTGATTTTTTGCGCGATCAAAATGTATGGAATAGCATTTTTTTTTTAAATATCCGTTGATAAAATTCAACGCTTCATTCATGGAGTCAGTACTAACATGATTCTGAACCCTTTAGAATCATGTTCAGAATCGTCCATGGTCAAGTTGCGGGTCGAAGTCCCTGTCACACTGTATTGTTAAGTTTTTTCTTGAGTACTAAATGGAAATGTATGCTAATAGAAAATTGCATTACGATTTTGGTTGATTTTATTACTACAATACGGACATTTTCGACTTGGTTACCTACTGCACTATTTTCATTAATTCCGTGTTTTAAATTAGCATGATTCATTATTTTTCTATTGTTGTCTACTGTCAGGTACAGACGCCCGCACATCAAGATACCACAATCTGTCTGAATTTAATAGATTTGCAACTTTATCTCTAAGGAATTAGGTTCAAAGTCGATTGGGAAAATTTGACAGTTTCGGATAACTTGATGTGCTGGCGTCTGTACCTATTTTATAATAAAATGTGAAAAATCAATCACAGTGTACGAAAAAAGGCAAAAATTAACTCTCTAAACGCAGTCAATAATTACAAATCGTATTTCAATCGCTTCTTATCTTTAGTGATTATAGTTGAAATGTTATAACTCCTGGTATGTTAGTATTATTAAAATCTAGTAAACCGTGGAAATAATGAATTCATAAGTCCGTTATTGTACTAGTAATGTAATAGTCACGACTGTGGCTTGAACACAATCTTAATTAAACAATCAAAATATTAAATAAACCGTTTATATTAGGACTTGGACAAAGGTTCGACAATGCGACTGAATAGTCGTGTCTATGCTTAATTAGTTATATTATATGAAAATTGTATGGATTTTTCTTCTCGATTAAAAAACGTAGGTTAAAAAGGTAGTTTTTATCGATATTTAATAAAAACTAGCGGCCCGCCCCAGCTTCGCACGGGTGCAATTTTTTTTTTAGTAGGTCCAAAATTTTTTTTTTCCTACAAACCTTGTTCTGGCAATACCGAAGACAACCAAAAAAAGAATTATCCAATTTAGTACAATCGTTCGGAAGTTATGCGCGTACATACATTTCGGCGATTCATTTTTATTTATATAGATAAGAAAAAAACATAATCATCTTCATTTGCTACTCATCTAACAACAAAACGTCATCCTTTCCGTCATTCTCCTGCCCGAATCCCACACAACAAAGGTTGGGGTCGGCGCAACATGTATTTTACTTCCATACATTTTCGTGTCACTGGCACGACAGATATTTAAAGTAGAATGCGGAATCCATGTAAAAAATAGTTAGCAATATAGGAAGGGCATTAAATTCTCCTCAAAATACACTAGGTTTGGTTGTGACAGCGGATTTTTTTCGTTTGGTACAAGGCGCCCTATATTTGACAGCATTCTCCTTTCGCTGGCCCAAAACTTCGCCACTTCCACAACGCATGTTTTGGGGCACAGAGGGCAGGATAGGAGGTGGAGCGTACTTTGTGACACAACTCCACATCCACTCCCTGCGGCCGTTCCGTTGAAGTAGGCCCACTTTACGAAGTTCGACTTCTCTATTAACTAACCAACAACAAAACGCATGCAAAAATATTTAACCGCCATTTTTCATACAAAACGAATGCAAACGTAATCATTTAAATAATTATAAATGCAACAAAAATGATAACAATTATTTATTCGCGTTGAATATACAGGATGTATCAGAAAGGTTTGGTCATATTCAAGGGTGTGGTACAGACCATCGAACTGAACTACTTTCTCCATGAGACCAATATCGTTATCGCGAAAAAATTATCAACTGTCCCATACAAAATTTTAATACCTCCTCGACCCAAATATAAATGATGTTGGTCCCATGTAGTAAGTGGTTCAGTTTGATGGTCTGTACCACATCCTTAAATATGACCACACATTTATATTATCTGTATGTACTAATAATAAAGATGAAGAGGTTTTTTTTTGTTTGTTTGTTTGAACGCCCTAATCTCTGGAACTATCTGAGGGAGTTGAAAAATTATTTTTGAATTTGATAGCCAAATTCTTGAGAAAGGCAACCTTAGGAGTCGAGCAAAAAGAAGAAGTCTGAAAGAACCCTAAACGAAAACGAAGTAATAGTGCGAGCAGGCGATGCGATGCAACGGGGTGCGTCGGGGAAACGAGAAATTTGACGCGGACGAAGTCGCGGGCAGAAGCTAGTTACAGATACACGCTGTATACTCCGTACAATGTATAGGGACAAGACAACACGATAGTTACTAAAATTAGCCTGCACCTGCCCTTTAAAAGTCTAGTTATGTAAGATAAAGATATTTAAAAACGATATTTTTTTTTTCGTTTTATCTTTAAACTTCCAATGTTTCGCACACACTCACGGGTCGATCAAAGGCTAAGGCAGCGCTTGCTGAGGTATTGTGTCACCTAGTGACTGGGTTTTGGAGGTCAGATAGGCAGTCGCTCCTGGTATTGAGCTACAACGGTTCAGACTAGAAGCCGACTCCAACATATTTAAGAAAAAGCTAGGTTGATGATGACTATCAGATGTTTCATTTGAGGCTATTAGCATCTATGTACCTACTAGTATCTAACTATGTCCCACAAAATCAAAAGTTGTCAAGTTTTATGTAGGTACAGACGCTAGTACATCAAGCGACCCGAAACTGTCAAATTTTCCCAATATACTTTGAACCTTATGATTTAGAGTTAAAGTTGAAAACCTATTGAAGAAATTTGACAGATTGTAGTAGCTTGATGTGCTGGCGTCTGTACCTAGCTCAACCTATATCGACACGTGCCGAGGAGGGAGCATTTAATTAAGCGGGCCCATGCGTTTTATACACAAAGTAAAGCGACTGCCTTTGTTCGAACCCATAACCTAGAACTCGTAAGTCGCGGCCGTTACCATTGAGCCAACACTGCTCTCAAAACGGTGAAGGAAAAGATCGTGAGGAAACCGGCATGTCCTAGAACCAAAAATTCGAAGACATGTGACATCTACCAACCCGCACTGGGCCCGCGTGATAGAGGACAACCCACTCCCTCTCGAAAAGAGGAGGCCTGTGTCCCTGCAGTGGGAACATTATAGGCTGATTATGTTATACGTTTTCTATACATACAACCATCAACACTCATTCATTACTATTACCTATGTTTAACTCGATAATAAGTCTCGCAAATTAGTTTCGTCGAACGACAATCAGCTAAAGTCATTTCGTTAAAAAAATATTAAATATTCATTAATGAAGTTTAAAATTTTAACCAATTTAATTTAAAATACTTAATTTGTAACAAATGAATCGAATTAAAAAATGGCGAATGGTAATTAGCAAAGACAAAATGTAGAAGTGAACCATAGTCTACTACAAGTCTACTATTAAAGAGACGTTTCGTTTACAAGTGAGAATGCGCGGGAAAGTAAATGATAATGTGATTTTGGGTTAATTGATGAAAATAAGCGTGTTTTAAATTACTAGGACATTGGCAAATTGATATAAGTAGCTATCTTGACTAAATGACAACGAATTTGTCGTATACCTATGAGTCGGTGTAAGTACAGGTGCAAATTAGTTTATTAATGCTCTTAAATAAACACTGTTTCGAAAAGAAAAAAACGATAAGACGTCACCAAAGATAATTTATCTCATTATTTGTATACGTGTACGAAAAATTCGAACACTGTGTTTATTTTCAGTAATTTTGGATTCCAATGCTATGTCGTTTTCATGGTTATTTATATCTGACGACGCAGCAAGTGGCGCCGTCTGGTTTTGATACGAAGTTTCTGGAACCACCGAAGAGGTCGGATAAGAGTGACACTTGCTGATTTCTGTCACTCAAGTAGAGCGTCCCATCGATGGTTGCGTGGCGGCTGTCTTCTGATAACAGATGATGTCAGGTGAGCCGATGCTGTATCACGTCCACGACGAACTGCTATATTCCGGCACTATCCTGATGATCCTGGAGCTACCGAACTACTAATACGATGGAAAAATAAAAAAAAATATGGTATTCTGCGCCGTTATATATTTTAAGATTATTCGCTGAAACAAATCTTTTGTTTTGTTGATTTCCGACCGACTAACTTATCAGTTCAGACTTCACTATAATGCAGAGTCAAATTAAATTTGCTAGCAAAACTCGATCCCGCAGACGTGATGATATCTTAGCACGATAAAATAAAAAAACCGGCCAAGAGCGTGTCGGGCCACGCTCAGTGTAGGGTTCCGTAGTTTCCTGTCCGTCACAATAAGTGTTCCCACGTACAATTCGATAATACCGGACCCAATGTAATAATTACCTACAGCGCCATCTCTCGGGGAATTGGGTTACTAATTAATACACAGACGTGCCAGAAGTTTTCGGTGGTAATTTTGGATTGCGAGAACCGATTTTAATAATTCTTTTTTTGTTTGAAAAAAGATACGTTCAAGATAATAAAATATGTAAATGAAGTTAAAAAAAAATGCTTGCATATACGATTATACTACGAACTTAGTCCAGAAATGATTTTGTACAACTTTTGTCTTTTTTGTACAAAAACTGTTGTTTCTATCAAGTTCAAAATAATTTTCCTAGAAAGTCCTTATAAAGTTCTACTTTTCAGATTTTTTTCATATTTTCTAAACTTATGGTTCAAAAGTTAGAGGGGGGGGGACACATTGTTTTTTACTTTTGGAGCGATTATTTCCGAAATTATTGACATTATCAAAAAATGATTTTTCACTTCTCATGCTCTAAAAGTCCGTCTTTATGTTGTGCTTAGGCGACATAAAATCGCTTTTTATGTTCTAGTGCATAAAGTAAAATTTTTTTCTAAGACTAAAGTAATCAGGCCCAACAGCCACACGCACAATAAAACTTCGCAGATTAAAGTCGTGATTTATTTCATTTTCTTTAATTTATACCACTTCCGTGTTTTCTATTGTTAATTTAATAAAATCAGGTAAAATAGTTGTCATTTATTATTTAAAAAGGCAAAGAAACGTTTTCATTTTTTGGCAGTATGAAGTACCCAAGTCGAATGACAAATGTTGAAAATTAAAAAAAAAACTTTTAAAAAGTTTCGTGGCGGTATTAGGTATCTGTGGTGGCGGGAATTAGCAATGGATGCAACATTTTTGATTAATTATGTACTGTATACTTTATGCCTGTTTCATTTTCTCGCAATCGAAGTGAAAAGCAGAGTGTATAACTCAGGGATAAACGAGCCATTTTACCCCTCGACTTAACTATCCACCCTCGCCTGCGGCTCGGGTGGATATAAACGTCTCGGGGTAAAATAGCTTATTTTATGCCTTAGTTGTACAATCTACTATTAGTAAACCCCTATTCATTTTTAAATACCTTTCCAACAATATCGATACCGGAAATATGAAATAACGTAAGGGACAAAACTAAGGTTTACAGGAGAGCAAAAATAAGATATTTTTTTACAAAAACTGACTATAACTTTTGAACTATATGTTTTATGTAAAAAGTGTCTAGGACAAAGTTTCTTAGATTTCTTCATTCTTTTAAGCTAAAATAGCAAACATTAATTAAAACCTATAGTTTTAAAGATAGCATGTCCCTTACGCTAAATGATAATGAATACGGGTGACATACGTTAACAAAATTTGAGATGTAAATTAACAGCATTGATGTAAGGGACATTATAGGAAATAAACAAATATTTTTTTTGATGTAAGGGACATTATAGGAAATAAACAAATATTTTTTTTGATGTAAGGGACATTATAGGAAATAAACATTTAATGTTTTTCAAAGTAAAGGTCTCTTTAATGGTGTACTCTTTATTGCTTATGCTGTTAATAAATTTTTAAAACAGAATTTAATACATTCAGGACCTACTGCGCCTATCAATATAGTTTGAACCTAGTTGCTGATATAAAAGGATAAAAAATAAACGAATAAAATAGATTAAAACTTTTATTTGTACTCACTAATCCTCTTTTATAAACGCAAATAACTCGCATAAATAATGCTAAGTACAACATAATTGCTCGATAAGCAAGAGGACTTTTTCTGGCTGATTCCATAAATGATGGCCACTGGAAAGGTCCCCAAACCATCAGTTTTTTAATCTCCCTTTGAATGATATCATGCATGCTGTCTATTCATCCTGCGTTAACTGCTTAACAAGTTGTAATTTTTACATGACCTACTTACCAATATTTTACCTATTGGAAGGTATGTTTTTATTAGGATTCGAATTATTCTATCTCAATCAATCAACTCAGCCTATTACAGTCCATTGCTGAACATAGACCAGGCTGCGTCACAACACCCTGTCCTCCGCCTTCGGCATCCAGTCCGTTCCAGCCACCTTTTTTAGGTCGTCCGTCTATCTAGCTGGGGGGCGTCCCACACTACGCTTGCCGACACGCGGTCTCCACTCAGGACTCGTCTGCTCCACCGGCCATCGGTCCTTCGATAAACATGGCCAGCCGACTGTGTGAATGGGGCTGGTGGGGTGGCAACTGTTTACTCTGCAAGCTATGTCGGTAACTCCGGTTCTTTTCCGGAAACTTTCAATCCTGATTTCATCTTTCAAAGAGACTCCGAGCATAGCTCGGTCCATAGCGCGCTGAGCGACCTTAAATTTGTGGACCAGCCCGACCGTCAGTGTCCACGTTTCGGCACCATATATTATGACGGGCAGAACGCACTGGTTGAAGATCATAGTCTTCAAACACTGCGGGATAGGCGACGAGAAGACTTGACGGCTTCTTCTGTCGGCTTCTTTCTCAAAGTTGTGTCTACCTAGCTGGATTATTTGCCCTAGGTAGACATAATCCTTCACAACTTCGAGAAGCGACCCTTCGATGTAGATTGGATTCGGCAAGACGTGCGAATTGTACATAACTTTCGTCTTGTCCAAATTCATGCCGAGGCCAACCCACCGAGGAGCTACATTTAGGCTGCATTTGGTTTAGCTGTTCCAGCGTCTCTGCCATTATGACGATGTCTTCGGCAAATCGAAGATCTGAAATGTACTCGCCGTTCACGTTGATAGTCCAGTTCAATCCAGCGTCTTGAAGACGTCCTCCAACGCATTTGTAAACAATTTAGGGGATATAATATCCCCCTGTCTCACCACTCTGAGCAGTTGGATGGGGCTGGTTTTCTGATCCTGGATCTGGACAGTCATCGTGGCAGTGTCATACAAACATTTTAGCACTTCGATGTAGCGCCAGTCAATTCGACATCGTTACAGAGAGGCCATAACTGCCCATATTTCGATGAAGTCGAAGGCTTTCTCGTAGTCCACAAATGCCATACACAGCGTCTGATTGTACTCCTCGGTCTTCTGTTCAATTTGCAGAACAGTATGGATGTGGTTTACGGTGCTGAAGCCTTTTCGAAAACCGGCTTGTTCAGGCGGCTGGACATCGTCAAGTATTCTGGCGGGACCGTTTGTGACGACCCTCGAGAACGCTTGTATACGTGGCTCAGAAGCGAGATAGGTCTATAGTTCTTCAGCAAGGATTTAAGGTTTTATTCCATCTAAATAGACTAATGTTTTTAATTACTGAACTCCATTTATGACTAAACAATAATTTACCAAAAGTAGTAAGAAATAATTACCTGTTTATGTGATTCCTATAATGTTCATAAATTTTTGTCTGCGGGCTAGAGAAGTGAAGATAACTTTTCATCACTCATGCTTAGAATCCAGATAAAACTTTTACTAGGTACTTGTAGTTAGATCAATGAAAACGATGATGTGTTACTTAAATGAAGATGTGTAATGTCACAAACAGTGTTACGAAATACTAAGTAAGGGTCACGACCGCGCAGGTAAAATCAAACACAAAATCCGTATTGCTATCTAGCTCAGACATGTTGCACTGTTTTGCGTGTGACAGAGACGTATAATAATATTCGTTTAGTTAAGTTTTAGATGTAAAGGACAGGTCAATTATTTTCGATGCTGAAAAATTAACGTATGGGTCAATATGATTATGATAATTCGAGCCACAATTTAACGTAAGGGACATGGTATTTGCAACTACTCAGGGAACACTAATGTATAAGACCTGTTGTAAAATGTTCTCGATTTTTTTTTAATGTAAAGACCAAATACTGTGAGTAAAGAGACTTACATTAGTTTTTATAAAAATATTAATTTAAAACGTCCTATACAGCCAGTTTTTGTTAAAAAAATGGTCTAGACCTGCGGAAAATATGTAATGTAAGGGACATTTTTTTTGAGATATTGAGATTTTAAATATACCAATCGATAGAGCAAGAAATTACGAATCCAATGATATATATAACTCATTTTCGACAAAATGTCCCTTACGTTATTTCATATTTCCGGTATCGATATATCACACGTTAGGGTTGAAATTTAAAAAAAAATCACTTCCCACTTTACATATAGGGGGGCTACCCTAATAAAACATTTTTTTCCAATTTTTATTTTACCACTTTGTCGGCGTGCTTGATATACATATTGGTACCAAATTTCAGCTTTCTAGTGCTAACGGTTACAGAGATTAAGCGAGGACGGACAGACGGACGGACGGACGGACAGACAGACATGGCGAAACTATAAGGGTTCCTAGTTGACTACGGAACCCTAAAAAGATATGATATTTTTTTCTAACGGGTCAACGACCACTGGTAGTATTGCGACTTATTGTAAATGTGTTTTATCATTTTTAGATATTGACCAATCACGTCAATGAAGCTTAAACAAAAAAATGATTTTTAAACTGATATTTCAAGTAAATAGGTACTCTAACAGCGGTCGATGACCCCACAAAAAAAAAAACAACAAATTAATTTATTTCTTGTTTTATCACGTCTACTGAGTTTCGCTAGCTTATAAGCAACTCATGGATTATATTTTATATAGAAGTCTGTCGTTGTATTATACTATAAATACTGGAATTCAATGTTTATGTAGTACATACTTACCTAAGTAGGTAAGTACCTGTTGATATAAGCTCCTCAGTTTTACGATCAGCATTATCTAAGAATTAAAAATAGGAAAAAAAATATAATAAGTGCAAAATCTAGTTTTGAAAAAAAACTAACAGCTTAATTAATGAATTAAGATGGGTAATTAATGAGCGACAGATGCCTGTGACCATTGCAATTAGATTTTATTTATTATCCCGAGGATTGTACCCGACCCAAGCAGGCGAATTATTTTTTTTTTATTGCTGAATGGGCACGCTCTTGACCTCAATTAAAAACCTTAGTTAATTTAGCTTATTTTCCTTTTTTTTTCTGGACCTGTAGAAAAAAACCTACTAAGTACTACAACGGCTCCGTACCACGAAAACTTTTTCAAAACCAATTTAATCACACTAATATTCTAAAGGCGAAAGTTTGTGAGTGTGTGTGTTTATATGTTTGTTACTTCTTCACGCTAAAACGGCTGGACCAATTTTGATAAAATTTGGTATGGAGGTAGCTGATAACCTGGATTAACATGTAGGCTACTTTTTATCCCGATATTCCCATGGGATCGACATTTATGCGGGTGAAACCGCGGCTCGCAGCTAGTGTCACATAAAATCACCCTATTATATTCACCACGCTAGCCAAATGCATGTTGGTTGATGTCAAATCGTCATGTGACTACGAATTTTTAGTTTTAGGACATGCTATAGTCCGTCCGTCGAGAGAATGCGTTCCTGACACCTGTCAGTGCGACAATTCTAGTAGCTAATAAAGATCAAATTTGCAAAACACCTATTCGTTTGTATGAAACGACGGGTGTCAAGAACGCATTCTCACGTCGATCGAGTTTCCTCACGATAGTTTCTTTCATACCTACCAAATACGTAAAAAAAAAACCACAAACCAGAAAGTGTCAAAACTACTAAAGATCAGACTGAATTAGAAATAGGTTTAGACGAGAAGGATTCCTTATGATCTGCATAAAGTTGTGCCACTTTTGTATCAAGGACGAAATAATTGTCATGCTATAACTATTGACTTGTAGTGTGTCACACTATCAATTTCAATCTGAATAATTTTGAAGGATTTTGCTAATCCACGGCTTCATAAGTTCGAAAAAATTGTATGCTCAACAACGTAAATAACGCAATGAATGTTGTTGAACTGTCAGAATGAAAGCCATTGCCACTGTTAGTGTGTAACGCGATTACCCCGCAGTTCCCATACAAGAAATCAAAGAAGTAAACAATGCATTACTGGAAAGAATTTGGTAGGCCCTAGTCTAAAGGACTTTATACGTGAAACATCCTTTAAAAGTTGACCCAGTAAACGAGTCAGTTTGTGACGTGACAATTGATCTGAAAGCCTTTAAAAGCATCATGTAGGACCAAAATCAACAATTACGTAGATGAGAAGTACATACAGTGTTGTAAGAACATTCCTTTAACGAGCGCATTGCGTTCGAATGTTCCCAAAATAATACCATTGAACGCATATCTAGCTCGATCAAACGCTTTTAGTCCTTTACCGGTCCAATAAAAACTCCTATTAATTGCGTAAGCACATGTAATAAACTTTTGGATTGGTTAAAAATAACCGGCGCAAGAGCACCACCAGTCGACTCAGTATAAATTCTTAAAAAACATAAACTTCACAGGGCGCACTCGGCGTCCAAACAGACTTTAAATGACGCCAACGATTTTTAAATTCCGAACTATTCACATTCCAATACGAATCAAATTGGAATTGCCGCCAAATCTGACGTATGACTTTTTAAATTCGAATACACATCCTGAAATCTATGATTAGAACTCGATTCTAATACACAAAAAATAGAGTTTAGTATAGTTGTTGAGTGTCCGTGTAGTTGAATCGTTGTGGCCTGTGCGAGTCCGGCTAGGATATAGGTCATTGCTCCCCTAAACCTGCAGAGTAGTCAGGGCAGTTCATAAGTACTTCCATGTTTAAATTGCCCAACTTGTATGTACTCTCTGTACAGGATGGCTCGGACATTACTTACTTGCTCGGCTCGCCGAGTGACCATCCTGCCGGCCTGCCGTGTTGATAACATCTAGTTTTAGAGCCATTCCTCTCGGGAATGAGGACTATAATTCTAAGAAGGATAAGGTTTTGAATTAAAGGACACGAGTTACGACATATTTTTGTGTGTGTATCCGAACTTTGTTGTCAAGTCAACAGTTTTGATGCTCTTTTTGAGATAAACGTTTGTGGTTTTACTAAAGGAGATAAGTGTTGCAAACCTAAAGACAACACGAATTATCTTTTGAGGACCGTTATTGACATTTTGAGCGTGTAGATTGGCACAAATAATAATATGAGCAGTAGGAAAAGTGCGATTGTAGTTGATGATGATGACATTTGGTAGGCTTCAGACAAATTATTGTCCTATCCTAGTTAATTATTAGGACTTAATTAAGTAAGTACAAAACTGAATGCAGATTAATAAACAAGAACAACGTTGCAGTGTTGTTTGAAACCTATTACCTACGCAGTTAACGGTGGTTTATTACTGCATTATTCCCCATAATCGATTGGTTATCACATAATGTTATACATTATGAAACAACAGCGGTAATGTTCGCATAAATATTTGGATTTTTTCCGCAAGTACCGTTTGTTGCATTTCCGTGACATTTCACGTGACCATTATGTTGCTTAGTACCTATAATGTAAATGCATAAGGCCTGCGGGGTGATTGCGTAGTACAAGTGTACTACGCAATTACCCCGCAGGCCTTACTGGACTGTCAAAATAAAAACCATTGCTACAGTAAGTACAGTAGCAATGGTTTTTGTTTTGACAGTTCAACAAAATTCATTGAGTTATTCGCTTTGTTGAGCAGACAAATTTTTCGAACATATAAAGCAATGGATTAGCAATATCCTTCAAAATTATTCAGATTGTGATTGAAAGTGAGTTACGTAATTATGGTGCTGGTGTAAACTCACACAGACTAGGAAAGCATGGCATAAAAGAAAGGAGGCCCATATTCTGCATTGGGTGGAACAAGGCCAATGATGATGAACATTACTGTTCCTTTAATAATGTTACTAGGGTAAGACCTTGTTGAGACTTGCACATACTAGGAAAGCATGGCACAGAAGGATAGAGGCCTATACTCAGCAATGGGAAAACAAGGATGTCAATGAGGATGAGTGTGTGAGATGACTGTTGCTTAGTAGTAATGTCTCGTGAACCAGCCCAGAATGAAAATACCCAAATTAGAAATGCAACAATCGAATCGAATTGGAATTGATTACCTAAATTGAAGTTTTAATATAAGATTTAAATTACAATACACACATAGTAGCGGTGATTTGATTAATAAATCATAAAGGGCGGCATCACTAGATAAATTAGCGGTATTTAAAGACTTGTAAGACTCCATTTATCGGCGATACGCAACTAAAACTAAAGTATGATCGACTTTTACAGCTCGCGCGGGAGAGTAACTACATAATAGTTATTTTAGCGCCTAGTCGTTAAATTCTATTGAGAACGACACCCTTCTCTGTACTCTAGTTCTTGGCTATAAGAGAGGTCCTTTTGGATCAGAGTAAAAGAAAGAAAGAAATAAATAGAAAAAAATATATATATTTGGGACACGCACAGGAATTATAAACAATAAAAAGGAGCATTTAAAACTAACAAAATTACATTAAAAGCTACAAAAAAAAAACCTATGCGAGTCCAAAAGGCTCGTATCTCCTGGCTCTATGCTGCGATATTTAAAAAATATTATATACTGCAGCGCTGGTATTCTGATAGGGCCCGCTGTGATGCCACAGACACACCTACGAACATCTACATACATATAAATCCCATTAGGGGATTAATATAAAAGATGGAAGTATAGGTATGTAACAAACTAGCCTAATTTCATTTTTGATAAACATATTTCTGGCTAGTTGAGGATTTAAGCTGTTATTAAAGTCGCGGGAAACACATCAATGAGGGGCACATGGAACCCAGAAGTATGGCAGAAAAGAAAGTCCCCAGCAGTGAGTAATTCCGGGCTGAAATGATGATGATGAGGTGTTTCTAACTCGAACGGCACCTGAACCTATCGGTAAGACTTCACCTTAAGTTTAAGTCATTAATGACGAATTTCACTAATGAAACTGGACGCGTTCAGCACATCGAAACCGCGTTCAGTTTCATTGGTGAAATCCGCACTAAGACGAAATACTTAATAGCGAAGCCTATCCCCTGGTTATAAACTAGGCAGTTTATAACCAGGAGATAGTAAGGCTTGGAAACAGAATTAGGAATCTTCCAGAACACCTAATAACTAACAAGATAAAACTGAATATTGGTATCATCATTATCTTGCCCTTAGGAATCCCTTTAATCTTGTTCTGCATTCATTGCATTATCATAATGGTCCTCAAAAGACATTTCATCTTTAGGTATATAATTACCTATATGACTTGTATATTACTACGTGGAAACGGTTCTAAAAGTCAAAAAGCCGAGATCACACTGCCGAAGACAGGTTAATAGCCTCGGTATTAAATAAACACCATAAAATTACTCTCCGTTGACGTGAACAATTTATAGAGGAACCACGCTCCAAGATTTTTATTTCAATTCCCATATTAGATTGAAACACATTACTTACAGAATCCGATCCTTATAATGAACTTGCTGACGTGTTTATTGAGCTAACTAAGGCTTAGAAACTTTATTTTTATATTATTATGATAAAACAACAATCAAAGACTGTGTTTAATGATATTCTAACTCTTGTAGCCCTTTCTTAGATAAGTATATTGGAGCAACTTTTTAAATTTCAAATTGAATCGTTCGGAACGAAAAACCTCATTTAAATCTGTAGCTTCTTAGTCCACACCGGAATTAGTTCATTACTAAAAGGTTTTCAAGATATCCTTCTATGGAATCATGTTAAAAAAAGACCTACAAATACAAAGATCATTAATTCTAGCATAATTTCAACACTGATAAATAATCTTCCAAACAATAAACAATTAACTTAGAGAAATCTTCAGAAACTTACTTAAGTACTTAAATGAGTAGCAACTTGGATGCCCGTTCATTCATAGATAGAGGACAAAAGTTCCGGAATCCGGCAACAATGACAGGTAGCGCCACCTCACACGTAAACCATAAACTAACGGCGCCATCTTTATAATGAACTGTCAAACACAAGTCAAAGTTGACAGTTGATAAGGATCTCTTACCTTCAAGCAGATTAATCTATTTTAATTATTTATGTTCTATTGTCAAGTCGTATTATTATCTTTTTAATTGCTACATGCTAATTGCGTGTTTAATCGTTATAAGTCCTGAGCCTAACATGCTCTAAGACCATTTTATGACTTGTACATTTTTCTTTATAATATCGAGGCTTGTTTTGAATAAATAATGTAATTCTACGTCCCTTTATGTATAATAGGCCGTGATGCTATCAAGCAATCTTATTAATAACAGTCAGTGTAAAAATTGTTGAGTTGCTTAAAAATAACCTAAAAATAATATTATTTAAAAGAGTCGATTCGCCCGTTTTGGGCGAGTAAATTCGTGTGAATCGACTAATAAGCCGATTTAGAGCGCCAAAAGTTATCATTTAAGTACATTTTAAAAATACCTGTTCCTTTTTACTTCTTATCTTTGAAATTATAGCGACATTCGTTTTAAAAAATTAAACTCAAAGAAGGTGCGCGGCAAAAAAAAAGTTTAGATGTGTTTCCGGGTGTGAAATGTGGTCGGACCATTTGGTTTCTGAACGCATTTGGCGGTGGAAAAAAATAAATTGGGATAAGTCCGAAACATGTCATAACATGGATTCCGTAAGTGTGAGATAAAAATGCGGGTTTTATAAGAAAAAAATTACGGAGTTAAAAAATGTGTACTACCTATTGCACGACTTCTAGGCCTTGTTGGCGTTTGAGACTAAACGCTTTTATCCGTTTTTAGGGTTCCGTACCCAAAGGGTGCCAACGGACCCCTATTACCTACTAAGCCTAAGCTGTCCGTCTGTCCGTCTGACTGTCAGCGGATTGTATCTCATGAACCATAATATGTAGACACGACCAGAACAGTCAATCCGAAGAATGACTTCGCAAAGACAGGGCAAACTCCACGGGAAGTAGCGACATGCCAATAGAACCATCTCATCTGCTCATAGTCCAAAAGACTGATCGCATGATAAATCCGGAAAAAAAAAACTTTTGGCCAAGAAGCTCCTTTAAAGAACAAGCTATATTGTGCGTTCAGGCACTGAAAACCCACAACATCCCTTTAAGAACCTACTTGATTACACCTACAATCAGCAACAGTTCTAATCAGCTAAAACGGTTTCTAAACGGTTCATTTACAGCAATCTACATTTACGAGTCACGTAACACAATAACGTCATGTGTGTTACCGAATTCACTCCAATCAAGGGCTTAAAAGCGAAATGCATCGCCTTATGCAACTGTTACCATGACTGATGTTAAACAAAGGCCTATGTTTGTTAGATAAGCACTTCCGAATTTATGGTCGGCCTAATACTAAACTCGACTTGTGGAATGAAATGAAATTAACGCTAGCTTTCTAAATTGGTCTAGAAATATTTGTCAACGCTATGCTGAAAATAGAAGATTAACAATAAAAAATAGACATTATTTGCAATTCTGGTCCTAACCGAAAAGAACTTGAGCTGTAATGCTATTCTGTAAAAATCTCACTGTGAAAATTTAGGCGAAGTGAACTTAAAGTGAGCTGTCAATACTGTCAATCCCTAGGTGGAATGCTCACTTTAATCTCACTTCACCTAAGTTGTCACGGTGATCTTTTTACAGAATAGCACCGCTGTACCTACCTAGGTAGGAGCTGCACCAACCGCTTGATTTTTACATTGAAATATCTCCCAAATGGATTAAAAAAAAATGGCACCAGTAGCTTATTGAATGAAGAATAGAACATCGCTAAAATAATTGTTTCATAAAATCATTTACATTTTGACCTACACAATTTTAGGAAGAAGAAAAAACTAAGCAGTTGTCCTCTGATCATGACGACAAGGCCAAAGTAATAAACCATTATAATGTCACAGTTGTCATTAAATAATTTATTACTTTAGTCGCATTCATTAACTTAGACTTTTATTATTTATAAAATTATGCATAAAAGAGAATTTAGAAAGCTTCCAATCAGAATAAGACCAAACATAATCATGGAGTTTCTTGCCGATTTTTCTCCCCATAAAACGACAAAATATTGTAATCGTGCACCTAGCTTCTGACGTTTCGTTTCATAAGTGCCCATTTAGGTTTAATTTAATGTAAATGTGTGATTATTATATAAATTGTATATGTAAGTATTCTAATATAATAATGGAATGGACTTTGTCTGAAAATAAATGAATTATTATTATAAATGTTTAATAAAAATAGCGTGTGCAGCACCGTACACGTGATAGAAGTAAAACTTCTCAAAAAAATAAAGGATAAGAGAGAGATTTAGTGTAAGAGACAGAGAGTTACATCTTTCTTCTCTCTCATGTAACGAAAAGTGCCTAAACGTGACGCGTCCTTGTAACTTCACTCTTTAATTCTCGTCCAATTATCGAATCGCCGCCAAAAAAGTTTAATTTAATATTTAGAACTAGAATTGCTTGTAATGCCTACCTACTTCGATCCAGTAAACACCTTCGCCACTTAAAAGAAGATTTTTCTCCCGCGCATACGCAACCCTAAATGAGTTTCGTAATCATAAACGTTTCCGCGTAAAGATGGCGGCTGTTTTTGCGACGTCTCTCACGTGTAAGGGGGCGCGTGAGAAATGCATCTTGTATTCTAATAAGGTTGTTGCTTCCTCTAACACTGAATAATCTAGCGTTATGTAACTGCTTATGTGGTTAACGGGAACAGTATATGGTACACATGGTTTAGGTTACCTAGCCAAAGACAATATAGACTTTTACAGTCCGGCTGTCAAGTGAATGCGTTCCTGAGTTCCGGACACCTGTCAGTGCGACAATTCTTATTCTATTAAACTCTGATTTTAAATTTGCTAGACCAAAATGTCAGCCAATATATTCTAAATGATGTCATGTTGACAAAAAAAGTTCGATCGCAGCTGTAATTTTAGTCTAGCAAATTAAAAATCAGAGTTTAGTAACTAATAAAGCAACAAGCAAGCAAGCGTTTATTATCTCGCAAAACACGTAGGTATTCGTTTGTGTGAAACTGACGGGTGTCATAAAGAATTCTCTCGTTGGACGCACTATAACTGGTTTGTTGAGATTGAACCCTTCAATTCAGTTAGGGATACGCTGGGCTAAAGATTAACCCCCAAAATTACTAATGATCTCAATCTCTGAAATCGCTAATCCTAACCCTAACTTAATATTATAAATGCGAAAGTAAGTAAGTTTGTTTGTTTGTTACCTTTTCACGCCTAAACCACTGAAGCGATCATCCTGAAATTTTACGATCGACCCGCGCGGCTGTTATTACTTAGCCACAAGATAACTGTCAATTCGTGTTGTCATTCATCATTCTTAATTCTGGCTTCGAACTATACTTATTGTCCGTAGGTGACACGGAAAACGTGCTTAGGGAGTAGACCTCCTAATTTGACCGCAGATTTACTATCCAATGATTGAAATCAAGTTTTCAGCATCTGGAAATATTCCAGCCAGAAACACAGGCATAAACATAATTGCAAGCCTATTTCGGAAAGTTGTTTACAAGCAAAATTATGAAGTACCACAACACATTAACGACATGTTCAATATTTACAAATTGATAAGAGAATGGTTTGATAAAAGAGCCAATTTTGTAACGAAGAAAATTTTCAGAGGCCAATACTGCATTGTGAGTTACATAAAACAACTAAGGTTACATTGTATCGGTTACCGTTACATCAATATTTAACAAACTAGCTGTGTAGCAATCGCAAGAAAAGTACTGTTTTCTAAAATGAAGAGTTTTCAGAATACACCATGTTATGCTTCAAAATATTCGATTATAATTTTGGGCGTGTTATAGACATAACGCGTCATAGAAGACTGATTACGTTGCATGAGCCCAATATGTACTATCCTGTCGGTTCACTACATACATTTTAGGCTGATTATGTATGTATACATACATTATTATGTATGTATACATACATAATCAGCCTAAAATGTATGCCACTGCTGGGACACAGGGCTCCTCTCTGTGAGAGGAAATGGACCGTAATCCACCACGTGGGCCCAAAGCGTTTTGGTAGAGATGTCACATGTCTTCGAAATATTGGATCTAGGTTTCCCTCTTCCTGTCGGTTTGTTTCCTTACGATAGTCCACTAGGACTGGACATAATTACCTATGTATAAACCATGTAAGCCCATGCCACAATTAAGCCAAGATGCCTAAAAATAATCTCAATTTTATATTAGCTCACTTTTATATGAACGCACTCAAAACTCCAGAACTCAAATAAAAAATATAGTTTTTTAACTTTCGAACATCACGTTCCGTTCGTAAACCGATTTTTTACCAAAAAGTATCATCTGCTCCGCGTGAATCGTTTATCATAGACTTTTTAAACGCATCCCGCGCAGATAAACATCTTGTCTATGGTTAACGCGAAAAATTAAAAAGATCGTGCGTGTCCGTTAAAAAATGATTTATTGAATGCATTCGGTAGTAATAAAAAAGACAGACTAAGATAATCGTGTATAGTGCTAAAAAGTTTGTTCACTTATTGAAAAAACGGCCATGTGCGAGTCGGAATCGCGCACAAAGGGTATCACCATAGAATATTTAACACTAAGTACATATTTTTCTTACTTATAGCGGCCATACACACTATGATTGAATTTCAAGTGTTTACCTATCACGGCTCAAAAGAATAAGCCCTGTGACAGAAAGACGGACAGCGAAGCCTTAGTAAAAGGGTCCCGTTGGCTCCATTTAGGTACGGAGCCCTAAAAAGAAGATATTAAAACATAGGGCTCCTATCAGAATGGACCACAATTGATTGAACTAGGATGAGCATGGATGTCACCCATTAAATTATAGGTAGCCTTATGGTGTGTTTTGTTTTACTTTAAGGGTCAATCCCCACTGAAAAAGCAAGTGACTTTCCTCTTTTGACTAGTCGCTAGAAGGCTCGCGCAGCCTCGCGGCGCCGCGCTGCCTCTCCTTTGCCATCAAATTACTATGGACAATGGTCGCTGCACTTTCAGTGGGGACTGACCCTAAGCGAGCAACGGTGCACTTTTGTAGAGCAACAAAGCTCAAGCTAAATCTGAGATCTGTGTGTAGCTAGCGCAGCATTATGCTGAGCGATGGCCGTTTTGCGTGGATGTGACGCATATTTTCTCCCAAATTGTATTTTTTTGTGTTAGTGTTCTTTCTCTTCGTCATGTTTATCGCAAACATTCGCATTTTGACCGACTTCAAAAAAAAGGTTATTCTTTCTTTGTTTTTTATTTTGATAAGTATAGGAATACTTAGTTTTATGCTTATCCTCCATAGCATAAAGGCCTCTATGTGTAGGCTCTTACGTATGCTCCATAAACGTCATATTATCGTGGTAACATAATAAATCTATACTTCTGTACTATAATAATAAACAACCAACACCTGAGGAGGCTTTCGTTGGGCAGCTGGGTCAAGGGTTTGATCCAGAAAGCGGTACTTCTGGTTACGGCCCGCATTGTTAGGAGGTTCCTTTCTCTGGAGCCCTAACCGCCGGTAGCTTGGACCCTGTTCCCGACACCGGTGGGCTACAATTTTTATATTTTTAAATGTTTTTATATTCAAATACTTATTTAAAAATATAGTTTAGACGTATTTAGCTAAATAAAGGAATTAATAATATTATGATTATAAAGAGGTAAAATAAATGTGAGTTTGTATGTGGGGGTAATCTTCGGAACTTCTGTAGTGCTATTCTGTAAAAAAAACTCACCGTGAAAACTAAGGTGAAGTGAGTGTGAAGTGAGCTGTCAACACTACCAATCCCTAGCATCAGGTGGAATGACAGCTCACTTCAAGCTCACTTCACCTAAGTTATCACGGTGAGATTTTTACAGAATAGATCGGCTGATCCGATTTCGAAAATTATTTCACTAATAGGAAGCCGAATGTCATAGAATACAAGTACCTACCTATTTAATGTTAAAATAAAAGAAATACGCGCACGAAGTCGCGGGCAGAAGCTAGGATACCTCAAAGCGCAACCATTTTTAAGCGCAACTAAATTATTCCTCGATGCGCAACCATAAATGGCAAATTAGTTAATTACACAAAAATGCCACACTGGGTTTCCCTTAAAATGACAGCGCACACGACACAAGACAAAACACGCCCATTTTGAATTGAATACCTTTATCAAGCCAAGGTGTATCTGAATATAATACCTAGGCTATCTAGATCGCATCTAGATCCAGGCACTGGCTATCAACAGTAACATACAAGCTGCAAATGCCTAAGTAATGTATTTACATTATGTTTAAATTTTAATAGGACGTCAATTACCTAAGTATTATTTTATAATTTACTAGCTCGGCCCGCGACTTCGTCCGCGTGAAATTTCTTGTTCCCCCGACCCATCCCCGTCGTCGTATCGCATCACCTGCCCGCGCTGTCTCTTCGTTTTCGCTTAGCGTTCTTTCTGACTTTTTTTTTCTTTTTGCTCGGCTCCTAAGGGTGACAGCGTGATGTTAATAGCCTATAGCCTTCCTCAATAATTGGGCTATCAAGTGCAAAAAGATTTTTTCAAATCCTACTGGTAGTTCCAGAGATTACCCCCTACATACAAACGAACAAATTTTACCGCTTTATACGTATAATATTAACTACCTACTGTCATAATTACCACCATAAATACAGAATAGATAATAGAGCAATAAATCCTTCCATTCTATTTTTTTTTAAACCAAAATACAAGAACAATAGTTACCTAAGCGATATTAGTATAAATCCTCGGATTAAGTCGTCTTATCTGCAGATCGAAGTACCAGGGCCCCATGAATGCATAGGTGTCCATGACGCAACCACGTGACGTATTAGGAAAAACGTTAACATTTTCTTATGTCACCGTAATGTCTATTGCTATTCGTGGCTATCTGAAATTGTTATGTCATGTTTAGTGGTAACATGAAGCTAGAGATAGGTGAATGTTGATGAATGGAAAAAAATTATAACCTTATTTTTCATCTATTTTACTTGTACACAAATTTTCAGTTAGTTTACAAGTATATTTAATTAATAATAGCCACACGGGTCGATCAAAAGTTAAGCTACCCGTGCTGCGGTAGGTTCGTGAATCGTTGACAGTCCCAACTATCGCTCGTAGATCTTTGACAGTTGTTAAGAAGAAGCCCAAAATTCTGACAACCAACCTTACAAAGGGGTATTTTGTTACCCAGTAACTGGGTTCAGATAGGCCGTCGCACCGTGTAAAATACTGGTAGATATTCAGCTGCATTCGATTAGACTGGAAGCCGACTCCAATATTGCTGTAAAGAGGCCAGCGGGGTAATTTCGTTACACACTAGCAATCGGTTTCATTTTGACAGTTCAACAACATTCATTGCGTTGTTTACGTTGTTTAGAAAACAAATTTTTCGAACTTACGAAGCAATGGATTAGCAATATCTTTCAAAATGATGCAGATTGAGATTGATAGTGTGTTACGCAATTAGGGTGCAGGTTTGATGGTTTTGAACATAAATATTTGTAGGAATAAAACGCGTAACCGCGCAATAGCATTCATTTATGAAATACACTGCAAATTACAAGCGCTTAACAACATAATAACACCCATTGTCGCGACTTCTGTACCCAAAGACCAATATTTGCCATACATCGTGTTCCATCGCTTTATTCGCATCTAAAACCTGCGTAGTAGTACATAATAGACCAGCAATGGATTCAAAAGTTTATCCAACATCTATTACCATGTCCAACACCCATAACATCACCATAAACACAATTAAAATGAGCAAGGTGTCTATGCAGAAAAACGTTAACGATTTTACTACGACTGGACTTAGCACAATATCTAATGGCAATCGATTAGTTCCTATTAAATACAAACTCGTGATTAGGAATTCAAATAAACTTGGCATTACAGGTGTAGGACACAGGTGGCAGCACTGTGCACTTTGCAGACTGATTTTGACAAAAAAAACTCGGTAGTAGAGAGAACAAAAATGTGTGGAGAAGATCGTTTTAAAACTTGTTGCCTACGTTATAAAAAATATTTGTTTAGTGACAGCCAACGCACAGCCTAAACCACTACGTCTAGAAGCATAGAATTTTGCACAGAATAATAAACAAATAGGGGATGAAAGTGTACATGGATCATAATTTATTGCCGATAGGAAATCCCATCACCACGGCTTGCATATCTTGAGAAAATATCGTGAGAAAACTGGCATGTCCTAGAACCAAAAATTCGAAGACATGTGACATCTATCAACTCGCACTGTGCCCGCGGTGGATGCCTGTGTGCTAGCAATGTGAACATTATTAGGCTGATTAAGCTAGGGCTCGTTGAAGAGAAAATTAAAAAAAATCTATAAGTAGATGGATTGTGTGACAGATATCATGTTTGAAAAGGGTGGAGAATACGGAGATGACGACTAATAGAGATGGTTGGATGAGGAAGACATGCTGCGCCAACGCCGACCTTAAATATATTAGAATAAGGGCAGGATGCTATTGACGAGTATACAATTATTTTTTTAAACATAGGAGATAAGCACAATAAGTAAATTAGTACGTTACGTAGTGTTTTATTTTTCTAATTTAAATTCCATAGACACAACTAAGATTTAATGATCATATTTAAAGCATTTAGGTATGAATTGCAATTAAAAATGTTATACTATTTTTATCGGAACCAAAGTTAATTCAAATTACTATTTTCATTACATTTCTCATTATTTTTATCGAAGTAAAACTTAATTTTATTTTTAATACGCATTTAGATTCATTATTACAGTTAGATGCAAGATAACTTAGTGAGTACTATGTTAATTAGATCACAAACTACAACAACCCGTCAAGGAAAACATCGTGAAGAAACCGACATGTCCTAGAACCAAAAATTCGAAGACATGTGACATCTACCAACTCGCACTGGCCCGCGTGGTAGATTACGGCCCACTCCCTCTCACAGAGAGGAGGCCTGTGTCCCAGCAGTGGGAACATTATAGGCTGATTATGCAAAACTAATTTATACATAACACTAAAGAAAGAGACCTTTCCTTAGATTATTATTATACCGGGCAGAGATTTTTCAGGATATTATTTATACCGAACCCCAAGATTAACGGTTTAGTTTGGGGCTTACTGGCAAATAATATATTGTAACCTAGCTGTAGGTATAAATAAGCTACTCATGTCGTCTCGACTTAATGTTAATAACCTGTGAGCTCACTTTATTACCTGAACAATAAAATATTTTCTATTCTATCTATATTATCTTCATAAAACACAAAAATATGATTTCTACTTTAAAATATAATATCGCCATAGAAAAAACATCATTAAAACTATAATAATATGTAACTCCCTATTATTATTCCTTTGTCAACGCTAAAAAACTTCAAGACGAAACAAGCAAACTTTTTGGAATAAAAAAAATGGCGCCCCTGATGTCCATTCCTGTTCTGCCAGTGGCACGTGCCTTAAAGCATATGTTCCTCTATAATTGCAGAACTACTAGCCATATGCCTGCAATTCGCACATCTAATATACACATGGCATCACCCTTCTTTCGTTACTGTAAGGTCGATTTTCGCGTGCTCCTCTGTATTGGAAAAATTGTTACAACTAAAAGTAGCCGGATACTAGATCACCTGTACAAATTAATGTTCGAATATTGTGTCTTATGATGATGCCTTAGTGTTATTAAGAGTATAGCAGGTACTAAATTTTGCATATCTAATCGATTGTGGTAATGAGAATGATTCCCTGAATAAAGTGTTTACTAACTTGCTTGAGAGTCATTTAGAAATAAGTGTATTATTGGCTTAAGAATAGAACAGTACAGAAAAATTATATGATCGTTAACTTTCTAAGTCACGTCAGAGTCGAAAATGGTAAAACAATAATATCACACACTAGCTTGTGCCCGTGACTTTGAATAATATGTACTACTAGCTGCGCCCCGCGGTTTCACCCGCATATGTGTCGACTGTCGATCCCGTGGGAATACCGGGATAAAAACTATCCTATGTCCTTCCCCGGGACTCAAACTATCTCTACACCAAATTTCATCTAAATCGGTTAAGCGGTTTAGGCGTGAAGAAAAGACAAACAGAGTTACTTTCGCATTTATAATATTAGTTTGGATAGTTTGGATGACACTCGGCAATAATATAAAGATAAATTCTTTCAGTAATGGGAAGCCACTAGTGAAAGAATTTTCGAAATCGGATCAAAAGTTCCGAAGACTGGCCCCTACATAGAAACTCACTATTACTTCTCTATAATATTGGTATAGATTGACCCAAAATGACAAATTGTAAAAAGCAACTCCAAAAATCCGTCATCCCAAACATTTAGAACCGTCAGAAATATTCGACACCTCAAACCATAACCTACACATCAAGTTTTAAATAATAGCTCGAACATGGTAATGAATAAACATTCAGTAGGTAATCGTAATATTCATAATACGGTGATAAAGTCGACCATGACATTTGCGATGCAGTTAACACAACGTCAGCTACTTGCGACGAAATGTATCCATAACCTTATTTCATAGTAATCTCGAAGACAGCAGCGGTTCGGTAATAAAAAAATACAATTATTATATTAACGAAGTCCTATTAATGAAAGGTATTAAGGATATGATACTAGGTCATAAAACGAATAAAGATGGACCAAGTATTGCCAGTGACTAGTTTTGCACACCTTTTACGGACGTAGAAGCTTGCACAAAACTTTGCAAGTATCTTGCATGCTTTTGTATCAAAAGATACATACATACATAAGCTCACTCCTTCTTCTCATTGTGGTAGGCTGAAACTACAGAATGCTATCTGCTACAATATTTACATACTCCTTTTGCTTCGTTTACGGTCATCTAGTCATACACGCACGTCAATTATAGCACAAAGGCATGCAAACTCGTCATGTGTATTTGCGGCTTAAGTCTCCAAAACGTTGAAGAAGTCTAATGGAGTATGTTTAAAAAACCAGTTATCATGGGTAATCTAGAGTCTAGAGGAAATTCAACATTGCTATCTGGAACACAATTGACGGAAGTTCGCGCTGGTTCAACTTGATAAGTCAAGTTACTAGTTGTTTTCATTAGAGCACGAACGTTAGGAACTGACAAACATTCTTAAGATTAAACGACATACGTTCTTTAATTTTATGAAAATTTTATGACACAATTCCAGAACTATATTTTAATTTCAAACTTAAGCGTATGGTTTTTGTACAATGAATTCCAATTTTTTAGTATACTTAAATCCTAATTATATCCTTTAAATTGAACTAAACTCACAGATTTAAGAAGGGAACATATTATCCCTTGTGAATTGTAGGGTTTTGTACATTTTGAAAAAGGTCAAAATTCCACATTTCCACAAAGATGGAAAAAATGTTATAATAAACTTCATTAAGCAGTATAAGAAATATAATTTCAGACTAAGTAAATAATTATTATCAGAAAACAAAAAGGAAAAAACAAGTTCTAACAACGTATTGTAACAAGTCAACGAACCGAATTTAAATAGTTTTTTTTTTCGATTCGTTTGCTGGTTTCTACAGATTACGGGCTGTTCAACTTTATACTACATACCACATGAGATAACAACTTTAACGTGCCACTTAGCATTGCTTTACAGTTATAGAATGGCTTTAATTTCCCACAAGTTAAGTAAATGAATTAAATTAGAATAAAAGCAGGATATACTTTTTCATTTGACAATCAAGGTTAATTTTATAACCTCAATTTTCGTCGATGATTTTGCAATTACAATGTTTTTATGCTTAAAAATGATTATATACTTAACTTAAATTACAATGTCAAAGTTAGAAATACGAAGTATACCTTTCCTCAGTCCCTTTAAAACACGAACATTGACTTTATTTTGTATACATATAATATATTACGCTATATTTTAGTTTTGGTTAAGTTAGGATTTAATTCTGTTAGTTTTATTGGTTGTTTGTATTGATATGGTTATAATTCTGTAAATATTAACATTGACTTTTGCCAAACTTTATTTCTTAACCAGTAAATAATACCAAGAATCAATTTCATAATGGCAAACTTTAAAAGATAATAATTAAAAATTAAGCAAAATGCCAGTTCAAATATTACGTCAGATATTGAAAGTGGAGTTTTGGGTCAATCAATAAGAATTACGTTTATAATATTCTTTTTAAACAGTGTCTATACTCTTTACACTTTTCTTCGCTTTTCTGTTTTTGCTTTTCATTCTGCCCATTTTACTTTTTAATTAGTTTAAACACGTCATTATAAGGCTCATTTTACAATAAAAAGACACGATATCAAGTCAACAGAAAGACTTACTTGCACAATGTTTTTCACGACATTAACTTCGGGAAAACAATCTAAAGCATTTGATTAAGGTATTCATAAACTTGCATGTAATAAAGAAGGAGCGAATGTGATCCCATTATTTTACAATCCTACTTTGAACTTCTCGAACCATACAATACATACGATGATGATTTTGTGCGAAACTCGACAATACCACGCGGTGTTCCCCAAGGGACTGTATTGGGTCCCATGCATGAATGTGATGGTCTTTAGAATTGTTATACAGCTGAGTTACTTATTTATGTTGTTAAACTGTATTATTAACATGTACCTACTACATTCCTTTGTTTTGAGTAAATAAATATTATTATTATGTTCTGCTCTCAAAACGGTGAAGGAAAACATCGTGAGGGTACCGGCATGTCCTAGAACCAAAAATTCGGAGATATGTGACATCTATTAACCCGCACTGGGCCCTCGTAGCAGATTACAGCCCACTCCCTCTCAAAGAGAGGAGGCTGGTGTCCCAGCACTCCCAGCAGTGGGAACATTGTAGGATGATTATGATGATGATTTATTAAGTTGAACCACTTTTTTTTCTTATTATCATGTGCAAAAGTCAACAACGTTTTGTACATTTGATATGATAAGACTTAAAAAAACAATTCTATGATAACTTAGTTTGACCATAATTGGTTTATCACAGTCTATTATCATAATATATTTTATTGTATAAGTTACTAATATTTAAAAGATTACTGATAGATTTTTTTAAATTAATAAAATGATTTATCAAAAGCAGTCTGTCGCCGAATGTACTAGGAAACGCGAATTTAAATCAAGACAAGTCAATGCTATACTCGATATAAGTACTTTGTAAACGAATGAAGCCATTTTGCAATCACTGCTTAACGTCGTAAAACCAAAAGTAACGCCCTTATAACAATATCTACTAATATAAATTAAGTATTGTAAAATGGAGTTGAATATATTTTAAGTTCATAAAATATACTTACACAGAGCAAGTTTTTTTTTGCTCTTGATGGAATTTAAAACCAATGAGTAATATCTTGGCTAATTTTAATAAATAAAATAGCTCTTCTTACTGGGAGTTATATGATCGAGCCGTTTGGGGTTAAAACACTAGGCTTATGGGCCATGGGGTCCGAGTGCCCACTTGGTGTTTCAAGACATCGCCAAGCGGTTGGCTGACTCTGCACGTGACCAGAGAGCTGGCCTATGGTTTGACCAAAGAATCAGAACCCCCATACAACGTGGCAATGCTGCCAGCCTTTTGGACACTTTTCCTGTTGACAGCGATGAGTAAAAAATGTCTTTGAAATATCTCGGGTCCCTGTGGTCCCGGACTTTTGGAAGTCGTATGAAGGGCCGAAGCCAACTCGCAGAGACCTTTAATGTTAGACGTTATTAATAAAATTATTAATATTTTAGCTCTAGTTATACTATAACTTTCTCATAATGTGACGAGAGCTCTAATTTTAGGATAGAAAGTCGTACTTCTATGCAACGAATATGCAACTTTATTTCATTTTCAAATATATAAACCAAATGCTACCGAATCTTTGATAAAGTTGATACGTAAACACGATTAAAAACACCGAAACGAATTCACGATTATTGACAATTAACTTGATTATGTTTTAAATTCAAATAATTCTAACCAGCCAACTGCAACGATTCGAATTAACCGATTAATTCGAATGCTTAATCGATTTTGCACATCGTTCGGTCCCGGCCTTGTTAGTCTAAGCTTCCTCTATATAAGGGTAAGGCAAAGATTCCACACATCCTGCCAATGCATTTTTGAACGCACGACATGGCGACGACGGCAGGACTCACCGATACATACCTTTATTTTGAACGAATCGCTTAAAATACAATAGGGATTTGAAATGTATATTGACGATTTTATTCCAGATTTCTATATGGTTAGTTTGTGTTTTATTATTAGGTATTTTCTGGATGGGTTGAAACTTTGGAAGCCCTTTGATGACTAAGAATGATGGAATGTTCAAACATCTTTTTTGCTTATTTTTCTCTCCGAACATTTTATGCTGCATTCCACAGGAAAGTCTTGTCACAAACTTAGAAAATTCCTGCAATTTCCACCTTGACAGAGAAACCAAATTAAAAAAAAAACATAGACACAACTTTTTTTTCAGAGGCAAAAATACCGATACCTTTATTTCGAAGCCGAGGGCTTTCCCTTTCATCTCCATACAAGGTAACCCTCAAGATAGAATTTACGTCGCGTTCCATAGTAAAGAATTACCAGACATCCTGACCTCTCTGGGAACTTTGCTTTACTACCATGAACCTTGTTACAACGAAAATAAAGTCTAAAATTGTCATGTGCTTTGTATAGAGAGTTCTTAAATTTTTGGTCTGGATTGCCGATCAAACGTACGAAGGTTTTGATCAGTTTTTGTGGTGAGGAGGATATTTTCTTCTTAAACTCGATAATAGGGCTGTTTGTTTCAAAGTCAATTACTACTGTGTTAAGCTTTATTATTTTGCATCATGCCAGTATTCAGTGTATAACGAAGTCCTATATAGTAGATTGTACAACTAAGGCATAAAATTAGCTATTTTACCCCGAGACGTTTATATCCACGCGAGCCGCAGGCGAGGGTGGATAGTTAAGTCGAGGGGTAAAATGGCTCGTTTATGCCTGAGTTATACACTCTGCTTTTCACTTCGATTGCGAGAAAATGAAACAGGCATAAAGTACACAGTACATAATTAATCAAAAATGTTGCAAAGCATAGCTAATTCCCGCCACCACAGATAATACCGCCACGAAACTTTTTAAAAGTTTTTTTTTTTAATTTCAACATTTGTCATTCAACTTGGGTACTTCATACTGCCAAGTCATAAAAACGTTTCTTTGCGTTTTTAAATAATAAATGACAACTATTTTACCTGATTTTATTAAATTAACGATAGAAAACACGGAAGTGATATAAATTAAAGAAAATTAAATAAATCACGACTTTAATCTGCGAAGTTTTATTGTGCGTGTGGCTGTTGGGCCTGATTACCTTAGTCTCAGAAAAAAAAATTACTTTATGCACTAGAACATAAAAAGCGATTTTATGTCGCCTAAGCACGACATAAAGACGAACTTTTAGAGCATGAGAAGTGAAAAAGCTATTAATGTTATGATACGACGTCATAAAACGAACAAAGATGGACCAAGCATTGCCAGTGAGTCGTTTTGCTTAAGCATTAGACACGTTTTCTGACAGAATATAAAACTTTTTTATCGTAGTTATAGAACTATTCTGGTTTTTTTTCTTTATTATTAGAGTTAATTTATCTTTTTGTTAAATACACAGAGCACGAAATAGCTGCGACTAGAATCTTGAGATGCCTTTACAAATAATTTTCGCGTCTAAATTTGGTGCAACTGAGCGCAAGTTAGCTGTCACAGGGCGTTGTAAGAATTGTCACGGGCCGTCAGTTTCTATGTGTAAACGGTGACTGACATTGTTCATTAACAGGCATAGTTTACCTATAAGATAGTGTTGACAGGGCCGGCCAGGCCACAGAGGCGTCTCCGTGGTCTTTGGGAAAATAGTATGCCTCTAGGGCTACTGCATATTTGACTAATCCATTGTTCTTAGGTTGTCATAATTTGTCGGCGCAGTAAGTAGCCTCTAATTTTGTTACAAAGTTACTTTAATCATCAAAGAGGTCGGATAGAAGTGACTTTGGCTGATTACTGTCACTCTAGTAGAGCGTCGCATCGATGGTTGCGTGGCGACTGTCTTCTGATGACAGATGATGTCAGGTGAGCCGCTGTCATACCACGTTCACGACGAACTGCTATATTCCGGCACTATCCTGATGATACTCAAGCTACTGAAACACTAATACAAAAACAACATAAACAGGTAATATATATTCATTATAATTAAATCTTCATCACCCTGCTTGTCCCCTTAATGACAACTTATTTTAGGTTGACACAGCTTGTCTTTTTCTTCCATATCTTCATCGGCTTTTAATCTCAGTAATGCTTAAGTAATCGTTGAACGGATTGCTGGATATATTCAATCATCTTTGTTTTGTTCCTATGTGAATTTTCATTGTAGCATTATCGTTTCGCATGAAGATGCTGAAAGAAGTATTTTCAGCATCTTAATGCAATTACCCTGTCTGTATATTTTTTATCATGGGTCCTACCTACTCTTTTGTTTCAAATAAATACAGGATGGCAGGTACAGACGACAGCACATCATGCTACATCTGTGTGTTTGGATACCTTGATGTGCTAGCGTCTGTACATCGACGATCGGATAGCAACCTGTTACAATGGATACAGTACATGATTCTGAACCCCCTTGCATTGATGTTATTCGTCGCCATTTAAAAAAAATATTAGCTGTTCCATACATTTTGACCGCGTAGGTATTGCACTTTTCTATGAAACAGCAGATAATTTGTTTTTGATAACCGACGAAAAATGTCTACGCTAGGGGGTCTAGAATCTTGTACTGAATTCATGGTTTCAGTTTGCGCGTCGGTGTCCCTGCCACACTGTTTAGAGAACATTTGACAACCCTATTATCAATAAGATAGAGAATAAAATTAGTAACTCAAAAAAATCTTCCACGAAGTTGTAAAATGTTATGTTGACAGACGTGGCCAAACTCCAAAATCCGGTACAAATGACGTAAATTATGCGTCCAACATATTAATCGTAAGTGCTAAAGAGTTAGAAAGCCACAAACACGGTTTGCACTAAGTCTAAGCTAAGCTACTTAGTTTGAATCCCAATGAAGTGCGGCGTCAGACCTTTTTAGGCAGACTGGGTGCAGAAAAACTGCGGCCACATTCTGAACCCGACGATGTATGAGTAGGTAAAAATATTATATGGGATTAAACAGAAAAATTTACTTCTAATTTGATTAGAACGAGGCGAACGCGAATAGTTTCTTCATTCTTCTTCCTTTGTTTTTCTACATTTATACTATAATATGTAACTAGCTTTTCCCCGTGGCTCCGCCCGCGTTGAGTTCGGGAATTATCTCACGGAGACGTCCCCAAATAGAAAGGATAGGATAGGATACATAGGATACTCCCGGTTGTACGTACAACCGGGATAAAAAGTCCAGGTTATAAAGTCTCTGTGTGCCAAATTTCATCCAAATCCGTTCAGCCGTTTTTGCGTGATTGAGTAATAAACATCCAAACTTATACTTACATATTTTATAATATTACAGTAGGATAGGAGGTAGGAGGATTCCTATGGTGTAGGTACTGTTACAATAAAAGAGTATTCTATTCTAAAGTTTATTTTAGTTTATTGCAGTAATGATGTGGCTTTTTCTAAGAATTAAGGACTCAACCAAAGCCCCTATTCACATAGTACCTAAATCACTAAGCGTCAGCTGTTAGATGGTTATGATAGATAGAAAATAAGTTCATGAAATCTTATTTAAATAAGATAGAGATATGTATAAAAAAGTAAATAGAACAAAAAATAATCATCATCATTCATCTGCTCTTATTCGAATTTATTTGTGGTCGGCGCAACATGTATTTTTTTTCTTCCATATTTCTCTATTAGTCGTCATCTCGGTAGTCGCCCGCATTGTAACCATATCATCATTCACACAGTGCATCCACTGTTTCTTTGGTCTTCCCCTACTCCTATATAGGTACTCTTATTATATATGTGTATAAATAGGAAAAATATTAAACAAAAAAAAGGGATAAACAAGAAAAATATATAAGTAGGTAATTATTATGTATTTTAACATAAGTACCTCTAGGTAGGTACCAAAATAACTAATAATTATGCCAATCACGCACGTAATTCCTCTTATAAATAACATAATACTTAATTAATTTAAAATAAATGCTAGGTACCCAATAAAAAGTACCTAAATATGTTTAATAATAAAAACAGATCAGCTTAGTAACGCAGTGCGTAAATAAAAATGCTTGTTTTAAAATAAAATAAGTTATCCTTGCACAATTATAACAACATTCCACCGATATGGAAGGTTTCGATGAAATATATAGTGACATAAACACGAACAATTACTCAACAACTGCATAAATATACTTAATTTTATATCCAAACTAATATTATAAATGCGAAAGTAACTCTGTCTGTCTGTCTGTCTTTTCTTCACGCCTAAGCTACTGAACCGATTTAGATGAAATTTGGTATAGAGATAGTTTGAGTACCGGGGAAGGACATAGGATAGTTTTTATCCCGATATTCCCACGGGATCGACACATATGCGGGTGAAACCGCGGGGCGCAGCTAGTTTATCATAAAACTTTGTGTCGAAAATAGAATCGATACTTAGTAAGAAATTAATATTTTAAACTAGTGAAATTGCGCGAAAACTGAAAAAAATGTCCTTTTAAAAAAACCTTCAAAACTATATACCCTCCTTAGTTAACATTGACATTTTTCCACTTAAGCTGTAATGCCACATTATGATTTAAAATTTAAAAAAATTATCAGGTAATAAGTGATAAGTCATGGGTAGTAGAATTAGTCAATACAAACGTTATAGTGTACAGTTCAAATATTTTAAACTAGGTACAAATAATTTTTCACTTCTCATGCTCTAAAAGTCCGTCTTTATGTTGTGCTTAGGCGACATAAAATCGCTTTTTATGTTCTAGTGCATAAAGTAATTTTTTTTCTAAGACTAAAGTAATCAGGCCCAACAGCCACACGCACAATAAAACTTCGCAGATTAAAGTCGTGATTTATTTAATTTTCTTTAATTTATACCACTTCCGTGTTTTCTATCGTTAATTTAATAAAATCAGGTAAAATAGTTGTCATTTATTATTTAAAAAGGCAAAGAAACGTTTTCATTTTTTGGCAGTATGAAGTACCCAAGTCGAATGACAAATGGTGAAAATTAAAAAAAAAAACTTTTAAAAAGTTTCGTGGCGGTATTATCTGTGGTGGCGGGAATTAGCTATGGATGCAACATGTTTGATTAATTATGTACTGTATACTTTATGCCTGTTTCATTTTCTCGCAATCGAAGTGAAAAGCAGAGTGTATAACTCAGGCATAAACGAGCCATTTTACCCCTCGACTTAACTCGGGGGACTTAACTCTTAAACGTCTCGGGGTAAAATAGTTTCTTTTATGCCTTAGTTGTACAATCTACTATTAAATGAGTCATTTCAGCCGGAGTTAATAATTTTAACTAACTTTTGGAGGGCACTGTACCTCGCCATCATTCTCCTGATCATAACCCAATTTATTAGCAGTCAGCGCAACATGGTGCATGGGTTTTCCTTCCATAGGTACCTACTTCTCTATGAGTCATCGTCTCGATAGTCACCCCCTTTCTAGCCATATTATCTTTCACACAGTCCATCCATCATTTCTTTAGTCTTCCCCTAGGTACTCTTATACATTAATTATATACCTACCATGTAAAGTCGGAGGAAGCAAAACAATTACCTATCCATAATAATGTAACCCTTATGTTGAGAACACATAATTTGAGTCGACGCTAAACGATTACTAAAAGCTCAGAAAAAAATAAAAACCATGCATCCTCTTCCGTTTAATATAAAAAAAGTAATTACCCAATATGGAACAGAAAACAGCTATTTAACACATCAATTTAATGATGGAACAAAATAACTCTTTAGCTTTAATAATGGCGAAATTTGACAGTCGATCCATAACGGTCCATCCATTGTCTACCGTCGATGCGTCCGCCATTTTTTTGTTAAAAAAAACCTATCAAAACCCTTTCTATTTGTGGACATCTGCCGAAATCGATTTTGCATTTTTTTCCACAAAAAAACAAGCGGGTGCAAAAAGGTACCTACGTTCCGATAGTTTTTGTGATCAACAATGTTTGGCAAAACGGCAACCCTTTGATCAAATATGGTGGTGTAATCAGATTTCGGCATGTGCTATCTTTTTTTCTCTTTTTTTTTTACAAGAAACTCGATCTTGAGTGGAGTGTGCCAGTCTTTTGTGGCTGTCAAATGTTTGCTTTCGCCTATCGTCTTCCGTGAAAAAAAAAACGGCACGAGTCTATTGTAGACGTCATTTACGATCCCATTCTGCTCTCAACACATGCTGTGATGTAATAAAAGGGTTTTACAACTTTTTTATATAAATTCCCTATCCTTGAATTGAATCATTAAAAAAATCCAATTAATATTTCAGCGAACACCTTTCGCGGATATATTATTAAACTTTAGACAAGCTATCAGATGATAAAAAATAAAGTATAGTTGCCAGTTTCCATAATTTTATTCTTATAAAATTGGTAGTAATAGCAAGTTTTATACCAGGTGGAAGATTACTCGAAAACGGGGAAGATGAAGATCTTATTGATATTCTTTTACATAAAATACAGCTTTATTATATTGCAAAAAGCCCTTAGAATAACCCTAAGTAGTCAGTTTGTTGTAGATTAAGTTAAATCGTGTTTAAAACGGTTAGATTATAACTGCTCCATGTAAGGAGGAAGTAACGCATTAGACTAATCTAAAGCTCTCTAGGCTCAATTGGTCCATTATAGACAGGGCTCCTAACTAGTTGTATGTAGTTAAATAAGACTATAATGTTAGCCGGACTGGAAAAGACTGCTTAACGTAGGTATGCTATCTATTGATTGTGATATAGGCAGTAACGGATTAACCCTTAATCAAATTAAGCAATTGCCTAGGGCATCACGTCTGGGGGGGGCACCAGAAGCACAAAAAAATCCGTCCTTAGGGCATCACGTCTCACTCTCACGTCACCAAAAACCACACCTCAAAATTCAAAATATTAAAAAAAGAAAAAGGACAAAGATGATACAAGAAAGGCTCGATAATTTATCGATATTATACATAGAGTCCGATATGTTAAAAACATTAGACGTTAATACTATCTTGCGTGAATTCAATGCCTGAAAAAGCCGCAAGGCGCATTTCAATAAATAAATATTTTTTTTTTATTGTTGTCGCACCTACTCCACTTCTAAGGTACGTTACATCTCATCATCTTATTTTACAAAAAAACTAATTTTTTCAGGCGGTAAAGGTTTAAAGACTGATTCTAGTTGACATATGGATAGGGGGGCCCACAGGCGTGGATTGCTTAGGGCATCAAGTAGTCTTAATCCGTCACTGGATATAGGTATATAGTTAAATAACTCCGCACAATTTGTGTGTCATCTTTAATTTTTTTGCTGCACGATCATTTTCCCAATTAATCAGAAAATAGTGTACACTTTGTCTAAAATAGAATGTCATCAAAGCAATATCCATTAATCTAATACATATTATTTATTTATTTTTAGCCTATGTCCCACTGCAGGGCAAAGGCCTCCCTTTCTCTATTCCACTCCTCACTGTCTTGAGTTAGAGTGCGGACCAATCCTGTGTATAGGCGTCAAGCTCGTCATCTTCTCCTGGGTTTGCCTCGATGTCACCGAACGTTTTCTGGGACCCACAAATGGTGGTAGATTTGGCCCATGACTCGTTCGTCATGCGGCAATATAATTATATTTGCTTAGATATTTTTTCTCTCTTCTATTCAACATTGTATATCTAAAAAAAACCTGTATTTTTTGTATTTCCTTTCTATTCTGTTACACACAGTTTTCAGCACCCAGTTTGGTTTCGTACCTACGTTATTTTTTATTTGATTTGCAACGGTTGTAACAATCCGATCAATGTGTTTGCAAAAAGGATTGTGACATGTGCTCACAAGTACTCACAACATTGACAGTACATTATTTGTTTTGTTTTAACCCTTTTAACAAACGCGAATATAATAAGTATTGTTTTTAGTTCTACAGCTGAGGTTATTCTATTTTAGAAAATATTTTGTGTTAGTATCATGAATAGATATTTATAATAGACTGTGTGAAAGAAAGATGATATGGCTACAAAGGGGGTAACTACCGAGATGACGACTAATAAAGAAGTATGGAAGAAAATACATGTTGCGCCGGCCACAAACAAATTGAAATAAGGGCAGGAGAATGACGATATTATGGGAATATATTAGGTAAGTATTATAGGTAGGTATATCGAGTTTTCTTATTTTTGCTTTTGCAAATGAGAAAATAGCGTGATTTTACGTGTTCAGAGCATTTTCACACTGTGTTTCTATAGTTACGAAAACTTCTACTTAGGAATACTTAAATGTGAAAAGTACAAAGGAGTTCAGTAATGAGTAGGTACGGTCAGCATCAAAAGTTGATTAACCCTTCAGTTTTTTTAATCTTAGTTATTGAGCAAAATATTTGTTCAAAATTGCAGCAGAAGAATTTTTTTTAGAATATATACTCTTGTCTATTATGTGAAAAGCTAAAAATCAGTTTATTGAAAAAACTTTTTAAGAAAAAAAAACCGACTTCCAAAAAACACTACAAAGTGAAAAATAACTTTAATTTCGGAAGTCGGTGTCTTTGGATCTGTATTTTAGTTTTTTGCCACCGACTTCCGAAATTAAAGTTATTTTTCACTTTGTAGTGTTTTTTGGAAGTCGGTTTTTTTTTCTTAAAAAGTTTTTATTTCACGCTTTTTAGTGGGTCTGCTTATAATTTGTCTAAGTTACAATAGCCTAGTGATCATCGCCTTTTACAAACAAAATATTGCTTTTCCCGATGCAGTGAAGTTAATTGTTGAGGAGTTCTCCAGGTCCACCATCAACTCCATATCACCATTCACATTGTGATGAGCATAAATTGCTTAGCAACCATATTAAAGTAATCGAATCGCAACCCGTGAAATACTTAGATATTATTGAGTGGTTCCGGTGGCCATCTGTGGTCTTCATCATCAGTTCCACTTCACCAAATAGTGCTTTCCGAGAGCAAATGCACGAGTTACTATAAAAAATACCCAAATCGCTATAGGTGTGCCTATAATATTTGAAGAGTTCCTTTGATTTCTCCAGGATCTCATCATCAAATCCTGACCTGATGTTTTTAGACTAGATGCTGATAATCCTGGCTGCAGCATCAGATCAGATTTATGTCAACATTGCATTGAACTTAAAATTTAGTCCTGTTTAAAATGAGCCGAAACACAACTACGGTGCTGTAATTTCAAGGTTGGTACTTTTTCTGATGCTCCTGGCTTCAGCATCAGGTCTTTATGTATTTCGGTGTTCCTCATTAACAGTACGTTTATCCACACATCGAGCCCTTTTCAATGAGCCTAAACACGATATATCTGCTGTTAGTTGTCGAGGAGTTAGGTACTCTGCAGACTATCCTGACTGCAGCATCAGGTCATGACTTGATGATCATGAGACCAAATGTGGCAAATGCCCTTTCAAACATCAAAACAATTTACTAAAACAGTCCTTGCCTGTTCGAGTAACTTCTTACTGTTAAGGAGTTGTACCTTCCATCATCAGCCCATCTACCTGAGATGGTGACAACCATACGCAAATACACAAGATACTTCATAAAATATGCGAAAAACAATAAGTGAGCCTATAAAATTTGAGGGTTGCCCTCGATTTCTCTAAGATCCCATCATCAGATATTGAAATGGTGACAATGGGACCACACGGGAAGCACCAGCTTTCAAATAAAAAAAGAATCATGAAAATCGGTTCACCCAGTCGCAAGTTACGAGGTAACAAACATAAAAAAAAAAAAAAAAAAAAAAAAAAAAATACAGTCGAATTGATAACCTCCTCCTTTTTTTGAAGTCGGTTAAAAAAGTTGTTGTCAATTTAATAACATGTAAAAATGATAGTGTTAATCGACTTTTGATGCTGACTGTACCACCTTGTCTTTAAGAGAAACACGATTTCGTCCCTAAAAAACTTCATAAGCTGTTTGCTGTGGTTTACGATGCATTTTTGCATACACGCTATACTTAATTTTTACAAAAATAACCATATTATAATAATATTCGTAGGTAGTTAAAATTATTATCTAAAATATTTACATTTAGCTCGCGCCAAACATCTGTCCCTTTGGGGTAGGTAGTCTTATGCCTCTTATGTCTATAAATATAGGCAAACAGGTGCCTCTCAAATGTTATCACCAAAAGTGGAAAAAGTGTTTCTGTTAAATATAGATTAAATACTTACTTAAGTGATATGCCCATATAAAAGACTGCTAAGATATCCACTCAAATTAACATTTATTTGAATTAAACCATTTACAGGCACTTTTGAACTATAAAAGAGTCGGTCAGTTAGTCAGAAAGTTGAAGCTAGTTGCCCATTCCAAAACGTAGATCTCTATGGAGAAGAATGGACAAGAAACTCCAATGACACCTTTTTAAATGGAGACTAAATGATGGAAATGGAGCTAAGAGATGATCAGTCTCAACTGACGACGCCCGTTCATATAATATATGACTCGCAGATCAGCACCGTTCAGCTCAACCATTTTGTAGGGAACCGAATGATTCAACACACGCGCCACCATCAAGCAAGACATTTGAGTGAGCAGGACACTCATGCAGTCATATTTTCCGTTCGATCCGTTTAGGGGTTGAGTGTCGTAAAATCCATTCTTACTTAGATACCCTGTGCACTAGTTTTTGAACTATTTAATCCTAGTTAGGTACACCCTCTAAGAAAATCCATGCCATCTTTCAAATTTCATATTTCTAGCTTCAGTGGTTTTGGTCGCGCGTAGTAAGTCAGAAGGGGAATCGTGTTACCCAGTTACTGGGTTGTGGAGGTCAGACTGGCAGTTGCTTCAAGTAAAATACTGCTATTCAGCTGCATCCCGTTAGACTGGAAGCTGACCCAAACATAGTTGGGAAAAGGCTAGGCAGATTGATTGATTGTCTGCTAGTAAGTTCCACTTGAAAGCAGTGGTGGCCCAGTGGTAACAACACCAACTTACGAGTTGTAGAGCGTGGGTTCAAACTCGGGCAGGCGCTTTACTTTGTTTAAATAATTTCATCACCACTTTAGGGAAACATCGTGAGGAAATCGGCTTGTCCTAGAAAACTAAAAATTCGAAGACATGTGATAGATGCCCTCAACCCGCACAGAGCCCGCGTGGTAGATCACAGCCCACTCCCTCACGAAGAGAGGAGGCCTGTATCCGTCCCAGCAGCTCGAACATTATAAGCTAATTGATTATGAAGTCACACTTTGCATGCTATCTGTTTTATAAAGACACCGAAATATTATGACAGATTTGTAATAAATTTCCTCTATTGCTTCTCAACTTTTTCCATGAGTTAGAAAAAAGATTCAAGATAGGTAAAAGCAAAAGTAATTCATAGATCCCTTTGATATGAGAGAAAAACTACACATGTTCACATATCAATGACGAAGACATAACGAAGCCAAAGCCAAATAATAAACGTTTTTGTAGTATGTCCGTAACACGAGTAAATATATACTCCTCAATTTAAATTCTACTCTGCCATACATAGTCTTAACGCCGATATCGAGCCGCAAAAACTAAAACTTGAATAAATAAAACCTCATTTATTACGTTGCAACACTTCAACCTTAAATACCCACTATCCCATTTTCCCACTGGGTCACCCGAGAAAATTCTATTTAAAGAAATGAGCACAAATGTATAAGGACTTATAAATGATAGATCATCCCGCGTGCACGGTCCATTAATGGATTATTTCAATATAGTATTGGTCACCTGGTCATCCCCCTCCCCCCCTGACTTCATCCCCTGTCAGGTGTGAGTCCACCTGTACAGGCAAGTCTTGTTTTGACAGGTGGACTGGCATTGTCACATAGGATTACTGCGTGCATACCTGTGCAACGAAACTGCAAAGTTTTTTGCCTATGTACTCTTTAAGTGGTGGTTTTTTTTACGTTGGCAATACCAGGCACGTTCTATGCAAAACAGTAAATTAATGGGTAGTAATAGCGAATTTATTGGAGCTGAAATGTGTGTGTGAGTGCTACTGGAAATTGATCTGACTGTCAGCACGTCTTTAAATGCTCTATTTTTTTTATACAGCACCCTAATTGCGTAACACACTATCAATCTCAATTTGAATAATTGTGAAAGATATTTCTAATCCATTGCTTCATATCTTCGAAAAATGTGTCTACTCAGCAACGTACATAACGCAATGAATTCTATTGAACTGTCAAAATGAAACCCATTACTACTGATAGTATGATTTATTCCGCTTTGATCCCCCTCCACCCTCCCCCCTGGTTCCTCTGCTAGTTCTTCTTCTGTTTTAATCTCTGTCTTATCCAATTTGTCTAGGTTTTCACAAGTAAATATAGTCAAGAGAAAATAAAAGTTTCCAATTGGCCCGCAGGTTAGTTGATAAGTATTAAGTACTGCTTGACTGAAAACTAGCTGAATAGTAAATAGTGCTACCATAAACAATATCATGCACGATATGAATTACTGACTAACGTAGCTATTTTGTTGTATAGACAACAAGAAATCACCAATAACCTCTAGCTATTACCACCAACGCTAAACGGGCAGATTTGCGTCACAACGATCTCTGTCTAATGAACTCTTTATTTATTTATTTATATAAGTATACTTTATACTTTGTTGAACCTGAAAACATCTTCCTGCAAACATTCACGACTTGACCTTCGTACCATTAATAATGGCCACTTTGCAACAACGTCTTTTGTAATTGGTCAAACAAAGACATAGGGTCAGTTGATAAATCATGCAACCAATCACAGGCAGTTTTAGCGTGGTTGACAATTTGTCACATTAAGTTAGCGATAATGTTCGTTTGAGAAACTGGCCCAAAAGTATTTACAGACATACTTACAGATTTTTACTCTCTATTGGTATTTGCTGAGTAAATTAAAACTTTACCCGCCAAAACTTCCATTTCTAACCTCACAAAGCCTACGTTGACACCATGCATACCTCCCTACCTTACATACGTATGTTACAGGACTCCAGAACTTACAGAAATCAGGTTCTACGACACAATAGCGTCTGTCCTCGACGCCCTCTCAGGAATTCCTTCAAAATCTGGAAGACTCATCAATATACGGACAAAAACCATCACAAAAAGGGTCCTACCCGATTTTTATTTGAAGGATTCCGTCGAGGCAAGTATGAGAGGGCGAACGATCGTCCGCCAAACGAACCGCGTCGGCAAAAATGTGCATAATTGGCATCGAAATGGAGAAAAAACCTTTCAAAAAGCGACCTCTAAACGTTAGGAAAAAGTGCTCGGATACAGGGTGTGACACTTCAGGATTATTTACACTTCGAGACGCACAGGATTTAAACTTAACGGAAGAAAAAAATGCGAGAATTTTGTCTATGCGTCGCTCGACGTTTCATTTTATTCAAATTTTGAAATAGGAATAGTTGCTCTAATCAGAATGTATACTGGCCTTTACTGAGAACAGTGGCGGGCTTAACTAGTGCTTACAATTAGGGACCATAAATCAGGAATGAATTAATACATCATGTTCTGGATAATCTGGATTACCTTTAATTAAACAAGAGTTTAAATAGTTTTGTAATTCATAATGACGTGTGAACACTGTTAGGTACCTACTAATTTCCTCAAATTAATGCAACATAAGCAATCTAAGGACAACTTTACATAATCTTCAGTGCTATAATTATAGTCTCCTTTATTCAATTAAATACTAGAATATAATATTAGAATATAAAAAAATATAAAAACATTGTCAGTGATGATTGTAGTAATTATAGTTATTATTAGTAGGTAGGTATCTGACCGGATTTGGGATAAAATTAGGACTTAGGGCTTCATTAGTTCACGGGAACTGCCATTTCCAAAACCGGACGATATTTGTTTGTTTTATTCTAGCACTTTAATGATTTTTTCTAGCCTGCATTTACAAAGCGCCTGTTTTAAAGACGAGCTAAGGAAACACTATTGTTTTCCTAAAAATAGCACAAACTATAATGAATCTGTCCAGCCTTAATCCCAAGACTGCCCTTGAGTCACCATCAAACCGACATCTCCTGTATATCGATGCATTTCTATAAGGGATTGATTTATTCAAATCAAGAATCTTTTGATTGTCGGCCATGCCGCAGGCAGGCACACGACTTATTTGTTTTTGAATGGCAATTATATTTTATTTTATTATAAAAGTATCTCGCATGATCCCTTAATGTCTAATTTCCGCGAAATTCGTCTCGGTTGGCAACTTAGCAACAAAAAGCTAAGCATCGTGCAACGTTTTCATAAGATAATTGCGTGATTATGATAAACTAAGAGGTTTGTGCTTGTACAACTTCGTGGCACGCGACTGCATCTTGTTTAGATTTTTCTAATAATTTTATCGCGAGTCTCGTCTTGCAATTCGTTGCACTGTTGTTAGGTTCGATTATGTCATGCTAGCAGGCTATATCTAGTGATTTTAATGCTGTTCTTGTGTCTCAAAGGAGCACACATTGACTAACAAGAACCACAGTTTAACCGGTCAAGATCCGCGCGTCACCTGTCGACGACGAAACAATAGAAAATCAATTGTGTCTCATTAGCGAAGCTTGACAGATTAACCAAGTCTCTCTCAAACTCATAACACATACAGCGGCCTCCAAAAGCTAGTTGACATTTTTCTACTTCAGTTTTGACGCACCACATTATGATTTAAAATTCTAGTGATCCAAATGTTTGAACTGCTATAGTGTTTTCATTGACTAATTCAACTTATCATAAAACATATCAAGTAATCCCTCAGGAGTACCTGATATTTTTTTTATTTTAAATCATTATGTGGCATCACAGCTGAAGTGTAAAAAAGTTAACAAACTTTTGGAGGCCACTGTAGATAGTGGTCCGCACAGGGCAGCCATTTAAAAGACTTTAATAAATAAAACATCAAAATTACTCCTCAATAATAATTCAGTCCAAAGCCTACACGTTCGCTATTCATCACCTACATTAACATTATTACCTATGCAAATTCCATAACGAGCAGCTGATAGCGCACGCGCGTTTTTTTTTCAGCCATACAGCCTATTAAACAAAAAAATATAAATATGCAAACCATCTGCCTTCAAAAAAGTCCGATCTACCGACAAACCACTAAAAATCGCACTAAGAAATAAAAAATTGTCATCTGCATACAACATCTGGTCAATATAAAAACATTTTGTGCCCACAGATAAAAAATACTTGCTAAAAAGCGCGCGGTTTACAAAAAAAAGTTTAAATAAGACTATGGCTGTTTTTTTATGTTGGCAATGCTGAGTTTTTTGATCGCGGCATGTGCCACACTTCCGCTGTTCGGCGTAATGCTTAATTTTTTTAATGGTATTTGTTTGAACGATAATGTACACTGTATCGAATATTTTTTGTGTTTTATTGTTTGTTTCATACACTCTTGACCGTCGATACTTTAAAATAGGAGCAAACTGTGTAAAAACTGCAGCAGCTCAACGTGTTTGACAGTTGGCTGTTATATTTTGATTTTTGACCGCAAAAACAATGGCAAAAACATTCTAAAATTGACCGATAAGTATGGTCCACAAATTGGTATTTATTATTTATGTCTTAATTATAACCAGTTTAATGAATTAATTATAACTAGAGTTGCCGCGAATACTCGCTATTATTCGGTATTCGGCATTACTCGTCATTTTTTTATATTCGTCGAATACCGAATAATGGCTAGTATTATTCGGCATTCGGCGAATAGTCGTCGAAAATAAACTTTTAACGAACAAAAGAACTAATGAGTTAAAAATAATCATTTTTTTAATTATTTTCCTTAATAAAACAATACACAATATCTATTATTATCTGTAATATGTGCCTGTGCCTATCATATTCATGAAATTAAATTAGTAAGGCTTTTTAATTAATATTTAAAATCCAACAGAGGCAGATTGTGGTGCAAAAAAACAATTTTTTCTGCACGTTCTGGAGCAAGTCGGTTTCGTTTTTCCTCGTAAATTAAACCTGCCTCGGAAAATAGTCTTTCTGAATAAACAGAGCTTGCTGGTGTGATTAAGTATCGTTTAGCAAGCTTACTTAAAATAGGAAATCTATTCTTATTGGTACTCAAAGCCCACCATTCATATGGGTTTATTTTTCTGTCAGCCTTTGCTAATGCGATGTAGGTAGTTGGCGATTTCTTCAGCAGTGGCATTCTTGGGTTGCTCTTCAGTAGGTTGCTCTATAGATGATTCTTCAAAACATGCCCAAAATAGTTTATGAGTTTCCGAATCATGCTCACTTTCATTGTCTAAACGAGACCTTTTGGATGCCGTTTCTGGATCCGAATCATCATTTTAACTTTGTTGTTTTCTTTTCTCACAACCTTAGAAAAAATTAGAAATATTTTTAATGTGTTTAATGTTTTTTTTTTATGTCGAATAGTAATGTCGAGTTATTCGACTATTCGCCAAAGTGAATGGCGATTAATCGGTATTCGACTATACGCTATAAACACTATTCGCGGCAACTCTAATTATAACCATTATAATTTTAATAATTACTGCTCTTATCCTTACTGACTTAGCATAATTAACTCTTAATTATCGTCTCGTAACTTTATAAAATGTTAATTGTTTGCAGTGCATTTAAATGTTGCCCACTTTAATAGAACATTAGCGTAGTTTTAATAACATTTAATTTTATTAGTCTCTTTAAACCCGACAAATATCGTAAGTATTCCTAATCATCCAATTTAAAACATAAATCATTTAAGAAAAAAATACTCTCAATTTTTTTTTGCTGCACTATGCAGACCAACAATTTTACTTTTGCATCTGTTGAACTATTCGTCTTGTCATAAACACATGCTTCCAAAATTAATTTCACTGCATTGCTCGAAAACACAAAGAAATAAAAAAGCGAATGGCATTAGTCCGTGCCCGAAAAAAGAAAAAAAAAGGTTGCATGAGCACGAGCCACGTTTTTTTTTTAATTTCTCCTCTCCTGTAGAGTGTGTGTTATTATGATCTGAACAATTGTTGATCAAATTAAGAAAAAAGTAATGGTCCCTTACTGTACGACAAACATAACATGGATAAGGTGGTATTGCAAAACGCAGTAACAACGTACGATTCGATCAAAATTTTCTGTTTTCCGTATTCTGAGCTTATTACCTAATCATTGTAGTTGACATTTGATAATTTTTGATAGTTAATTTAATTGTAATACATTTCAGATTTTTAAATAATTGAGTTGACAAATTGATAATTTATGTTCTTTTTGTATTGTATATGGGTCTTTACCTGAAATAAATTATGTTATTTAAATAAATGAAAAAATAATGATTTATTGCTACTAAATATTATCTACACTTAAATGCTATGTTATGCACAGCTAAACAATATGGATGTGTATAAATGAGTGTGACGTACAAATTACCACAAAGGCCAATGTACCTACACCGTAGCTTGTACAATATTATAAAACAAAAATATAATAAAGCTAAGTAGCTTATTGTTCTTTTATAAATGAAAAAGGTGTAATAAATAATGTTTTAAAGATAAAGAAATATAAAATGGAACGAACGTCAATATTTTTCACATAAGTACCTAAGTAAATTATTTTAAAACATATTTGCTTACAGACTTGTGACGTTACTTGGATAAAATCACTTAATAAAACATAACTAAGTATAACAAAGTACTTATTCTGAAGGATATTAGTTTTGCATATAAAACGGCAATTTAAACAGAAGCATGTTTTTCTAATTAATATGTAGGATTTGAACAATGTACATATTTTACTAACAGTTGTTCTCATTTTCTAATAAATATCGTTTATAAATGAAAACATTACACAACTTTAAAAGTTTTTCTGTGAAAAATTCTTAAATACTTATGTATTTAACGCTGGATAGCCTTTTGGCCATAGTATTAGTGGACAGCTTGGACTATCATCAGGATTGTGCCGAAATATAGAGGTTCGTCGTAGACGCGGTAAGACAGCCGCTCTCCTGACATCATCTCTGTCATCAGAAGACAGCCGCCACGCAAACATCGATGCGACGCCCTGCTAGAATGACTGCCACCAGCCAGTGTCACTTTTATCCGAACTCTTCGGTGGTTCCTTCATAGTGAGTGTGGTGACTTCGTAACAAGGCTAGACGGCGCCACTTGCTGCGCCATCATATTATTATGTATACAGGGCGGCAGGGACATCGACGCCCATGAAACAGCAATTTATCGTCGGTGACCAAAAAAAAATCTGCTGTTTTTTTTTAGAAAAATGTAATACCTACGCACTCACAATTTTTTGTAATAACCGAAAAAAATGTCTACGGAACCTCAACCAGAATCATGATTGTGCTGAATCCATGTTGTGCGTCGATGCCACCCTGTATACCTACGCACTATGCATTTAAGAGTGTTTTACCACTTTACTTATAGCCTGAAGGAAGAACTTTATTCTTTTGCAGTCTGATATCATTAGATGACAGGTGAACGATGTTACACATTAAATACAAATTTAAAACTCTTGACATGAATTGCACTTGTCGTTATAAAAGTCTTTTCATGATCAAAGACTGTCACCGTATTACTTAGGAACCTGTTGTGTACCTACATTCGTTTTTAGTGGCGTAAAAAATCATGCTAGATACTATTAACCATTTTAGGATTCCGTGCCCAAAGGGTGTCAACGGGACCCTATTACTAAGCCTCCTAAGCCTCCGATGTCCGTCCGTCCGTTAGCGGACTGTATCTTATGAACTGTAATAAGTAGAGAGTTCAAATGTTCACAGAGTGTGTATTTCTATAACCGCTACAACAACAAATACTTAATATAAAATAAAGTTAAATATTTAAGGGAAATATGTGTGTGTGTGTGTAGTGTTAAATATTGTACGGTGGTACGGAACCCTTCGTGTGCGAGTCCGACTCGCACTTGGTTTTTTTTTTCTTTTGCTATACCTACATAGGTACTACTTACATGCGGCATGACTAATATTTCAATTGCCTTAAGCGACTAAGCAAACCAGTAAATCATTTAGCCCCATCATCATTTTTGCAGCCACAGCAAAATTAAACGAACGTCATATCCACACTAAGATAGCGTCGCATCAAAACCACGGAAGTAGCCGCAGTACGGCCGCCTCTTCCTGTCTTTTTAACTTCCTTGCCAAATTGTACCTTTTTATCAAAGTTTTTTGGCATTTTTTTTATCAGCAAGTTAACAATTAAGTCGGATGGAGCTCGTGCCACGTCAGCTGCTACGACATACTCTTGCTTTCTTTACGATTTCGCGCCACGTTTTTGCATAGAAAGTGTTCATTATATATCTAATAAACATCTGTGCTTGATGACAACTGTTGTTAGGAATTGGGCAGTTTGTTGAATATTCTGTGAGCAGACAATCGACTGTTTAAATCACCATGATACTTAGGCGAAGCGAGCTGTCATCCACCAGCTGATGTATTCTGTACGCAACCCAGTTACTGGGTAACACGATACCTCATGGTAAGACCGTTTGTTAAACTTTTTGCCACCCATAACAACTGTAAAAGATCTACTATTGAGAGCCGGGACCAGCGGCTTAACGTGCTTTCCGAGGTACGGAGAGATCTCGATATGTAATGGACCCATCCTCGAACCGACCGCGACAAGTGTAGCTCCACCTTCGATCGATCTGTGAGGCTGTTATTATCTAGCCACGAGCCCCCAAACAAAATCTTACCTAAATATGACCCGATTCCACTTTGCCCCACCAGTGGGGCGGCTGGTGGGGCAAAGTGGAATAATCCGTAATTTTGTGCTTAAGGGGCCATCTCCACGAGCGAGAGAATTGCGGCGATGGTCTCGCCGTGCCATCAAATTTTCGCGGCGATGATATCGCCGTGTGGAGACACGTTCTAAGACATTGTATAGAAATACGTGGCACGACGATAATATCGCCGCGATTCTCTCGCTCGTGGAGACGGCCCCTTAGTTAACTAGTCTTGCTAATATTACTTAAAAACATGGTGGGACGACGCGCAAACTGAAACCATGAATTCAGCAAATGATTCTAGACCCCTAAGAGCGGTTTCGCACTACATCCGATCCGAATCCGAGAAATGTCGGTCCGAAGTGACCATTGTCCTATTTGTATGAGGGGTTGCGCACTAGATCCGAACAAATAGGACGATGGACTATATCTCGAATTCGGATCGGACGTAGTGCTTAACCGCCCTTAAGAAGAAATTTTTCGTCGGTAATTAAAAAAAAATCAGCTGTTTCATAGAAAAGTGTGCAATTTCTACGCGGTCAAAATGTACCTATATACTTAACAGATATTTTTTTCTTTCATAAGAAAAAAAATCCCATAGACACCCCAGAAAATTGGGTGTTTATCGGGTGTTTACCAAAAGCGGGTTTAAACCCGGTGGATTGCCCATCTATAATTGCTACTCTTAAGCCACAAACACATTACTGTGTCGTGTTGTGTCGTGACTCGGGATACACTAATCAAACGAATCTGTTCAGGACTACCTGGATGCCTGGGTGTATAGTGGGTAAATACCTGAACATATCAACATATAGCTATCATGAACAGAATAGGCGAACGAAATTGCCGTCAAACTGATTTCGTACGAAATTCAGTTCGTAATCGAAAAGTTCTGGAGAGCCTTTTACAGGTACCCATTCTGTCAGCACCACCACCAACTAACATGCTGTTAGATCATATTTTTACCACGGCTTAAGCTAAATAAGTATGTCGTAACGCCTCGCCTCTCATGCCCGACGTTGTAGGTTCGAATCCGGGCAAGTACCAATGTAACTTTTTCGATTCACAAGTACCTTCTTGGACACAACATCATCGAATATTAACAACATCGGTGAAGGCAAACATCGTACGGAAACCTCGATTTATGGTCGGCTTATTCCCAGGCGCTCCATAATTTGATTCCCGGCGGCTTTATTTTAAAAAAGCAATGGGAACAATTTTAGTAGGTATTTTAATAAAATTATGGAGCTCTTAGGAATCAATGTATGGAGTGAAATTTGTTTGAAAATCAATAGATTTAGAGCTCCTGGGAACAAGCCTAGTCAACATATGTCTGAAATCGCCAACCCCTTTTGAGCAAGCGTGGTGATCAATGCTTGTACGGAAGGCACGTATGAGGAGAGACCTTTCGTTTTCCCCCGTAGTGGGACAATAATACGCTGGTATTAATATTATATTAATCAGCTAAATATTATTTTTTTCAAAGTTTTAGGTAGGTAGGTACTGTTACGATTATGCTACGGGGGGAACTATTCTACTGTCAAACCTACGACTCTCAATATGACACATGCTTAAACGTTCGAATGGAATATGCCTTCAAATATTATCGGTCAGTATCGCAAGGAGGTCTTCTCGCGAAGAGGTCTCTACAGTACCTACCTAAATAGAAAAGTTCAGAATTAGACTGAATACTTTAATATTTTCTTTGGTATAAGAGTAACGGTGGATTACGGCCCACTCCCTCTCACAGAGAGGAGGCCTGTGTCCCAGCAGTGGGAACATTATAGGCTGATGATGATGATAAGAGTAACTATTGAAAATGTAGGTAATTGGTACGAGTGACGCTTGGACCCAGTTTATGGCCCGGCTGCCTCCTAACCTTTAAACTCAAACCAAAGTCAAACAAAACAATAATTTCGTATTTCGAAAACATCTAAAACAGCATCAATTTCATACAGATCAAATAATATATAAAAACAGATTAAATTGATAGCAGTAATGTGATGTGCAACCAAATGGCGCGGAACGCTGCACCAAGTCGTAAAAAAAAAAAACAAAAAAAAACTCTGCGATCTCGTGCTAGATAATTAAGGCTTTTGAGGTATTTATTACGAAAAAAGTTTTTTACCTGAGATATCTAAATTCTATGAGTACAGGTGGCTGTTTTAAGTTTTACGATTGTGATAAAGTTTATGTTTTTAGTCGGTGAATATTAAACATAGACTATTTAATTGAAGTAAATGAAGATTATGTTATATTTTTTGCTCTAAAATATCAGACACTCAGATAGCTATCTACTGGACATTTATTTTAAAAAGACACGAGTATAGGTAATACACGTTTCATACTTAAAATGATACCACCACTTAGGTACCTACCAATAGCCATGTTAATGTGTTTTATGCCTTTCTAATGAAGCAATTAAAAATACCCTATTTATTTTCTTACAGGCGTGTTGTTATGTGTTATCTCTGTATTTCCTAATTTGGTTTGTGATCTGTAGGTACCTATCTACCCCTCAGGGAAGACGGCGCTTGGTGGTCATATCATGCTGCCTTGCCACACTTGCTCAATTAGGTTTCGGGGAGACCCCTTTACAGTCTCCCCAGAGATGTGCTCTAACAGGCGTCGCACATAGGGGCTCCGGATTGGTCTTTTGAGAGGTAACGGTGACTCCTTTCCATGTGCAGATGGTGACCACCGGGGTGGTTTTAGTGAGGTAAAAATCCCACACTCCCCGGTTTTATCCCCAAAGACAGGGCGGTAAAAGGTACCTAAGCAATTTCAACATTAAACACAAAGAACAAAAAGAAATCAGAAACTACTAAATTATGCAAAAGGCTACAAACGAATAATTTTGAAATACCGACTTATCTCTAACTCGATAAGAACGTAAACGAGCATATTTTTTTCAAAAGTGCATCACGCCGTATATGCAGGCCCGTCACATACGTGCACCGAATCTATCGGATATGTGTAAGCGCTAAAAAACAGCGGAGTCCGCGTTTTTTATCGAAGCTTCGAAAGAAATTGTAGAAAAAAAAAATACGATTTCGCAGATGTTGGTTTTATAAATTTCTTGCACGTGTTTTGATATTTCAGGGTTCTTTGGTGATTAAGTTGATGTAACCATTTCCATTTTAACACTTTGACGGCCAAGCATTTTATTTATTCCTATATTATTAGTATTAATTAGTACGTGATCCGCTGTCAAAGTGTTAATTAACAAATCATAAAATGACAGAGACGAAATAATATGTAACAAAAAACTCTAAATTATGAAAATGATGTTATCACAACTTTTATCTGTTCTGTGACAAAAACCATCCTACAAATATTATAAACACGAAAGCTTATGAGAATGCATGGATGGATGTTTGTTACTCTTTCACGCAAAAACTACTGAACGGATTTTGATGAAACTTTACAGTAATATAGCATAAGCCTATCCTACCACCAGTCACCTCCTTCTGCGAAGCTGTCATGCTAGCGAAGGAGGTGGCGGGATGGCTGAGGGAGAGAGCCTCACGTCCCAGCCGCCGCGGGAGATGCTCCGGGCGTCGGGAGCCGCGTCATGTGACGACTCCCGGCTACCATAGGCGCGGCCCTGCGGACGGAGAGTAATGGGTAGCTCACCGTCCGATCAGGACCAGGCCCGCGTGCCGGACGGCGCGGTGTGTTCCACGCGCGCCTCAAACACATGTCAGCATAAAGGAAGGGGCCGAAGCCTGCGGGGTTAGCGGGACTGTCCGAAAGGGTTACCGCTACCCCGGAACCTAAAGGGCTAAGGAAGGAACACGGGTGGGTTTTAGTCAGTAAGAGTCTGACACTCCCTTCCGCTCCACCGAGAGCGGGACGAGTTATTTGACGATTTCCCATAAACAAAAAAAAACCTATCCTACTTTTTATACTAGAATGAAGTGCAGAATTCATGGTTAAAGTTTAAATACATACCATAACATACAGGTCGTAATCTGTCTTATGGTGACTTCGCTTCGGTATTAACTGAAAAGTAAACAATTGAATGTCAATCAATAATAATTAACTAATAAAGAATTGAATGTCTTCTGCTCACACAATGGCAAACAACAACAATAGCCGATTTACCGTTCACTTGAGTGAATAATCGAAAACCAAATCAGCGGAACCCACAACGGTCTCACACACTTTTTTCTAAACTCAAGTGTGCGGTCTCCCAATCTATGAAAACGTCCAAAAATATAAAAATAGGCTTGCTTAATTATAAATGGATAGAAAACGATCCAGAATAATGATGCCAAAACATTGTTTACGATTATTAGTTCATTTGCTAAATTGAGTTTTAAAACGTCGTAATTTTAACATCGGCATCGTCTATAAAACCTTTGAAAAGCCTACGTATGAGTATTAATTTTAGTTTTGACCATTAGTGAAATACTATCGAAGAGCTATAATTTAGTTCTGCACTAATTTATAAAATGTGGAACAGTTTTTTCGTTTAGCCTATACTGTCCCACTGTTGGGCAAAGGCCTCCCCCAAGTCCTTCCAAGGACTCTCCCCGCCCCACCTCGAACCAGCCTGCGCGGTACGCGTCCAGGGGGGCAATTCTGGTAATTTTAAGAACGTTCACAGTCTGGTCTCGGTCTGTAGAAATCAATCTAATTTTCCTAAATTTTTTCCGAGTTTTTGACAATTGACAGTCGCTGAGATGAGATTGACGACTAGATTTTGAACGTTTTTAATTACGGGAATTGGCCTCCAGGTCATCTCGCCACCACTTTCTGGACCGAGAATTTTATATCTCTCCGCATCAAAATCTGTTGCGAAGCTTAGAACAACGCGGTAACATAAGCAGACACGAAAAGTGACTTTAATTTAGATACACAGATATACATGGTGATTGGAAGATGGGTGCAAAGCTTTAAGGCACGGTGCAGACAATTTAGAACCATTTAAGCCATGAAAATCTCACCTACTTTTTTTTACCTAATTTTAATGTTTTTTAATGACACAAACATGTTTAGCTAGATTGCTTACACAATTACACATTACTTTAATAAAATAAAATAAAAATGAATTCATTTATCATTCCATTTGGCCATAAATAAGCAGTTCACGTAAAATTTTGGGAATTTAAATAAACAAAAATTTGTTTAAAAAAAATGGTAAGAATTCGTCTAAGACAACCATGGCTTAAATGGTTCTAAATTGTCTGTACTATCTTCACCTTAAAGCTTTGCACCCATCTTCCAATCAACCTGTATAGAAGCCTTGTCTGCATCTCCCGAGTAGTGTCAGCTTGGCACCTACCATATATTGCCATGTTTGGCTGCAGTCTTATTCATTATCGCGGTAGTGCTTCACAGTCGTTACGGGTCTTCAGAAGCCCAAAAGTCTGGCAAACAATCTTACCAAGAGGTATCATGTTACCCAATAACAGGGTGGTGGAGGTCAGATAGGCAAACGCTCCATGTAAAATACTGGTATTCAACTGCATTCGGTTAGACTGGAAGCTGACCCGAACATAGTTGGAAAAAGGCTAGGATGATGATGGTAGTGCTTATTAGAGGCCATAAACTACATTTTAGGAAAATGAACAACTATAAACATAAAAACTCAGTCTTTAATCAGAGACATCTTACAGTTAAACCGAGAACTAGTCGTCCATTATTCGTATAGATCACGATAGGTGGCGCTACTTCACCTGTCGGTAGCCATATTGCATTATAGTTCTAAGCGTATTCAACAGATGGCGTTACGCTGCTCTTGCATTTAATGGACTTTCTTAACTTCATTAAACATGTCAATATACAATTCATTAAAGTCCTTCTGTCTTTTACAATTGAATTCACTCGTTGTAACGCAGACTGGTCGACTTCCATCATATTTGTTACTGTTGTATTCGATCCCGAATTTCTTCAGTTCTTTGAGCAAGTCATTGAGACATGCACACTGCCATGGATTTGGGTCCATCAACAATTTCTTTATTTTTCCTCCAGAATTTCTGAGCTCAAGACAAAAGTTATCTGGCAAATATGTTATTTTATTGCTCGATAGATTCAAATTCTTCAAGGGACTTCCTCTAAAAGCATTTACTGGTACATCTTCAATTTGATTTCCATACAAATCTATTGTTATCAATTTTGGTATATTTTTAAATAGGTTATCAGGTATGATTTTGATCTTGTTATGCTTCAAGTCAACCTTTAAAAGATTCTTTAACGGTGAAAAAATATTATCATTAATACTCTCAATAACATTAGCTGTTAAATCGAGTAGTTCTAAACTATCTAGATTAACAAAAGTGGCTGGATTGTCAAGCGTCGATATTTGATTCGTAGACAAAATCAATTGTTTCATAGTTCCCAAATTAGGTTTCGTTACAAATGCAGGAACTTTGGTTAAAAAACATTTGTCCAGATTAAGAATTTCTAACTTTTGAAAAGCACTCAATAAAATGTCAGAAGAATCTTCCATATTGTTTCTAGAGAAATCCATAAATGTAATGCTTGGACTCTGATCAAATATGTAAGGACTTAGATCTTTCCCTACAAGAGCATTGCTTGATAAATCTACATAGTTTAACTTGGTCAATGTGTCAAATATTCCCAGTTCCAGATTGTTTATTCTGTTCCCTCTTAAATCTAAGACTTCTAGATTAGTAAGCTGATCAAATAGTCCCAATGGAAAGTCTGTGAGTTGATTGTATGAGAGATTTAGATGAGTCAGTTTTTTTGGTTCATCTATAACACCAAGTCTGAGCGTTTGTATCTTGTTAAGGGACATATCAAGGTAGGTTAGTGAAGTGAGATCATTGAATGATTCAAAGTCAACGCCAGATAACCTGCAAGCTCTCAATGTAACCCTTGTAGTTTTATTATTATCTGATACTAGACCTCTCACAAGTTCATAATCCGACTTTCCTGCTGTGCAAACGACTTCTTTTGCGTTAGAAGTTTTACATTTTGGCTTCGCTTCAACTATGGCGATTATTGTTAGTAGAGCAGCTAGAGTATTTCTAAATGCAGCCATATCTGGAATCAGAAAATGAAGCATTATATTAGATACTTATCTGTTTTTGTAACTTTGCTCGTGTATTTTGCGCCCATTTAAGTCATTGGTAGCTTAGATTTTTTTTTTATCAAATGAAATTATTTGTTCTGTAAATAGGAATATTGCAACCAATCACTTTTAAACGTCAAACTAAAAAAAAAATAGTTGGAGTCGTCATTTCCTATACAGGGTTATTGGAAAAACATCAACAACCTCTTAAGGGGTCATTGTACTCATCATTATGAACAACTTTTACTATGGGACAAAACTTGAAATCGCGAAAAAAAATCAGCTGTTCCCTACATTTTGACTAGTTATACGAACATTATGTTAGTGTTTTTCCAATAACACTGTATTTTAATAATTGCTGCCCCTGAGAAGAAATGGCGAAACAAACTCAGGGAACAAAGTCTCTTTTAAAAGTCTAGATATATTTTGGTCAGATCGCGTGAGGACCATGTAGTGTCTAAAATAGTCTTTTGAGGAAAGAACCACACAGATTTGAGTGGACCAGTCCAGTCAGATCAAGCATTTGTCGGAAATCGTGTAGCTCAACATGGTTCTCAAAAATTCTAAATAAAATATTGTTTTCATAAAATATGTCTTGTTAAGGCTCTAATGTTATTTTCGTATAGTAAACTATAGTTCAACGCCATCTAACAGACCAGATAAAAACAACTTACCTACAAATAACTAGACAAAAACCTGCACACACACATAAATTGTGCACTTTGTATTTTCCTTATTTCTATTATTCACTGATTTCTGACAACTATACAAACTAAAAATAAGCAGTAATATAAAACAAAGCATCACAATTTACCTATAAAATTCCCTGAATCTTCAGCCTCACCACCAATATCACGAATTCCTTACGATTCACTTGACACTAAGGTTATCAATTCATTGTACACAATATTCATTTACATATCAACATGCGTCTCAATGTAGTACACATATGGTCAAAATTATTAACAAACAAGATGATAATATGTTGAGAGGAGTGACTCGCGTGTAGCAAAGCCAGTCTTTATGTGTATAATGAAGTTAGTGTCATGATGTACAGACGCCAGCACATCAACCTACCCGAAACTGTCAAATTTTCCTAATCAACTTTGAACCTTATGCTTTAGTGATAAAGTTGATAATCTATTGAAGAAATTTGACAGATTGTAGTAGATTGATGTGCTGACGTTTGTACCTCTTGATATTTCTTGTGGTTTGGGTTTTTCCAGTTCCATTCATTAATTTAGCAGTTTCCAATTAGCTATCGAACTGCATTCGTGCATTTTGTGAATAACTTCATGGGGTATTCGCAAGTTTAATGTAGTTAGTCTACTAGCAAAGTATGGGATAATTATCTAGATCATGGGATTTAATAACTAGTCTCAATTATTCATGTTTTTATGACACACTTTTTTTTTCGCTTCATATTTTACGCTTAATTCTGTTTCTAAATTTAACAACATTAACTATAATTATTTTATAGGTATCGTGCTACCCAGTAACGTGGATTGTGGAGGTCAGATAGGCAATGGCTTGATGTAAAATACTGTTATTCAGCTGCATCCGGTTAGACTGGAAGCCGACCCCAATATAGTTGGAAAAGGCTAGACAGATTGATCTTTAATTATTTTATTTTTATGTACTACTTTGACCTATTGTAACCATAATAAAAAATAATGCGTCACAGTTCCAAATGTATTTAGAAACCTGTTAATTGATTGGGTTACTTCATATGTTTGTCTTCATTTTCCCAAATGTCTAAAGTCAAGAGGTGTGCAAGACTTGTCTTATCAAACGTTTACCGTAAATAAATATATTATCTAAAATATATTTCTTGAAGACATAGCTATTTTTTGATGATTTTATGTATGTATCTATCAGGGAAAAACAATGTAATTCCACGTTTAGCCATTTTGCAATGAGAGAATTACAACTACAAGGGTGTAATGAGGATGGTGTTAGCGCAAAGGTTATATCTTCAAAGTGTATCCTTCGATCTCACAGAAAAAATCTTCAGTTACGAAGAAACTATGTAGAATCTTGAACTTGACTAAAGCATGGATCCAGTACGTCTTGACTTTTCTGACGTGTCAATGCAAGAACATAGTTCATCGTTCATTCGCTAGATGGCGTTATTCACAAATCTATTAACAAATTAATCAACGCTTAACTTCATCATAGTATGTAAATTCCGAAGCGTTAAGTAAGCTTCCCACTCACGCCTACACATCTTATACTCATTAACACTATACAACCTTGACCTATTAAATCTATTACCTATAATATGTACTGATCTTGTGATATTGTTGTTCAAATATGTATTTTATACGAATGTTTAAATTTCAAGTAACTAGGATCTGATACTGTCGCCCTTTGGCTTCCTGCCAAAAGTCCAATCATTATGCATAATGTATTGAACACCTACATAGTCGTATAAACGCAGTAGATTCTTGACATTCCTTTAATGTCATCATCAAAATAAAACACCAAAAAAGAAGTACGATATATTTTTATTAATGACTAATGGTATATAAATTAATTCTTATACGTAAATTATAAAATTACTCATCCTTGATTACATCACTATTTACATTCTCATCTTCAATTCGTTCAGTAGTAGCACTAGTAGCTGATGTTTCATCAACGGTATCGTCACCTTTTTCATTTAAATCAGGATCTTGTACTTCGTCGAAAGTATTAAAATCTATTGAAGTATCTTTTAAACTGGCACTGCTGTTACTTTCTTCAACATTCTTACTAACATTTCTTGAAATATCTAACTCACTTTTTAATCTCTGTATTGCTTGAACTACTTCATTTTGGAAATTCATATTAAGCTTGTATAATTGTTCTGAATGTTCCTTTTCTCTTCTCATTTCATTCTTCATGTGTGTATCCTTATATTTCTCGAACTCCGTCATTATTCTCACTTTCGACTCGTACGTGTGCTGTACCATCGAGACTAGAGCAAATAGTTTCTCAATTACTTTATCTTTAACCGCTTTTGATATGTTTGCATCTGATTCTAGGTCTGTTTTTGCGTCGAGAGCCAGATCATTCGCTGATGATGGGAACCCAAGCAAGGATTTGGAGCCATTCGATCCATTAGACTTCGGTGGAGTCGGACTTTCTACTTTTGGAGGATTAATATTGCTTGTACTCTTTGTATTCCCTTTCTTCGACGTAAAAGCACCATGAGACACCACCTCGGTAAACACACCAGAACTGGGTTTATTTGACTGGTACTCCGCTGCCTTCTTGCTCACTTTCTGAATCAATTCACTTTGCTTCTCCTTTTGTTTTTCAAAAGAACTCTTCTCGATGACTTCTTCATGCACGATTTTAATTTCCTCTTGAGTCTCTTTGCCTTTCTGGAAGGGACTTCCAGTTCTCTTGGCGAAACTCGTCACTGTCAGCTTAGACATGTCTAAGTATGTCTATATAAGGTGCGTGTTTAAATATGGCGATGAAAATTCGTATCACTGAACTGGATTTTTCACTAACGCTTGTGTCCACTATGATGACGATCATGGCACTAAGCGAGCGGTCATATGAAATGTTGAACGGTTGGCCTCACCGCTCCAAGTGTGGGTTTCGCTCCTTAGTTATGGTTTGTCAGCGCTTCCTAGGCGTGGCAATGAATTTATTATAAGCAGTATTGATTGGCTGGCGTGGGTCTTAATGCAGTTTGCATTGTAATGTTGACATTACTACGTTTTAGCAAACATTTGAGATAAAGTTAACGGTGGTTATGATTTAATGGGTTAGGTGTAGTTTTGTATTTTTCGTAAAATTTAAGAGAGTATTCGCGATATTTCGTTTCCAATTTAAATCGAACTCTGTAAGAATCAGTAGATCTGTCACCACCACAAAGGTGGCCTTTTTTAAAATGAAATAATGTTAGGAATATTGATATTTAAAGAAAAGCCGTTTCCGTATATTCCAAGGATCCACTACAGCTTTCATGACTTTCAACGACTTTATTAAATCCAGCAGTGCAATTGCGAAACACAATGTACAGACGCCAGCACATCAACCTACCCGAAACTGTCACATTTTCCCAATCAACTTTGAACCTTATGCTTTAGTAATAAAGTTGAAAATCTATTAAAGAAATTTGACAGATTGTAGTAGGTTGATGTGCTGGCGTCTGTACCTACTCTTGTAAACCTTTAATAACACTACAAAGAATAGTTTTCCGATGACGTAACAATGTAACTACTTATGCTGTTATATTCGTAATCCTTCAGTACTTAAACATCCCTATTATATAATAAGTATGATCATGGGCAAAAATGAACTAAAGGAAATATTGGCCTAAACAACCGATGTCATCATCACCATTATCTGCCTAGCCTTTTCCTAACTATGTTGGGGACGGTTTCCAGTCTAACCGGATGCAATTCAATTCAATTCATCTTTATTGTGGATCATAGGAAAGTGTACATAATACAGCTGGTGTTAGTCTAAGAATTTGCGAACAGCTATGTCCTGCTCTTAGGGCGTACAATAAAATGTAGATAAGTACCTAAAGTTAGGTTACATGCATGTCAACAATAATATTATAACAATTCCTTACAATTTTTTAACAATGCAGCTGAATACCAATATTTTACATGGAGCGACTGCCTATCTGACCTCCACAACCCAGTAACTGAATAATACGGTATCCCTTGGTAAGACTGGTTTCCTAATCAGCCGATGTATTCTGTAAAATAACTCACCGTTTGAAAACTTAGGTGAATTGAGCAGTCATTCCACCTGATGTTAGGGATTGACACTTATATAGACAGCTTACTTGAAGCTCATATCAGCTAAGTTTTAACGGTGAGTTTACAGAATAGATCTGCTAATGGATGGGTGATCGCAGTGATAAATATAGGTAGGGAGGATGCTGCTGTCTCCTTCATTCAGTCTTTCGGGCATCCTCGGGAAAAAGAGGTATGCTATGCTTGGCCAGAAAGCGGAGCAACAAAAATTTTCAGCTCATTCTAAACAAATAATAAATCTTTTAAACCCACACTAGATTAAAACTTAAACAAATATTGGAATATTTCAATTATGTCATGAGCGGTACTTGTGAATGTCATTAACCAAGTCAACTGAATTAATTAACTTGAACGAAGCGAAGCATAATTATAACCGGGCTATTAACACGCTTTTAAGGACACTTGTACGGAAGCTTTTAAAGCCGAGGTACTGCTCCTTCTTCTGCTGAGATAAGGATGAATGAGCGAACGCCTCCCGACACCAAGCCAAAGTACCTGATGCTGAAAAACCTCTTCAGCAACAATTAAAAAACGTTACATACTTTCCATATCTTCACTCCATTGAAGTAACTAATCTTGAATTGAATTTCATAGCAAAAAAATATCTTTTTTGGATAAAGAGAACAAATTAAGACTAGAAGATTTTCCCTTTTTGAGCCTAAAATTCGGAGATATGTTACATCAACCAACTCGCACTGGTTCTGCGTGGTGGATTATTTTAACATAAAACGTCAAAGGGCAATTAGGTACATTAGTTAAAGACACAAAACATAAGTTAAGTACAGACGCAAGCACATCAAGCTACTACAATTGTCAAATTTCTTTAATAGATTTTCAACTTTATCGCTAAAGGATAAGATTCAAATTTGATTGGGAAAATTTGACAGTTTCGGGTAGCTTGATGTGCTGGCGTCTGTACAATAAGGAAAAGTATAACCAATTGACAGTCATACGCTCATCTCGCAATACTCCAGATCCAGACATACTGACAAGGTCTTCTTCCATTCATCCGCGAATACATCTCAGTCAGGCTTAGCGTTCAAGAGAGCGTTGAGCACAGAGAGTGTGAGAGGGACAGAAGACTGGGCTCGAGCGACGGTTCGACTCTTCGAATATGAATATGACCCACTCCTTTGCATAGTGGAAAGGCCTGAATTTGAGCAATGGAAACATTATAGGCTCATTTACTTATTATGATTTGAAATTAAATAAAGTAATAAATGATCGCAAATAGAACTAGTCAATATTGAGACGTCAAAACATGCACTACTTTAGCCTACAAGGTTAAACAATGGGTTTGCAGTTTTAAATCCAAACTAATATTATAAATGCGAAAGTAACTCTGTCTGTCTGTCTGTCTTTTTTTCACGCCTAAACTACTGAACCGATTTAGATGAAATTTGGTATAGAGATAGTTTGAGTACCGGGGAAGGACATAGGATAGGTTTTATCCCCATATTCCCACGGGATCGACACATATGCGGGTGAAACCGCGGGGCGCAGCTAGTCTTCTTACTAAAGAAAACCAAAGGCACTGTCCACCCTGAAAAATAAAAGCAAGGGCTTCAAGTTCAGTACCTGCGCTTACGACAGCTTGATTCACTAACATATGAATGAACATCAAAACGCGCACTACATAAGGCTATTTACACATGATCGACAGGTGTGATGCTATCTGTCCTCATTCGCAATGCATCGCCTACATTAGATGTTATCACATTCGTGCGAGGAATATAGGAGTTACGGGTTTGAAGACTGTGTATTTATAGCACTATGGTACTAAATAATGTGTGCTGAGAATTTGCTATGGGAGCTTACATTAATCGAGTCCACCTTAACATTGGTGAGAGCAGAGTCATAGGTTCGATCCCAAACAGGCATTTTACTTTGTGTAAATTATTTCATCACCACAGCTCTCAAAACGCTGAAGAAAAACATCGTGAGAAAACCGGCATGTTCTTTTTTTTGGGTGGTAAACTATCAAATAACTTCTCCCGCTCTGGGCGGAGCGAGAGGGCGTGTCAGACTTTTACTGACTAAAACCCACCCGTGTTTATAATTCTGAAGTATTATAGGTTCTAGGGTAGACTCTAAGGTTTTGAACCAGATTCTAAGGTTATAAATATTAGATTTGAATTCCAGACAGTAATAGTGCTCGCCTAGTAAGTGATACCTACTGTGCTGTATGGTCGTGTTTGGCGGGATATGTTACGTCTAGAAATACCTTTTCCCCCACGGAACCAATATTTATACAATCTACACCCTTCCCTCAATGAAATCGTTTTTATGTCTCAAAGACTACCAAACCCAAGGAGGTACAATTTCTTCTATAAATGATTTAACTGGTCTACGAAATCTACGCCAGCAGTTGTCCCCATCATGTCACCATCCAAACTAACAACCTCCTTTTAAACCGTACCTTTTTAAACCCGAATCACAAATACCTCCGCAACTTTGAACATTCGTACCTCATTAATATAATTAATAGTTCGCCGGTATATCACTTTCTCCATCGCGGAACTATGGGACACAAATGGTAACCCCATTAGTATTCAGTGTTGCCACACCACGCCGGATCAATAATAAATTGGATATCACCCGTTAACTTGTGGCAAAGTATTTGTGTCAGATATTGGATTACTTTTTTAAATTATTGGCTGACTAGTTGTTACCCGCGACTTCGTCTGCAAACCAGCATGAAAAGTGGCTTATGTCCCTACCCAGGTCTTGGTCTATATGGGTGCCAAATTTCATCCAAATCCGTTCAACCGTTTTAGCGTGAAAGCGTAACAAGCAGACAAACAAACTTACTTTCGCATAATATAGTTAGGATTAGCTACAGCCACAGTCAGTTTTGTGACGATGATGATGATGATCACCCTATTACTGACCCATGGCAACTTCTTTCAGAGGAAGAACGAGAATAAAGCATTTCATATGCTTTCACCGTCTAAAGAGTTCTGCCGATTACGTCCATCACATGATCAGCCTATAATATTCCCACTGCTGGGGACACAGTCCGTGGACCGTGGTAGACTACACCCCCAGCCCAGTCGGGCCCAGTGCGGGTTAGTAGATGTCACATGACTTCGAATTTTTGGTCCTAGGACATACCGGTTACCACACGATGTTTTCCTTCAACGTTTTGAAAGCAGTGGTGTTGAAATTATTTACGCAACGAAAAGCGTCTGCCTGGGTTCGAACCCACCACGCTGATGTCGTAAGTCGGGGCAGTTAAGTTACTACTGGGCCACCACAGCTCCCAAGATTAAGTCCATATTTCCTCATAATTAAAAATTACATTTATCATTAAAAAAGCAGATTGGTTCTAGCCAGAATTATTCCCATAATCAAAGGATGCCACAATTACCCCCCTTGAAAAATAAAAGGATCCTGCGGTCTTTGGCCACCAACACACCTACTTGTAACAGGTAGTATCAATCGGAAGTGTTTTCCAAGAACTTTTCTCCGATTTCGTATGACTGTCAGATCAATGCAAACCAATCAGCAAACATCATCGACTCATGGCACGGCTCTCATTACCTGCAACGACTAAATTGTTCGCTCAGACTAATTTCACGAGGTGCTTAGAAGTAGTATTAGTTACTCAGCTTTATTAATCAAGACAATAAGGAAAGACAAGCCATAGATACTACTCGTAGGAAAGACTTGCCTTCCACAATCCAACCGAAATTGAACGTGGTTCATCAAAGTCACAGTATTCAATCTGTCTATTTAACAAGTTGCCAATAGAATCCAAAAGTATAAACAGGATTAACTTATTTAAAAACAAATTAAAGACATATTTATTACAGTATCGCTGAGTTCATAGATAACAAACTACAGCCACAATTAAATGATCTGTGAATTAATATTAGTGTTCAAATTATATTTATTGTATTTATCATCTCTGTAATATTTTTTCAACACAATCTATTTTGTTATGAAATAAATGACTTGTGACTTCATCTGCCTTCCCCTCTAGTCTAATCGGATGCAGGTGAATAGGTACCAGCATTTTACAGGGAGCGCCTATTTGACCTGGCGATCAGATATGAACAACCCAGTTACTGGATAACACGATACCTCTTGGTAAGACTGGTTGTCAGACCTTCGGGCTTTAGCGCAGAATGCGTTGTATGAGTATATAAAAATATCTGCTTGTCGCGTCGTCTGTTAAAGTGCGAATATACTGTTAATCCACCTACCTGACTCATTGTATCAAACAGATTTGAATAATCCAAGCCAAGGTTACAGAGCAGGAGTTTTTGTGCCCTTTTTGAAGTATGTACGAGTATATACGTTTTGGAATGTGTACCTTGAATAAGGCACACTTTAAGACATTTTGATCTACGTTGACCAGTTAATTAGGCCCGATAGTGGTTAAACGCTAACATGTTAAATATAGCATAAGCATAGCATAATCAGCCTGTAATGATTCCACTGCTGGGACACAGGCCTCCTCTCTGTGAGAGGGAGTGGGTCATAACCCACCACGCGGGTCCAGTGCGTGTTGGTAGATGTCACATGTCTTCGAATTTTTTGGTCTTAGAACTTCTAGGACATGCCAGTTTCATAACGATGTTTCTTTCACCGTTTTGAGAGCAGTTGTGATTAAATTAAATACTCAAAGTAAAGTGCCTGCCTGGGTTCGAACTCACGACCTACAACTCGTAAGTCTGGGCCACCACTGCTCATGCTGCTGATCAAATATACACAGAACAGGGTTTAATGATTGACTTATCCTGGATCCATGTCCTGTTCATATATTGCTTTTAAAACACAATGGTCGCCGTGTGAAGCTTCTAAACAATAGCAAAATTTTACTAATATCATCCACCTCAATATAATAGACGGATCTTCCTGTTATTCAAAATGGCTATTTTCATCAAATGGTCAAAGTGGACATCATCATGATACTATACTTCATTTCACACAGGACAAGGGCCTCTCTTTGCTTGTGTCATAAGAACAGAAGAAGAATAGAATACATATTAGGTAGATAGGATAAAAAAGATATGATACAATAGAAGACATATTAATACATTATCTACTGGATTACAATCGTCACCTAGTTACTTTTGAGAGCGATGAACCTGCCCATAATCATCTTTACCTGATCTCTCACCACTAGCAAACAAAAAAGAAATGCCCGTTGTTCACATAAATATCCTTATAGTAAAAGTCTTGAACCACTTTTCAAGAAAGCTTTTCACTTTTTATCCATTTTCACTTTCAAATTGCTTTTGCCAACTTTATTTAAAACGAACGATATGTAAAGCAGACCCAGATTCTTAAGTGAATCTTTGCTGAAGTTCTGCTTGAGCTCAGCTGTTTCAGGTCATAAACCTCTCTGAAGTTCACGAACAAACCGATGATCCTTCGGTCAACAATGTCATTATCTCCTAGACGCACAAGTTCAATGATATCAACTTAAACACCATTACGTATGCAAAGAGGCGCGTGCGCGCATCTGCTCCTCCATATCAAACACCTCACTACTTGACCAGTCGCACCTCTCGCTCACACCTTCCCCTCTACACATAAGCCAAAAAGAAACACATGAACTGGATCATGGCTCTCCGAACCAGGGAACGGTGTCACAAACAACAGAAAAGGCGCTTGATACAAACGAATAACTATTCTAAAAAGTACGATAAGCGACTGACAATGTTAGAACTTAGGACGTTTTGTATTCCATATCTCCACGAGGATTCGTATCAGATAGCTTTCCCTTACACTTGGGTCCCCTCCGTGCCAGAAGGTCGCAAGCGCACGTTCCACTCGTACGTTGAAAGACAATGCGTACCGGAACTGCACACTACGTGCTGAATTTGAAATAGCTGTATAAAAACCGCGGGGTCCTTGTCGAAACTATCACAAACAATCCAACCTTCAATCAGTGAACACCACGAGGAGCTAAGCAAAATGGTGTCCAGTAAAGTAGTGTGCTTGATGGCTCTGGCCCTTTTCGGGAGCGCGGCTGCCCAGCCTGCGAAAGAAGCCTTCTGGAAGGGAACACCCATGGACGGCATGGTGGAGGAGATGAGATCAGGCTGTGCTGAAGGATCAGACCCCACCGCCTGCATCAAGTACAAGGTCATGTCGTTATTGGACTCCATTTTCAAGAAGGACACCTTCCAGGTATCCGACTTTCCATTCCGCGAAAAGTTTTAATTTCGACTTTCCAAATAATCGAAAGTTTAACCCATTAATTGTTTTCTCCCCAGATCTCCGACGCCGTTGAAGTGACGAAGAATGGTGCTGCCAACGATGTCACTGGCCGCTCTACTGGCGATTTCTTCGACAGCATTGAGAACTTCATCCAGTCCCATGATGTGACCTTCATGCTGCCCATCGCCGACACCAAGATCACTGTCAGCCCGAGGAACCTTGACAATGATGAGCTGTCCCTGAACGTGAAGTTCAACAAGGAGGGAGCCCGCTCCGTCGGTGAGGCCCGCAAGGCCAAGCTAAAGAAGATCATCGTCCCCATCCTGGTGTTCGTGCTCCTCAAGGCTATGACCCTCATCCCACTGGCCATCGGTGTCCTCGGTCTGAAGGCCTGGAACGCGTTGCAGCTGTCTTTCTTCTCCTTCGTGGTTTCCGTCGCTCTGGCCATCTTCCAGCTTTGCAAAAAGGTGAGTTAAGCATTGACTTCATCATTAATAATGTAGTCCTCTCAGTAGAAACAATACAAACCCCCTTATTCATAAAACTTATCAAACCTATTTTAGTTAAAATGGGGTTTGTCTCTTTCTTACACGCAGAAATGACAACGTGACAGATAAAGACAAACGTTCTATAAACCTATTTTAGCTAAAATAGAGATAAAATAGGATTATGAATAAGGGCCTTAATCTTTAAAGTAGCACTGACTTACTTTGAAAAGCACAACACTTTCCCAAAAACTATTTGCACCTTTGGCACAACTTTTACAAACTATTGGCAACGTTTGAACTTGATTTGCACAATTAACTTTATGTTTTAATCCGACACTGAGTTTACCCAATAAACAAAGTGTTTTTATTGTGTACTAACCTTCTTTCACAACTCCACTATCCATAAGCCTAACATTGTAGTTTACCCAGATTGCGGCGGACAACTCGCACCCCCAGATCTCTGCGCACGGTCCCTGGGACGCCGCGTACGCAGCCACCCGCCGCAGGAGAGACGCCGAGCCCCAAGAGCTGGCCCAAGAACTCGCCTACAACGCTTACCACTAAACTATGCGAACGCCACCCCAACCCAACGACCTGTATCCGAACTCCGTTTTTCCCGCCGTTTTTTGACAGCTGGTTGACGGACACAGATAACATAGACCAAATAAATGATTTCAACGAGAAATCGTGACCGTGTAAATACTATGTAATGCAACTTATTTATTAAAATATTGTGCTTGAGAGCGTGTGATTGTGATGTATGACTGATGTTATTTATTTATATTAATAATAAATCTTTGAAGAATTATTACTATTATTTCATTTGGTGTTCCCTTCTCCACAACTTGCAATAAAGATATTATGAAATATTAGTGATTAGTTTTCATTAAAAAATCGTAATAGAATTAGCATCAATAATTGATTCAATTAAACAAACAGTCAATAATATCAGAAAATAAGTCTCAGACAGTATATAATTTCTAATGCAGTAATTTAAGCTATCAGAAAAACTCTATTTAATTAAATTGATAACATTAGTTAATGCCAATTAACTTTTTCCGGAAGTAATTCACTACTTTCATCATCAATAAAAACTTATGCATGTATGCCATGTGCCAACTTATAATTCAGAAAGTGCATCAACAAGTCAGCAGAAAACAAGGAGCATTTCTTTCACAAAATGGTTACCTACACACATAATTATGATAAAATGTAATCCAATAAAGTCATGAATTACATTTATAAAAAATAGGTCAATAAGATGCCATTAAAAAAATTAAAAGAAGTACCTACCACCATGGAATTAGAGCGCACACAAAAATGAAACGCAAGAAAAATCCAAACTATGTAGGTGAACAAAACCAGGACGTTATAAAATACTTTCTCTAAAAGGGGAGGAAAATTCGTTACGAGGTGGCATTTGCAACACATTAAGTTTCCATTCAAGTGCCAATCGCTTTCTACGACACTTGGGCTCATCTGCCATGATGATCACGTAGAAGATACCATCAATGTCACGTGCAACGTTTTACTTTACTTTGATCCAATGATAGGATTTCAGCCAGCTGATCGATTGACTGACTTGTGTTGATTTATTGTACTCGGCAGTGATTTGTTTTGACATGAACCAATCAATTTTTTGGCCAAAATACAGGCTTGTAGATTTGCTCTGTTTGCTGAAAATTATCATGTCAATCTACTCATATGCGCTACGATTTAGTAAATATTGACTAAGAAGGCAGCCTACATACCTATTTGACATATTTTGATAATCGTATACTTAAATCTAAAATGTCGGTCTTTCAGATCAAATCAACTTACCAAAGACGATTTAGGGTATTAAAATAAGTGCGAATTTCACCAATAAAACTGAACACGATCAGCACATCTCATTGTCAATATTCCACAACCATGACGGCACTGACATCTCATGAACGCGGGTCGCTTTAAGACTAAGAAAATGAGGTAATTCATTTTATTTATTAAATGCAAATTGCAGTGCCTACCGTTGCATGATTTAGCGGTATAGGGGTCATACGAGTAGAATTTACCGCTTTATTACATAAATGTATGTCATAAGAAGGCCTAGACAAGTGACAATCGTTTTTAAAACGTTTTTGTATTTGTACAACGACTTTTAACCCTGTCCAATATACCTTTGAGATTTTCATCATCGTTATCGCTGATAGAATATCGCTTTATCTAGGCCAAGGATAAGTAGGAACTTGGTCGTTCGTCATTTACCTAATGAAGAAATGCATTTACGAAAAGAGCTGCCTGAACATGCTGACCAAGGTCTAGAAACCTTCAGCCGAGTAGTAAAGAAGTTCGCAATTAACAGAAAAATTGTTGCATATACTCGTAAAATACAACGACTCTTTGAGGGAATAGTAGAAAACTGGGTCGCGGTATGTTCCTTATTTTAATGACTGCTATACGATCTCATGCAAAGCAGTGCTTAATCAACGCAGCTGATTAGTTCTATTCTGGGCTATGACGACAGACTACGCTGATGACGACAGTGCCACCTGGAATCCTTCTCACTTAAAAATTTAACTTGAATTTTAGCTAATTAGTATACTGTAATACAGTTTACGTAAGGATTACCTAAAAATTTTACCGAGTTAAAGTATAAGTCAATATTTTAGGTTTTGTGATTATCATTTTGGGAGAATACACTTGTACGCCTTTGCTAAAGAAATAATCTTTTGAAGCCAAGCTGTTTGGGTCATACAAACAATCCACTTTGATCAATCAAAATATCGAATCCACAAAATTGCATCTACAACTAAACTAGAACCAAATCACTGACATAATTAGGGAGGCCCAGACGGGAGCCCTGCGGCACTCCTCATTATAATTCACCGCCCTCACGCAGGATGCGGCAGGCCGTCGCCTGGCATACCTGTTTTACCCTGCTGACCTACTGGGCACACATTAGCACGGATTCAGAACCATAACTCAACTATTTTTAGGTCCTTATAGCATACACACCTTACCGAACGCTCCTGACAAACCCAAATTCTCGAAAAAGGGTCAATATTCTCAGTATTTCAACGGAATAAGGTTCAAAATTGAGTGGCAGTAGTTTCTGCAGTGGCAAAGGTTAATTTGTCTATTTGTATGTAGAAGTAGATGATGGGGTTTCGGGCCTGTTTGTATGTCTGTCACGAGCACAATGTTTGTAAGTGGATAGTGTTATGTGTATGACTGTTACCTAATACGGACGGCATAAATTGTTTACTTACTTTCTTATTGCAAATTAAAGAAGTGCTAAAATAACCGTTTATTAAGTATCTAAAACGTATTTTTAATTAGGTACCATTATTTTTGACAGTGCATTTTAAAGTCTATTGAAAAAAAAAACAATGTTATAAGTATGAATATGGATGGCTATAAGATTCGGAGAAGTTCAAAGAAAGTTTTATGGACTGTATGAAAAATGATAATCATGGCTCGGCTTGGATACTCAGAAGATGGCTGTATGGAAGAAGATCTCCTGCGTCAACCCCAAATAAATTGGGATAAAGCCAGGAGGATTATAATGAATTAGGATTAGCCCATTATACCACACATAAACAACCTTTATTAAAGTGTCATTAAAACAGCATAAATCCACAGATTTATTGCCGAACATTATAAGAACGGAAGTGAAACAGCAATTTCACAATCCGGACATGGCGGACTATGCTAATGTGCGCACGAGTTGCATTCGCGATGTCCAACCCTTATTGCATAATGAAGATGTGCGCGAACATTTTGCTAAATCGGAGCAGTTTCACTTTTGTTAGTAAAACTATGTAGGAGCTTTTTATGTAACCTATTGTAAGATGGTGTAAGTTAGTGTAAATACTGTTTGTGATTGGAAATTGTAAACTTATGAGCCACCTCATGAGTTTTATTAGTAATTTAAAATATTAATTAATTAAACTTTTGTCATACCCTCAAGCATAAGCATAATTGGCCTATAATATTCCCACTGCTGGGACACAGGTCTCCTCCCTGTGAAAGGCAATGGGCCATAATCCACCACTCGGGCCTAGTGCGAGTTGGTAGAAGTAGCATGTCTTCGAATTTTTGGTTTTAGGACATGCCGGTTTCCCCACGATGATACCCTCAATTTCATACTAATTTTACTCACGTGACAAAGTAGCAACAAACAAGAGCAATTTTTATCACTGAAAAATTATTTAGTTAATTTGAAATAATTAATTTGAGTTTAGCTTGATAGTGGAATATTTCTATAATTTCCGTTTTGTATTCAACGCAACTGCACCTGATCTAATTTAATTTACATTCGTCTGACATCACGTAAATACATATTTGTCATGCGCCAATTCTATCATAAGTAGATACAGCTTCAACGCTCAAAACCGATGGTAAGGTAATGAAAAAGTGTAATTTTCACGACAACGCGACGTAGGTAACATAGCGAGTTAGAACCTACGGTCCTAACACTTAGAAACTGTAACAAAAGATAATCAAGTTACAATTCCTTTAAAAATAAGACACACGAATCAAAACCTCCCCGACATGCCGTTGAGTCTGACAGCTTTAACGAAGTACGCTGCATAAAGCCAATGAATAACATTACAAAAGCGATACATCGCTTGTTTGGTATGTACACGTCGGTGGTGAGAGCATAGTCCGACACTGCATGACAAACAACTTGATTGAGTATGGGTCTGTGCAGACGTGCCATAATCACACCGGCAGAAATGTGGCTGGGCTCAAATTGTATGTAGTGTAGTGCAATCACATGAAATAGTAGTAAAACTCTTCTCCTTTTTCTTAGCGTATTGATGGCAATAAAATTAAACATCGTTGGCCCAAAGTTCAGCTGCGCGAACTCCGCTTACTGACGCAGTCATAAGATCATCAAGTGCACAGGTGACAGTGCAAATATAAGTAAAAATCTTAGGAGCCATAGATAGAGGAGCTCATTCGGGGAAATACTGCTACCATACCGGTGTTGAAGAAATTAAAGCATTGACAAGCATATTATTATAAGACATCTCAGCTTCGTCTCCGGGATGGCAACGCATCTGCGATTCTTCTGGCATTACAGATGTAGATTATACTCCGCTGTTAAATAACATTAAAATACTCAACGCATTCTTTCGTGTTCGACGACATCACATCGCAAAAAAACAATTAATTTCACTCACACGTAATTATCAGAACACATTGTGACGCTGGCACAATGCAACTAAACGCCAATCGCTGGGAGAACCTGGCTATGAAACTGGCACAGGAGCGCGATATTGAAGATTGGCATTAGCAAAGACAGGCCTACTGCCTAGCAGGGGATGAGTCGGGCTGTGGATGATGACAATGATGATGATGTCAATGTAACTTCAAACAGCTGCAGTGGCACCGCCACTAGTTACCGCCCAGCAACATTTTTGAAGTGAAAACTTCTTTAGACGCGTTGGGCTTTTTTGAGATGGGAAAAACCCATTCAATTCGTGCCACTATTACCGTAACGACACCGCTTTGGATGTGTTCAGCTGTCCTCGGGATGTACTCGGTTTTAATGTATATATCCGATATGTCAGTGAGTGATGGCAAAGTATTATGTTTGAGTTTTGTTTTCACTTCTGTCGACACTCCCGGAGTGCCACTGTGGTGTGGTTGTGTGTAGCACGTCTGAGCAAACACTATGTCTCCAATAATTCAACAAGAAGGTTAAAGACTTCGAACATGTTTCGACGTTGTTACGTATATCTTCGTGAAGTGTTGAAGAATGAATTTCGTTTTACATATTCAATTGTTTTCGGATACTGATTGGTATCGTTTCCGCATAACTGTCGGTGTAAAAGCAATGTCTAGTGGAATTAATTATCAACATTGTGTTTAACTGATGAGGGGCGGATGCCTGTTGCCTAACTCCACGCCTAAGCTGACTTGGTTAACCTGCTACTTACCAATATCCACGTGATAGCACTATTTGCAAATCGATGTTTGTGAGTGGCTGCTTCTGCACTTTTATCCCTAAAGTTTGAGAAGACGTTAACCATACACGAACACTCTACCGAGGGTGCATTATGCTGAACGTTCTCAACGCTCTCCTTGTATCTAGTCCTAGACTGGATCTATTCCCTTTTGAATGGAAGGGTATACTATGGGAATGTATGGAGATTTGCAAGAACACTGAGTGAAAAGTCAATAATAATTTAACTATAATGTTGCTAATATTGTGTTAGTCACTATTTTTAAGCATGTGCCAATACAAAGTGCATGTACTTTTACTGGAATCACATAGAACCAGCAGCAATACATATGACTATCTTATCGACTCAAACGAAGCCACTATCAAGGACTTCACTACCACTGCCTTCCAATCACACTAATATTATAAATGCGAAAGTTTGTGTGTGTGGGGGTGTGTTTATATGTTTGTTACTTCTTCACGCTCAAACGGCTGGACCAATTTTGATAAAATTTTGTATGGAGGTAGCTGACACCCTGGATTAACATATAGGCTACTTTTATCCTGATATTTCCACGGGATCGACATTTACGCGGGCGAAACCGCGGGGCGCAGCTAGTAAATAATAATTTGGGAATAAATGTTAAGTCCTTGGTCGTTTCAGGCATTTAGCTATATTATTATGTAGCTCCTGAGCCAGTCTCAGTAATATTTTCATCCCAGGATTATATGATGACTTTTAACCACCGTTATGAGGATCTTAGTTCGGCTCTTGTTGCAATTTCGATAGTACAGTCGATGTTGGGAAAGTGAAAGATGAGATTTAAACAACAATTGCCGCTCGAAATTGAATAAAATCGATATAGATATCTTAGGTAAGTATTCGTTTGACATAAGCTACCGAAAACCGTATGTCAAGTCTTTGTAGAAATACGAAACGCTTTGAACGTGATTACCACTTGCCAAGGCCCTGTGGCAATTCCTGGAACTACTATCCGCCAAAATGTAGCTCAAAACACTAAATGAATATGACTGTGGCAATTTACTAATGCTCACAAACCTGCAATAGGCCACTATAGTATTCCCTAACATTACGTAAAAATCTGTAGTAAAATGGACGTGACTAGAAAGGTTATATCCACATAACAGTTAGTAAAGTGTAGTAGGAATCGTGTTTGTTTATATACCTACTTACTTCCAAAGCGTAGAACTAGAGATTTACAACAGAAAAGTTCATGCTTGAGTTATGAATTGAATTACCTACCTATTTATTACCGAACATGTGTCTATTTGTTTTGTTTCTTTATTTTATTTTTACATTTTTCTCACATATAGAATCAACAAGAATAATGTAGGTACCCAGGATTTTGTAGTATCTTGATTTAAAAGAGTGACGTTAGAGTTTCTTGCCCGTTCTTCTCTGTAGAGATCTACGTTTGAATGGGCAACTAGCTTCACCTTTCTGACTCGACTCTGACAATTCAAAAGTGCCTGTAAATGGTTTAATTGAAATAAATGATTATGGTAAAAGGGGATAAAGGATAACAGATTAGTGTTTTTTAAGCATTATTGAAATTCTCAGTAACAGCCCGGAGTCTGGATTTGTGCCTGGCTGAGGGCAATAGGCTCGTCCCCTTTGACATGGGACTTAAACATAACTGGCGAAATGTGTACCTACATGCTAAGGTACACCTCTGCCTAGCCCTTCGAGGAATTTCAGGCGTGGTGTTATGTATTGAATTTTTAAGTCAAAATAGTGCAGTGATATGAGATTCAGGGTAGATTTTTCCATCGCCAGATAACGTTTATTCGAGGAATAAAATTGACGTTTGACAGTTTTTGTATGGAAATAACTGTCAAAATTTCAAAATTATTCCTCGAATAAAGTTATCAAATGATTGAAAAATCAGAACTAAGGGATATTAATTGGCAGCAGCAACATCCTACACCCTCGTCAAAGTATCTGTGAAAATCCAGGAAAATATAATAGAAAGACGACCGTAGTCTTTTGAGCGCAGCAAATCTAATATGTATTATAGTTATGATTGTAAGGAAACATGTGAATGCAGAATAAACCCAAAATACAGGGTAGCGTGGACATCGATGCGCAACCTGCTACCATGGATTAAGTACATGATTCTGAACCCCCTGAGTTGAAATTTATATAGGTACGGTTATTAAAAAAAATGCTGTTCCGTACATTTTGACCGCGTAGGTAAATCACTTTTCTACAAAACAGCTGTTTTTTACTTTCATAACCGACGAAAAATTTCTACTCTAGGCGGTCTAGAGTCATGTAATTCCTAGTTTCAATTTGCACGTCTATGTCCCTGTCTCCCTGTATTTTGGGTTTATTCTGCATTCACATTTTTACAAAATTAAAGTAGGTACGATTTTTTACAATCTAACCTACAATTTATAACTTGTTCAAATTACCGCAATGGATTGATCTTATGTAACGTTAGGTACAAACCGCCTCCTGGTAAAAGTTCCTGAAATTACCGAATGTAGGTAATCATAAAGCGTCCAAGAAATATAGTTATTAATATTTGTAATATTATCATTGCCAAAATACATCACTCTCACCACCAGGACTTTCTTTAAATGAAAATAAATAGTTTGCCAAGTATGAAAGCGATTCACATTCAGCGCACGCGCGAAGACCGCGTGCCTTGCCGTCCAAAGGATCACGGTATAAAAACCAAGCCCATTGAAAAATTAAATCATTGTTGCTCCATTAACCGGACGGGCCGAACGTCTAATTAATCAAATCTAATGACAAAGTGATAAAAAAAAACAATATGAAGTGTTTGTGTTTACTCCTGGCTTCCGTCGCCATCGTTCGCGGTTACAGCATCAAGGACAATGAGATTCAAACGGCACGGTTAGGATCAAGTGATGAGTTGCTCCAGAGTGTGATCAGTGATTGTTTCGAAGCTGAAGCCCCGATGTCTTGTCTCAAAGTGAAAGTGCTCTCGTTCCTGGACACCAAACTTGGAGTGAGCTCGGAATCTGCGAGGGCTTTCGACGACAAGAACATCGACAAAGTGATCTTCGACCGCGTTGGCCGGTACCTGAGCAACAATGAAGTCAGATTCCAGCTGCCTGAGTTCCTCTTTGACAGCGCTGAGGTGTCTTACAGAGCTGACAGGGGTTTGGATGTGGAATTCCCGGAGTCTGACAGTGAAAACGGCGAAGGTAACGAAATCAACCAACACAAACTTAAGAGCATAAAGGTTAGACGTCGAACTTAATACAATTTTTCTTCCAGCTCGTGGTATCTTGAAGAAGAAGCTCCTGCTTCCCGTCCTGCTGTTGCTTAAGCTGAAGATGAAGGCGCTGATGCCCATCCTCGTCGCCATCATCGGCATCAAGTCCATGAAGGCCCTGATCCTCAGCAAACTGGCCATCACTCTCGTCCTCGGATTCCTGATCTACAACTTGATCATGAAGAAAGGAGGTTAGATATCGAAGGATAATACTCTCGTCTATTACCAACATTTGAAAATCGACGATAAATAATGTTTTGTTCTTTTTGTTGCCAGCCATGCCCATGATGATGATGCCGCCTACAGAAGCCGCCCCTCCCGCACCCCAATACGGTCCCCCAGCCAATCAGTACGGACCTCCCTCAACCCCTGGACCTTCCGCGCCCCAGGATTCGTACAGCCCTGCTTGGGAGCCATCTAGCAGTGGTCCTTACGCCAGAGTGTGGGACCCTTCGCAGCTCGCCTACAGCTCGTACTACCCTGGTGACTCCAACCCGTCAGCTGCCTCAAACCAGTCTCCGAGCTACTCCAGTGTGTCCTCAGTCTCCTCATCAGCATCATCATCTTCAGCCGACCACTAAACGATTACTACCTCATGTAAATACGCACGGGAAACGCAATGTACATAGTGTTTTGACGCACGCACCAATGAAACGGCTAGGGTCTAGAAGAGTTATTTATTGACGAGATTAATTTATTATTATTTATTGAGAAACAATAAAGAAACAGTCGTTTTAGTAATAGTTAATTATTTTAAACCCCCTACGTATTAATCACCCACAAAGAACAAAACTTAGAACGCTCATAATCTTATAAGGGAAGTCCCAATTTCCGGGTCATATTTTCAAAAAAGGCAAGAGAAAACATGCCTGTTGGCCCATAAAAATTCCCTAGGGCTTTAATAGCGTTAGCCCCATGCACCCATAAGAATGTGAACTGCATTCCTATAAACTTTCACCAACAGCCATTAAAATAAACAATACAATATTGTTGTCCTGCTTTTCCTGACATGCTTATGATGAGCAGGTCAATCGACCACCGTATATGGAACAGCTAACATATTTGGCTAAATAGGTAAGTATGTGTTTTATAGAGCCTATAATAGAAAAGTTATAGGACATCAAAGTGAGTAATAGACGACCAAGATAATTAGACAACTTGGTAAAATTGTATGTCTTGCTTAGCGCCCCAGCAATCTAATTGCGTAACCCACAATCAATCATTTTGAAGGATATTGCTCATCCATTGCTTCATATGTTCGAAAAATTTGTCTGTTGAACGACGAAAATAACGCAATGAATGTTGTTGAACTATCAAAATGAAGTTACTGTTAGTGTGTTACCCAGCAGGTCAGACATTTTCGAACGAAGTCTTCTTATTGCTTTATCAACTTCGCTAGTACCTTAAATATCTTTCATAATTTATTGACATTTACGGGAGTCTTGTAGTCTCGAGTGTATAGGTTACTTCTTTCGTCTAGGCATTGTACGTGTGCACCATTGTCGACCAACGCATAACATCCGATATGAAAATCGTCAAACGCGAGTGTTTAAACTTAGAACCTTTCCAACATACAATGCGGCCAATGAGACATTGCATTATTGACACCTATCATTATCATACAAACGAATTCGTGTTTTACGAAATTGATCTTTATTACCTACTAGAATTGTCACACTGACAGCTGACAGGTGTCAGAAACACATTCTCTCAACGGCCGGACTGTAATTTTACTTACTACGCCTTCTACTTACTACGTTGTAGTAGGAGTGAGTTCACCACAGTCCAACAGGATGATCGGATTGATCGCAAGTCACCGCCTTAGCCGTACTTAGCAGCTAGAACTTTCGCTTATGTAAAGAGCTAGGATACATTATCGGGCTGCAAACAGATTTAAATCCCCTGTTGCGCTATAGCCAACTTAAAGCGAGAATATTTTATGTAAAGGCTAGCTTACGGGGTGAAATGCTGTATCTATTTTCATCTAATTTTATTAACGTGGTTTTTAAGTCTCGTGTTTATGGTTTCCGTAGCCAAACAGCAAAAACGGAACACTTACAATTTTTTTGTTACTGAATTTGTAAGGGACCTAAGATAGTTCCTTGAGGCACGCCTAACGAAATTGCAAGCCCGTTGATATTTTTAAAATCCTATTGCTTGAGTAGTTATAGCTATAGAGTTGTAAGTTAGTTTTTTAAAAGGGCTGAAATCCCAAAAACAAAATGCATTTACAAAATAGAAAAGAGAGGGTTCTAAAAAATGAAAGGCTTAGTCAATAATCATTTTTCTTTATTTTATTCATTTTAACTCGATTAGCACAATATCAGGTGAAGAATGGAAGTGAAAGGGTTTCATATAATTTCAGTACTAATGTCAGTACACAAATGTGTGGAAAAGTGGAAAAATAGGTAGGTTATGGTTATAAAGAAGTTAATAAGTTCGTTATTATTGTCACAAAGGTATGGTATCAGTTACTAGAACTTACGATTAATTCATATATTTTTTTCTTTAGGGAATCTAAATATTAATATAATATAAAAGATTAGATTCTGAAATGGTTAGGTTTTTTTTGTTGAATTAGGTATTAACAATTTTCTTTTTCGAAAATGGATATAGTAACATAAAGTCAGAGAAATTCATTGTTTAGCAAAATGACAACCAACTTAAATTGCCCGTACCTTTATTCAATTCGAATCACAGCTGTCATTTTTTGACAGAAATGAGCTGTTCCATTTGACCGCGTATGTATTACACTTTTCTACGACACAGCAAATTGTTTTTAATAACCGCCGAAAAAATTTAACGCAGCGCAGTTCAGAATCATGTGCTGAATAAATGGTCATATGCTAATATAGTTTGCTTGTCGATGTTCCCTGCCACCCTGTACGAAATGGCTTTATCAAGGCAAATTGACGTTGTGTCACGTGTGTCGATTTGATAAACAATCAATTTCCCTGTCAGTACATATTATGTATTAAGTTTGAGTATAATAAATACTTTTTTTGCCTTCGTGTCACCAATAAGCTTACCAAGGTTTCCCGAAAAATAACTATGCATTTACTACACTCTAACTTGCAAAAAAATTAGGGCGAATTTCACCAATGAAACTGAACGCGATCAGCACATCTAAACTGCGATCAAGAGCTGTCAGTGTCATTAATTGTTGTGGAATATTGTCACTGACAGCTCGTGAACGCGGTTTCGTCATGTGTTGATCGCGTTCAGTTTCACTGGTAAAATTCCTTAGTTTTCCACTAGAAATGGCGCTCACAAGTAGGTACGAAAGTTTAAGAAATGGTTGTGCATATACTACAGTGGGTATATAAACACGGTACAAATGCACTAGATATATACAAGGACGCTACATACAATAGGTAAATAAGAACTTTACCTTACTTGAAGGGTAAAAAGTACTATCTAATCGAATAAATAAAACATAAAAGATCTTTGTACTCATAAAACAGGTGAAAGATGAAGATAGGAAAATTAGCTGTTCAGATGAAAAATTAAAACGAAACTTACTTAATACGAAGGCATTATTTATACTTTTATACACATCCTTCCTACCCTACATAAGAACTTGTTTTCATTTTTATTAAAATGTACAGTCAGCAGCAATAGTTTGAAATGAATGCATTAATTGTATTTTTTTACGCCTTCTACCTACACATATCTCATTCGTTGACTGTACAATTAATAAATACAAACAATAGGAAATATACATGTACATAAGCCCTCGTACCCACGGGCGATTTTTATCGCGAACTAAATTATTAACGCACTGCTTAGCACCGAGAGCTAAAAATATTTTTTGATGCGCTGCTGGGATTACACTCCGTTGGATTCTCAATGCTCGGCTAAATACCGAGAGATCAAAATCCAGTGCGCGATAAAAAATCACCCGTCTTTAGGAGGGCATATTTTTTTCATCTGAACAGAACTGCTAATCTATTCGGTAAAAGTCTCACTGTGAAAACCTAGCTTACATCACGTAAGCTAAAGTGAACTGCCATAGAGATTGACAATACTGACAGCTCACTTCACTTAAGTTTCCACGGTGAGATTTTTACAGCCGTGCGATTCTGTAACCGTCTCACCGTGAAAAGTTAGGCGAAGTGAGCGTGGAGTGAGCTATCAGTGTCATCCCACCTGATACTAGGGATTGACCAAGCATTTACAATTTACAATCATAATCGAGATTTTAATAATAGATTTTATGCTAAGTCTATTGATCATTTTATATATTTTCAAAGCTAGTATTTTAGTGGTCAAAACATTAATATTTCGTGGGGTTTTACAATAAAATAGCAAAACAGAAACTTAGCCAGAAACTCAATGTTGTTTTTTTTTTTTCTTTTTTTCCTAGACTGACTAGTCAATACAGCCTAAGGCGCGAGCGCGTCACGCAAGTGTTCACTTCACCCGAATCACGACATTAAATGTCGAGAATCGGGTGAAGTGAACACTTCACGCCGCGCTTGCGCGTTAGTCACTGTCATTATCACATAGAAGATTATTTTGATGTGGATTGCGTGAAGTGTTCACTTCACTCGATTCACGACATTTAATGTCGTGAATCGAGTGAAGTGAACACTTCACGCCGCGCTTGCGCGTTGGTCACTGTCATTATCACATTGTAGATTATTTTGATGTGGATTGCGTGAAGTGCTTGCGCGTTAGGCGCTGTCATTAATATTAAATTCAGTTTTTATTTATTTATTTCTATAATTGACGACCATGGTCGTAAGCCTGTTCGTAATCGAGTTCAGAAATTAGTTCCTATTTATTTCAACGCTTTTAGATATTATGTCTAAATCCAACCGTGTTTGTACATTTAAAAAGTCAGTTGTGTGCATTTTGTTTTCAACAATTAACCAGATTTTGTATTAACTAGTTACAGACTACTTATTTAACCTGTAACGCGTGCAAATATAACATTATTGTAGATAGATACTAAATAACTAAGATCCGTATTTTTCATGCACGGTCAAGCGGCGCGCGTCGCCCATGATTGGCGAGTGGCGACGAAACCGTAGCCAATGAGCGACGCGCGCGAAGTGATGTTGCCATGGTTACCGTGGAGTGAAATATGGAACATTCCGAATCGCACTGTAATCGATTACAACGTGCTTACACTTTGACCCCAATTATTCTGTATGGTATAAATTACCTATTATTCCCCGCATAATCTTACCATGCCGTACGGTTGTCAAGAGTGGTATTTTGACAGTTCAAACCGGTTTCGTTAAACTAACGTGGCATTTTCGAAATTGTGCTTCCGGCTACAGTCGCCACCTTACCAAAGGATAAGAAATTCGTGGTGTAAAAAAAACAAACAAATAAATACTATAATCTAACCGTGAATAAATAATCAAGTGAAATAGTTTTGACTCTCAGCTGCCATAGTGGTGATTTATCTAAATGGGAACGCAAATTATTTATGTGAGAGTTGTGGGCGATGATGGCCTAATTCGGAATGATCCATATTTCACGCGGCGCACTGCGCATGCGTGTCGTCGTAGTCGTTTCGTTCTAGTATCAAGTGAACTTTTTTTTTGCTTTCATGCCATTGACGACCATGTACAACTCGTTTATAGAGAGTAGTATATTCCTTGGTGTAGAATGTACATAAGCCTGTACGTATTCGAGTACAGTGACAATAATTAGTTCCTAATTATTTAATGCTGTTAGAGATTTTAATGTCTAAATCCAACTGTTTTTGTACATCGAAAAAGTCAATTTAGTCAGCCTACATTTCAGACAATATAATATAATATAAGAAATCGTGCTAAGCAAGTATTCAGTGATTGGTGTAATGTTCGTTTTCATAAGTACATAATACGTAAAAGCACATATAGGTTTTTTTTTATATCATCTCTAGATAAACTACACGTACAATATACAAACCTTATACCATAAATATTTAGGCATATTATTAATCTAGTGACGATTGCTGTTAGGACACACAAATTGCATTATTCATGTATGCATGTTTTGGGCTGTCTAATTTTAGTTTTGCTGTATACTGTTTACACACTGTGTCTACGTTTCTCAGCCAACTCTCCTGTCGCAGATCTGCTGAAAGAAATTACTAAGTAAATGATGAAAGCAGTTCCTTTATATTTATGTAGTTTACTTTATTATGTATTTACTGTGTATATAAATAAATATATTACATTTTTTAATTAGTATCACATTAAAAAAAATTGCTAATACATTTTTTCTACTGAGTCGGCTGCTTCCTGAGATGCAACTTCTTGATGCCGGGAACGGAGGGACATTGGATGTGTGTCGGCTGCACCCCCACTGCAAAAAGCTGGAAATAATGGTAATAATTTGTTACTAAGTATTTGATTTATTTAATTCCTACACATCAGCACATCTGCAGCTAATGTATTTACTTTCAATAAGAATAGCGGTATGATTTATTAAGAACAGCGTCTGATCAAATAAAATCAATTGAATGGGCCAATATTATTACTATATATTTAGAGCACAACGAGTTTCTACATTTCTTAATTCCATGCTCCGTGCCTGTCTGTGTCCCAATTTATTTGTTCCCTATTGTGTTTATCAAAAATAGTGTGTGAAATAATGAATACTTGCCTCAGACCGCCACGCATGACACAGCCGGGAGCGATGTGATCAAATCAAATAGAGGCAGTGTTCTTTTATTGTCTTCTGTCCCTTTAATGACTTAGCAACTGCAGGGTCGATAAGGCTCATCTGCTGAAAGGTAGAATATATCAGATTAATAAAATTCACTTGCTTTTGTGTGCCTATACTTTTGTGTTTTTATTTTAAGTTATCCTATGTTGTCCCACAGCTGGGCACGGTCTCCCCCATACTTTTCCAGTTTTCCTTAAGTTGTGCCTTCTTCGGCCAATTGGTCAGGAACGTGTCAGTGACGACGCCCGCCTTGTCTTCAGGCAACCTTTGTCATATTGAGTTGTTTCTAATTAAAAACGTGTTACTAGGATACTACATAAACCTTTATTGACTGATAACTACCTATATCTTGTAAAAATATACCACTATAATTGTAAAATCATAAGGTTTTCTTGAAGTACTTACGTAAAATTTTGTTTGACCAAAAAAAAAGGTTTATCGATTGATTGTGATGTTATTTCGTGCAAATATTATCTACAAGGACGTATAATATGTTATAAACGAATATTCATCCACTTAACGTCGATTTTACACAAAAACTATTAAAAGAAACAACGTAGCATCATAAAATCATAACAAAACAGCACGCACTGCAGCTGCCATTAAGAATCGTAAAGTCTATTTTTAACTTTTTTTTTCCAATATTGCCAACCCATATTTTTCGTTTTGAATCATTTAGTCGATTAGTTTATCTACCGGACCATAGACTCAAACTGTTGCACAGGATATTAGACCTTAATTTACAGTAATAATAGAGGTTGAAGCCGCGTGAATCGGGTGTCACCGATCGGTGACCGTGGGGCCTGACGGGTGCGCGCCGGTCGTCACCGATCGGTTGTGAATCTAATTATGAACAGTAACACAGGAACTGTGGAGTAGGTAGAGGAATTCATTTTTAAATTAGAAAAACTTTCACCAATAGGTACATGCCAACATTATGTCATATTACTATCACATTCACCATTATAATATCGTGCTAGCCATTGTCACTGAAAAACTAATTCAAAGTAGGTACTAAGATAAAACTTTCATTTGTTTATTTACAATTATTTATTTTGAAACTGCAGACAAAAAGTTTATTTTGTATCGGAAAGCCCCATAGACAGCAGTAGACAGCACATGTTCACCACAGATGATGAATATTAGTTAGTCATTTTTTTCTATCGATAAATAGAAAAGTCACTGACAAACTTTAATCACAGAATACTTAAAATTCAAAGTATGACGACCCACTGACCTAAGTACTAAATTCAAACAAAGAACCAACAGTGTTGTCAAAAATTTTTTGATAAAAGAGACGTTCAATAGATGTATGGGGCTTGGTACTAAAATAATTGAAAATTTAAACAGCTTTCTGAGCTTTATAGGCTGAAAGAGGGTAATTATTTTAATGTCTTATGGCGTTTTTTTTTAAACAAGTGTTGAAAAATAAAATGCTTGCATCATTACATTACAAACCGCTAGATTTACGCGGTCACCGATCGGTGACGACCGGCGTGCACCCGTCAGGCCCCACGGTCACCGATCGGTGACACCCGATTCACGCGGCTTCAACCTCTATTATTACTGTAAATTAAGGTCTAATATCCTGTGCAACAGTTTGAGTCTATGGTCCGGTAGATAAACTAATCGACTAAATGATTCAAAACGAAAAATATGGGTTGGCAATATTGGAAAAAAAAAGTTAAAAATAGACTTTACGATTCTTAATGGCAGCTGCAGTGCGTGCTGTTTTGTTATGATTTTATGATGCTACGTTGTTTCTTTTAATAGTTTTTGTGTAAAATCGACGTTAAGTGGATGAATATTCGTTTATAACATATTATACGTCCTTGTAGATAATATTTGCACGAAATAACATCACAATCAATCGATAAACCTTTTTTTTTGGTCAAACAAAATTTTACGTAAGTACTTCAAGAAAACCTTATGATTTTACAATTATAGTGGTATATTTTTACAAGATATAGGTAGTTATCAGTCAATAAAGGTTTATGTAGTATCCTAGTAACACGTTTTTAATTAGAAACAACTCAATATGACAAAGGTTGCCTGAAGACAAGGCGGGCGTCGTCACTGACACGTTCCTGACCAATTGGCCGAAGAAGGCACAACTTAAGGAAAACTGGAAAAGTATGGGGGAGACCGTGCCCAGCTGTGGGACAACATAGGATAACTTAAAATAAAAACACAAAAGTATAGGCACACAAAAGCAAGTGAATTTTATTAATCTGATATATTCTACCTTTCAGCAGATGAGCCTTATCGACCCTGCAGTTGCTAAGTCATTAAAGGGACAGAAGACAATAAAAGAACACTGCCTCTATTTGATTTGATCACATCGCTCCCGGCTGTGTCATGCGTGGCGGTCTGAGGCAAGTATTCATTATTTCACACACTATTTTTGATAAACACAATAGGGAACAAATAAATTGGGACACAGACAGGCACGGAGCATGGAATTAAGAAATGTAGAAACTCGTTGTGCTCTAAATATATAGTAATAATATTGGCCCATTCAATTGATTTTATTTGATCAGACGCTGTTCTTAATAAATCATACCGCTATTCTTATTGAAAGTAAATACATTAGCTGCAGATGTGCTGATGTGTAGGAATTAAATAAATCAAATACTTAGTAACAAATTATTACCATTATTTCCAGCTTTTTGCAGTGGGGGTGCAGCCGACACACATCCAATGTCCCTCCGTTCCCGGCATCAAGAAGTTGCATCTCAGGAAGCAGCCGACTCAGTAGAAAAAATGTATTAGCAATTTTTTTTAATGTGATACTAATTAAAAAATGTAATATATTTATTTATATACACAGTAAATACATAATAAAGTAAACTACATAAATATAAAGGAACTGCTTTCATCATTTACTTAGTAATTTCTTTCAGCAGATCTGCGACAGGAGAGTTGGCTGAGAAACGTAGACACAGTGTGTAAACAGTATACAGCAAAACTAAAATTAGACAGCCCAAAACATGCATACATGAATAATGCAATTTGTGTGTCCTAACAGCAATCGTCACTAGATTAATAATATGCCTAAATATTTATGGTATAAGGTTTGTATATTGTACGTGTAGTTTATCTAGAGATGATATAAAAAAAAACCTATATGTGCTTTTACGTATTATGTACTTATGAAAACGAACATTACACCAATCACTGAATACTTGCTTAGCACGATTTCTTATATTATATTATATTGTCTGAAATGTAGGCTGACTAAATTGACTTTTTCGATGTACAAAAACAGTTGGATTTAGACATTAAAATCTCTAACAGCATTAAATAATTAGGAACTAATTATTGTCACTGTACTCGAATACGTACAGGCTTATGTACATTCTACACCAAGGAATATACTACTCTCTATAAACGAGTTGTACATGGTCGTCAATGGCATGAAAGCAAAAAAAAAGTTCACTTGATACTAACGAAACGACTACGACGACACGCATGCGCAGTGCGCCGCGTGAAATATGGATCATTCCGAATTAGGCCATCATCGCCCACAACTCTCACATAAATAATTTGCGTTCCCATTTAGATAAATCACCACTATGGCAGCTGAGAGTCAAAACTATTTCACTTGATTATTTATTCACGGTTAGATTATAGTATTTATTTGTTTGTTTTTTTTACACCACGAATTTCTTATCCTTTGGTAAGGTGGCGACTGTAGCCGGAAGCACAATTTCGAAAATGCCACGTTAGTTTAACGAAACCGGTTTGAACTGTCAAAATACCACTCTTGACAACCGTACGGCATGGTAAGATTATGCGGGGAATAATAGGTAATTTATACCATACAGAATAATTGGGGTCAAAGTGTAAGCACGTTGTAATCGATTACAGTGCGATTCGGAATGTTCCATATTTCACTCCGCGGTAACCATGGCAACATCACTTCGCGCGCGTCGCTCATTGGCTACGGTTTCGTCGCCACTCGCCAATCATGGGCGACACGCGCCGCTTGACCGGTTAAGGTGAATGTGACATGGCAGACCGCGAAATTTAAATTTTCTTACGTTTTTTGCAATTTGCAGATCAGTGTCAGGTTGTATCTTGATCAAAATGTGATTTGCGACTATAATAGACATGTATTTACAGAATCATAGTCATTAGAATCATTAATATATCTCCTTATGTTAGATTTCTACCATAAACACTTTTCCATATGAGATTTGTTCTTAACGATAGAAATCTAACTTAAAAAGATGTAGATTAATGATGATTAATGATTGTAATTATTATTATTATTTTTGTGGTGTACAATAAAGTATATATAAATAAATAAATAATAATAATATTAATGTTTTGACCACTAAAATACTAGCTTTGAAATTATATAAAATGATCAATAGAATTAGCATAAAATCTATTATTAAAATCTCGATTATGATTGTAAATGTTTGCTTGGTCAATCCCTAGCATCAGTGGGATGACACTGACAGCTCACTTCACGCAAGTTTTCACGGTGAGATTTTTACAGAATCGACCGGCAGAACACACCGGGTGAAGTGCTTGTGATATCTACAATGGGTAGGTTAAAGCTATTATTTCACAGCCTTCGACTAAGGAGTGCTTCATAAGGTACTCTTTATAAAGTGAAAATCCATAGGAGAGAAGATTTGAATAGGTATATAGGTAGTTTTCATACATATGGGTACAAAATGGCGACGAAGTTCTCACGTTAAATTGTACAGCGGTTAATACAATGTCTTTTAAAATCTATATCTACAGATACAGTCAACAAAAGAGTTAAGTATGCAAGATCGTCGGATATCGTTGAAGTTTAGTAAGAAACCGATGAATGTTCTCGAATAAAATTTAATTTTATTAATAGAAAACAAACAGCTGTTTTATCAAATTAAATTTCAGTCGACAACATCCATCGGTTTCTTACTAAACTTCAACTATATCCGACGATCCTGGATACTTATTTCTTTTGTTGCCTGTACAGACGCCAGCACATCAAGCTACTCGAAACTGTCTTTTCCCAATCGACTTTGAACCTTATAGTTTAGCGATAAAGTTGAAAATCTATTAAAGAAATTTGACAGATTGTAGTAGCTTCATGTGCTGGCGTCTGTACATATTATAAATTAAAGTCGCTTTTCATGTTATTCTTCTAAACCAATTCAATCACCATCAATAATTACAGAATTTATTCCGAAACTTTTATGTTTATAATACGTTGATATAAAACTTACATAATTATAATAAAGACATCGATGTTTTGCCAAGTCGTTAAACCGTGCGAAGCAGGATCGCTATTAATAAAATAAAACTAAAAAAAAATATTTTTATAAAAGCCTCTATGAAACAAAATAAATAGCATAAAAATGGTCACGATATAAACCATCCTTGGAAACCGCGAGTCAGACAACATTAAAAGAAAAAAAAAACAAGACTGCTAATATTGTATGACCCGATCCAGCCTGTACCTTACTGCCCTCCAACATTACAGCGAAAACCTAAGTCCGTGTCAGGCCCACAGGGGGTGCCCATTCGGTTAGTTCATACGTTTTATAGGTACCCTGGCTGGAGGGCATCCACATGGTAGCCGTCAAGCAACCAACAACCTTTTAGGTAAACCTGGGAGATTAAAAAAAATTCGATATTGTACTACTTACCGCGACTACCTTTATTATACTTTTTATTTTGTGTAATAAATTGTGTACGTTCAATAAACGTCATGTGAAAACCTCATCGGCACTCTGTATTTACGCAATTATTATTTATATTTGCTCTAAGTAAGTAATTTTACCTACTTCGTATTTTGCGGCATATATTTGGGTTGCCTATAAAACTTTATTTAATTTACAGGTACTAAGTATATCGTCTGTAGCTCTAAAGTCCGCCAAATAACAAGTAAAGTGAATACTTATTGTTAATTACATACATAGGTACCAAGTTTATTTTGACATACATAATTATCTAGCTATGTAGTTATGAACAACGAATAGTGCCCTTGATAAAACAAAGGTAAAACATAAACATATTGTGCGCTTGGTTGTGCGTCATCATCGTACCTATCTTCAACTTTAAATTCAACAGTATCTACTAGGAATAAGCTTTGACTTAGCTTGGCCAAGCTGATCAAGGAGCGTCAGCATATTCAGGTCGACCCAACTACTTCCCAATTTGATGTCCACCACCACTTGTCAGAGTCCATGGTGTAATTCTCAGTCAGTATGTCTTCTTTTCAGTCAGGTCACTCAGAGACAAACTCAGTGACCTTTATTGACGTTGCAAAAAGGTTGTTGTTGGGGGGTTGCTGTCAAAACTATGATCTCTATTTTCGTTGCAATAAGGTTGCTATTGAATTTATACTGAGTTGCTGCAGCTAGAGGTTAAATAACTTTGAAAGGACTATAGGATCAATCGACTTTTGACTTCTGAGGCCTATTTAATAAAACAGTGACAGGTAACGGGCTATAATCTGACAATCCGACAATTTTAAGTTTTTTGAAATGAAAACTTCTTTAGGCGCGTTGCGCATTTTTTGAAATGGGAAAAAAACCATGAACTCGCGACACTGTTACCGTTACTGACACCTTTTTTTTTTTTTTTTTTTTTTTTTTTTTTTCTGTTTTAAATTTTGGCTATTATAAAGACATCAACGCGCGGTACATTTTCTTTGGGAAGAATGATCTTCAAACATATTTATACTATGCTTATAAAAAAACACACGTTCACTGTTTTTTTCATACATTTTCTTCTTTTGATATGGCACATGTCGTGAAAACATGACAATTTTTTAGACATTTTTAAAATATCGCATTGACAAATAAATGAAATAGGGCTCTGGTTGATCGATGCAATACCTTGCCTGCTTGATACAATAAAAAAATAAAAAGTCGAGTAAATATAAGCCAATATACTTACATAAATAAGTACTTATAAAATATTTTAAGTAGAGTTTAGAGGTATCTTGATAAACGAGCTATCTTGTATAAAGTCGGATGTTAAAGTTTCTAAACAAGTACCTAGAGCTATATAGATTAGTGATAAGGTGTTCTTGAAGATGGATTTAAGTCATAAGTGATAGTGGAAGTAATACAAGTGCAAGATTTATAGGAATTTTGAATTTAATTCACCACTTCTGTTATATTTATCAACATAGGCAAAAGAGGTTAATTTTTCAGTAGGTACAGACACGGGCACATCCGTGGTAACACTTCATCATCATCATTCTCCTGATTTATCCCAATTAATTGGGCTCAGCGCAACATGTCCTTTTCTTCCATACTTCTCTACTACGAAAATCGCCCTTACTGCTAAGACATACAGGCTCTGTCAATGTCAAATTGTTACCACTGAGGGGCAATTCTCGTAATTTTAAGAACGTTCACAGTCTGATGTTTAAATCTGTCAAAAATCTTATCTAATTTTATTACATTTTTGACATTGATTGTCGCCGAGATGAGATCGATTGCGACTAGATTTTGAACGTTCTTGATAACGGGAATTGGCCTTCAGGGCGTGCGGTTGACTGTACCTATCTCTTGTGTTATTATATTTACTAAAATATACTCTTCTGCCTATACAGAAGTGATGAAATCAGCTCTAACTTTTAATAATAGGTAAGTATATGTATATGTATTTTAGTAGATACTATTAAATATTTCTCTGGTAACTTTTTCCTAACTCTATATTTATGGCAATTTTCAATAATCCCCTTTATTGTCATCAGATTATTTTAAAACAATAGGTACTTACAGTAATAACGCTGTCGAATCACCAGCAATAAATTTTAGAACATAAACAACCTTGATGTACTTTTGGTTTGGTTTGGACTGTAACTCCGTGACATTAATATTCTAAGGACCGATTTTTCAATCATCAGATAACTTTTCAGCACTGGTGGGTGGCCCAGTGGTGGCTGCGACTGACGAATTGTAGGTCGTACGTTCGAACCCTGACAGGCGCTTTACTTAGAGTTGATTATTTCATCACCGCTGCTCTCAAAACGGTGAAGGATAACATCGTGAGTAAACCGGCATGTCCTAGAACCAAAAATTCGGAGACATGTGCCATTTACCAACCCGCACTGGGCCCGCGTGGTAGATTACAGCTCACTTTCTCTCTTCGAGAGGAGGCCTGTGTCCTAGAAGTAGGAGCATTATAGAGACTGGTTATTCTAAATATCTTTTATCTAAAGCATCAATATGGTGGCTTGTTAAAAAAGCTGTCAAATCGCAATATTTATTCCATCTGAAAATTGAAAAATCGGCCCTAAATCAATTTCAGTTGCCTAAAGTTACACCACAACGGGCTGATGACAGCATTATTACTATTATTTCATGATACATTGGTATGATGTAACGGACATTAGCTCACTAACAATACAATTCCTTGTTTCACAAATAAATATTCCTGCTTTTGTAGGCAAATTAATAATCTTCACTTATTCTACGCGGTGTTCGAAACCAATGGAAGATGTATAAGGCACCAGGGTATACAACACCAATCTAAGCGTTGCTTCTTCATACAAAATGCTATGCAATCTCCATCACTCGACGACTGGCTCTGCGCAAACCAAGAGTTGTCAGTTGCACTTTATGACACTGATGATAAAATTGATTATTCAAAATCATAAAATATCCCCATGTTTGCGCAGAACCTTTTAAAAGCGAAACAGCAGTACGAAACCATTCCGCTTCTTTTCAGAATTTTATCTGGCAAGACTTTTTTGACCGCATGCGGTCCCCGCAAATGATGCAGCCGCATGCGGTTAACCGCATCAACTAGATTTTTTTTAATATGTAGAATTCTAAGCTCTGCAATCGTATGCATATGCATGAAGCTGAAAACCGTCGCATAGCTAACATAGTAAGGAAGTTGTCGCCAAGACACTTAAAATAATCGAAGTATTGAAGACTTGCATCGCCTTCTGTACGAAGAGCCGTATCTGAACCAAAAATGACGTCCTCCTTTTTTGGTTGTTAAATTAATATTTCTTTATTTGTACTTAATATAGGTATACTTAGTAACCTGTGTATCAAACACGTAGTAATGGAAATCGGGTTACTGCTGTGGAATATTGGCACTTTATTATTTCTAAAAGGAAGCAGATTTTTTTTGTCTTGTTGATATTGATTTTGATAAATGCATATTTTGTAAATAAAATATTCGTCATTTGATACACAGCTTACCAATGTTATTCGACAAATCCTCCATATAACCATTCATTACTATTTTTACTTAGCTATATTATGTTGAGTATTTTATATACATACCTAATTCTACTTTAAAAAAGGGAAAAGATAAAAATAAAAAACGTAAAATTTAAAAAATAACATTTTACTTTCAAATAAATAGGACTAACACTGTCATGCTAGGGATTGAAAACAAAAACCAGGTATACCCCTTGCCAATATTTATGGTCGCTCTGAATATAACAGATTGCTTTCGTTCACACATGGGAACAGCCGAATTTGCACTGACTAACCTGTGTATTTTCGATCTGAATAAATACGTGCACATGTACGAAGAGATGAGACTGTTAAGTTTTAACAACTTGCTTCAAGTAGTAATCGTTCCGGCCGTAGGACCGATCTTGAGCCCGTATCAGCGGCTTGGGTCAAATCTGAAGGATCTGGTAGTAGTGTTTCGTGTATGGTAGCCATATCACTCGGTTCTGATTGGTTACCGTGTAAAATATCCTTAAGTTCTGAGCGACCATAAAGTTCGGCTAGAAGTATTATGTTCTACTTTAGACGATTAATTATTTGGCATGCAATAATGAACACAAAAACTAAAATAATATCAGAGTCGAGTCTTTAAAAGTTTCCTAGTCACAACTACAACTCCTAGTAATATTTATCGCGTAAAATATACTTATTGTTACTATTTAACGCAGTACAAATAACTTATAACTTGTCGAAAGCCTCACACACTTTCATAAAAACGATTAGCTAGGAGTTTTATAATTATCTAAAATCAAATGATTGTTAGTGTTTCAGTCTGTAAAACGTACATAATAATAATGTTAGAATTTACCTACAATAAATATGTGAATGACATTTTGCAAAAATAACCACAACTACAATAGATTATTCTCTCAAATGTAGAACTTTTAGCAGAAAATCTACTATAACTTTACACACACTTCCAAAAAAAAAGGTATAAAAATGACGTTTGATCTCATTTTATAATAATTACAGGCACAAGGAACAACAACCAACTATTTCATTATAAGACAAAAGTCATCCACTCTTCTTCAAAAATTTTGTGCAAAGACAAAACAAAACTACTATGTTGGAACCAATCACTACTAAACTTAATTTTAGTCAAAATTTTACAAGCACTTTGGATTAGTATTTAGACATGTAAAATAAAATAACACGTTACTATTTTTACCCTTGAGCCTAGGGGGTAAAAGAGGAGTTAAGGCGAAAGCAGGGTAGCCCACGAAATACAAATTTTCTTACGTTTTTTGCGATTTGCAGGTCACTATCAGATTGTACTTTGATCTAAATATGATTCGCGATTGATATGTCGCAGTCAACTGGTTTAATTAGCCGTTTAGTTAACCGCCTAGCCTTTTCACTAAACGGCGGCCGTTCAACTAACGGCCTGAATGATATTCAATTATAGTTTAGGTTGGAACAATCACGCGCGAGTCGAATTGGTCGCAGCAACTAAGCCAGGGCACTCCGACAAAATGGGTTAGGTTAGAACTGTGATCAACCGAGTGCGAGCCGAGAGAGCGAAGCGAGACGAGCACTACTTTCAAAGGCCAGGCGGTTAACTAAGCGGCTAATTTAACCAGTTGGCTGCGACAGATATATGATTATAATAATACATATTTTAAATCAACATACAACCGGACGCTGACCAGCAAATTGCAAAAAACGTAAGAAAATTAGAATTTCGCGTGCTACCTTAGCGCATCCTCGTTAAGTTTAAACATAGTATACCCATTACGTTTAATGTAATAGAGACAAATCCTTCGCCTTTTATAGGACACAATATTCAGGGTAAGACATACATAACTGGGCAACTAAAATAAGATAATAGTAATGCTAACAAATATAATAACTCGATACATCTCAACGGCATTGTACTACCTATTAAATATATTTTATGCACTTACAAACTTTAACTTTACATATATCATTTTATATAGCATAAAATTATGTTTATATATTAGCAATAATAATAGAATTATTCTGATTTATTCACAAGTTCATTTTGCATTTATGTCAACTTGTATTTTTACAATTCCGTCGGTCATTTTACTCAGAAATATTGTTTGACTGCTTGTCCTAAGGTTGAGTTTTGTTTGCATTTGGACTTGTCGTTAAAATAGCCTCAAGGCAAAGAGATGTAAACAATAAACTTACTCTACAAGATAATATCTAATACGATATTAGCCCCTAAACATGTCAATAATCTTCTGTGAAACTGTAATTCTATAAGACCAAACAATGAATAATAAGCACCAAAACAACTTTTATTGTAATTCGTAATATTTGATCATTTGAAATAAACTCTATAATTGAGATGTTAAAGTTCAAAGTATGTCAAGACAAATATTTGGTTTAAACTTAAGTTGCTAACTTTACTGGGATGGGAATACTAGTAAATGCATTTTATCTTAAGAACTGTAGCCTTATAGCAATACCACACAATGGCAAGGCATAATCGTCCTTACGGCACAGTGTAAACAAATAAATAAAAGGCACAAAACTGAAAAACCGATAAAACTATTCGTTTTTGGCAAACTGTATCTCATATATCCTTACCTATTGAATCAACAACATAAAAATGATATAACTTGCATATAATATAATATATATAGCTATAGAACACATTTTGTCGAATGTCACAATCCTTTATCACTGTAATCCAGGCACCTTACTTAGAACTCGCACTGGACTGCCAACTATTAACGTCACATACATTCCTTGGTATTATGTCTTTTCTCTATGTTGATCTTGTCATTTATTTAACACTTAAGCAACCAGAGACGGGCCGGACTGACCCATCTTTTTTGTACAGGATTTCGACGCAGTTTTATACAAAATAGCAGATTATTGCGCTGCGATGTGGCTCAACCCGGCCTGTTTGGTGTACGCTAACCTTTTCGTTCTCCTACACAACGTCACCTCACTTTCTATCAAAAACACATCACTTTTGGGTAGTTCACTGTCCCAAACGTCGTGTAAATACGTCCCACGCCGAAGAGACGTAGTGAAGTGATCGCTAGGCTGTCCGCCAACAATCGGCCGTGACGATGATAGGGCACAGCCGCGTGAAGGTGATGCCGATCACGATGCCCGTCACTAATACGGCACCGCCTATCATACCGGCTGGGCGTGCGTTCTCAGGTGCTACCGTGCTGGAAATAAGGAATGAGCACGTTACTAATTGTGTTTTAAAGAATTATCATGCAAATATGTTGGCAAGGTTTTTACGACAGTTATATTATAATATTAATACCAGCTTATTATTATTGCAGGGCAATGGCTGCCTCATACAGAGAAGGCATGAGCATTGATCACCACGCTTGCTCAAGACGGGTTGGTAATTTCAGACTATATCCATACTAATACTAGATATAAATGCGAAAGTGTGTCAGTGTATCTGTCTGTTACCTCTTCGCGCTTAAACCGCTGAACCGATTTAGATGAAATTCGGTATAGAGATAGTTTGAGTCCCGGGAAAGGACATAGTATAGTTTTATCCCGATATTCCCACGGGAAACCGCAAGGCGCTGCTAGTTAGCTATAAATCAAGGTTTCCTTATGATGTTTTCCTACACCGTTGTCAGTAAAGTCCAAGATAAACTTAGAAAGTACATATGAATTGAAAGTCACGTTGGTACTTGCCCGGATTTTGAACCCACAGCCTCGTGCTTGAGAGGCGAGAGCTTACCCACTGGGCCATCATGACAGTTCCGCTCAATATTAGTTTTATAATAATATAAGAATGTAGCTAAACTTAAGTGTATACAAATTCACTTGAAATTATGTATGTTTGTAAAGCATTATTGTACCCACTTAAAAAAGTAAGAAACATAACTATAATGCATCCTCTATTGCGTAGTGGGAATAGAGCAATTAGAATTAGTAAAACATTACAATATTTTTCACTCTTAGTAGCATCCGTGTCAGGAAAAAAAACGTTTGAAGTTTTATGTTCAAATGGACTCGCAAATCTCAAATGACATTAACATTAACTGTATTATTATAAATTGAGTTCTATCTTTAGTCCAAGCTCAAACCATCGAGCCTGTTATTGTATTTTGAGCTTTGTTCCGAGCAAGGTAAAGTTAGTGCAAAATTGACGACTTAGACTCGGGTTTGAGGTCATTTTATGTAATAAGAATTTTAACATTGTCAGAAAAACAAAAATGGTTCGATGGTTTAAACTTGGGTTTGACGATAGGCCTTGTTTTGTAATAAGGCCCTACCTAGCGAGTTTTTGTTCCTTATTTGCATTTCGCTTTGCGACATGAAACCCTCTTGTATGCAAATGAGCCTTTAGGTAACTACTCACCCTCCGATGTACATCATGGCGAGCGAGCTGCCGTGTCCTGAGCTCCATCCCAATAGGGCTGACACGAACCAGAACACCCAGTCGTTGGTCACGTACACAGGTAAAGTGCGGTCGAGCGGCTTGTAGTTACACAGTAGGAAGAACGGGATGAAGAGCAGACGCGCTGTCGTGAATAATACCAGCCAACGGGGACTGGGCTGGAAGGAAACAATTTTTTTTTTAATTAAACTTATATACGCGTGGATCCTACATACAATAAAATTAAAAAGAAAACTACTTCTAAATTTAAACATTTCGCCTGTAACGTATATTATGTTTGAAGTAATGGAGACGAGCTACACAAGCAGTAAGTATCTCGGTTCATAGGAACTTCAATGTAAATTGTTCATTTTAAAATTATTTATTTAGTACATACTTTAAGAAATGTACGGGGGCAGACTTAATGCCATACCATAGCCATTTTCTACCAGTCAACCTATTTTCTGTAAATTATGTGCCAGTTTTGTCAATAAATATAAGAACTTTCTGTATTGGAAGTTAAAATAGTATAAAGATACCATTTCGACTTCCAAATACACTTTTGAACATGATTAAATATACATATTTTTGTTGCTTTAATAATTATACGCAAGTTCACAGACTGAAACTTGAATAAGTTTATCTAAGCTTTATTGTACCCACTTAAAAAAGTAAGAAACAAACTTCGATGTTTCCTCTGTTGCGTAGTGGGATCCAAAAAGTTATTATTGGAACAAAGTTCCTTAAGGTGAATGGGTAGTTGTAGCCCGCGAAATTCAATTTTTCTTACGTTTTTTGCAATTTTCAGGTCAGTGTCAGGTTGTATCTTGATCAAAATATGATTCGTGACAATAACAGGTACGTATTTACAGAATTATAATAATTAGAATCATTAATACATCTTTCTAAGTTAGATTTCTACCGTTAAGAACATATCTCGTATGGAAAAGTGTTGATGGTAGAAATCTAACTTAAAGAGATATATTAATGATTCTAATGACTATAATTCTGTAAATACATGTCTATTATAGTCGCAAATCATATTTTGATCGAGATAGTAACCTGACACTGACCTGAAAATTGCAAAAAACGTAAGAAAAATTGAATTTCGCGGGCTACAACTACCCATTCACCTTAACGCAGCTTATGGAGTTGCCTCGTAGAAATCGTCACGAAAGGAAAAAGGCGATATGTACCCCTCCATGCGACTTTCGCTCTCTCTATCCCTTTCTATTATATACGAGTGTGTGTGTACGTCGCGTAACGAACGAGTTCTTGACGGGACACCAGATAAGATATTGAGTTTTTATATGAAATGAACTGCCAGATAAGTGAACCGAAACTTATCTTAACTTAGGAGGTAATGAAACAACATTTGACGCGTTCCTTTATACTCTATTAAGGCTTATTAAGTGTCAAAAATGAAATTACCCGCGGTAACAGTACATAAATAAATACTGTATCTATGTACCAAAATTGTGACTGTTCTTAAAACAATAAACCGTTCCTTTTTTACAGTCAAAAACGTTTATAACGACTTCGCTTAAAAGCTCCCGCAGACTAGTGCAACGCGACGACGCCGCGGCGCGAATCTAGTACTTAGAATAATTTCTATGAAAACTTCATAGGAATTGTTGTACCAGAATCGCGTCGCACCGTCGCGTCGCGCCTGTCTGCGGGGTGCCTTTAAACGTACGGCATATTACGAAGCAACGTAGAAGTCTTGCGATAAGGACTTACAAATATACAAATATGTATTTTTATAACGACTATCTGATATAACGTCAGAATTTGAACGGTCCAACGACCATACAGCCCGTAGACGCCTAATCCTTGATCTTACGCACCAAAACAATTCTGTCAACTAGCTGAGGTATGAGGAAGCGGGGAACTGCGTTCTGATTGGCCCTACCAAGGTCATTACGTCTCCCTAGAGATGGGACAGGATTAAATAAAACACGAAGGTATCGATATTTTTGTATACCTTACCTTTAATACCTATATTTTAATTAGTTTTTTATACCTTCCTATTTCTTAATATTATTTTAACATGTACTTAATGTAATTAATATACTTAAAGTAATAACATAAATGTAAAAAATTAAAAGAAAATAATAAAATTTCGTAATTATTTAAAAATGTAACATAACGTTTTAAAAGAGTAACGTGGAGTCGGCGACGGTTTTTCATAGGCATAAAACAATCTTCAGTAAAATGCCGTGAACATATTACACTATGTGTTGTTGGGAACTAGTTCTCTCGTTTGGTTGCTATAATTATTAATTTTTTATATCAGGATCTTGTGGGTGCCTAAAATTACAATTAATTTAATGTCTCTATTGTAATTAGTGATTCAATAGATCTTCGTATAAATAGTTGGTTAGGTTTTTGCTTTGTCGATAATTTGTGTCATAGGATTTGCAGGTGTATCACTACACTAATAATGTTTACCAAATAATAGAGGAAAAGAGATAGCTAAAAAATTACGTTCAGAAGAAAGGGACGCAAACATAAAAGACATCAACGAGAGACATTGCACCTACAAGAATGACCAGTATAAGATGAACTCCGATAAATAATATCAGAAAATAATTCTTATTAGGATTTTGTAACTATTAACTTACCGATGAAATGTTGTGCCATCTTTCCGGAAACTCGAAGTTTGGCTATTGTTACCACACCAACGTATTGTGCAAGGGGCCATTATAATATTTATTTTCACCAATTTTTATTGACTTACGCGGAAGTGTTTACGGCTCACAGAAGTGGTCGAAACTGAATCGAAGTTGTTGAGTAGTACTCTGTATCAGATCTATAAGTCTGATGTGTTGACAGACATCGGTCGCCTGTTATTAGGCGTCTATGGGCTGTATGGTCGTTGGAACGGTCCCTTCAATGTCGTTATAAGCAGTATTTTGACTGTATTTATTACTGAATATAAAAAGTGACTTACGAATTGCCACGCGCTGGCGGTAATGTTGCCGATCGTAGCAGTGAGGTTAAATGTCAAGAAGCAAGTGATGCGCACGAAGTTGTCGCCCAAAAACCCTGCAGTGTTCGGAACCACGTCTGGAAATTAAGAAAATTACAGTTAGCGAGTTCCTGCGACTATTATAAACATAACTAGCAGCGCTCGATCCCGTGTGAATATCGGGATAAAAAGTATCCTATGTGTTAATCCTGGTTATAAGCTATACGTGTGCCAAATTTCATCAAAATCCGTTCAGTAGTTTTTGCGTGAAGAAGTAACAAACATAAAAACACACTCACAAACTTTCGCCTTTATAATATTAGTGTGACTAAGGAAAATCACGAATACGACGCTTAGGTAGAACCTCGTCGTCTTGTACGTATTATAAGAAGACAAAGACTATAAGATTGGGTATGCAACCTCAGACCAGACGGGTGTTGTGTCTGGTCATCTGGTGAGCTACTGCCCGACGGTTGATGTTGGAACGTTTTATACAGAGACAGGGTGGTAAGGACATCGACGTCATCGACGCGCAACCTGTTACCATGCACTACCATGCATGATTCTAAAACCCCGAAAAAAAAGTTTTCTGTTCCATTCGTTTTGACCGCATACGTACACTTTCTTATGAAACAGCAGCCATTCCCATTGCCCATTGGCATTGCATTGCCCGCCGATTGTATATTTTTAGTGTTCGAACAATTTTTTTTTTTATTTGTTATGTATTTTTGTGCTGTAAATAAATGATAAATAAAATACACAGCAGATTTTTTATTTTAATAATTGACGAAAAATTTCTATACTAGGGGGTCTAGAATCATGTGATGAATTCATGGTTATTGTTTGGCCGTCTATGTTTCTGCTACTCTGTATATACTAGTCGCGCGGTAAACTCTGCTTGCGCGATGCAGGATTTTGCATGACGTCAGTTTGATGCGTAGTTCGTATGCGGCAATGTAAAGTCTATTCAAACTTATGTTTCAATTAATATTATTTCACGTTAAACAAATATAAACTTTATTTTAATGGAAATTAAGTTCGTTTCAGAGTGACTAGCACTACTGAAAAAGTTATAAAAATGTTTTAAGTTGTAGCGTAAACTGAACTTTATTGTGTAGGATTAAAAGTTATTTTTCCTTAAACACATTTTTGTTTACATGCCGCCACAGTCTTGTTAGGCTGGCCGGCTATTATGGTGTTGTACGCACCTGATATAACGGAAGGGAACACGGAGAGCGAGACGAAGAAGACGATGAACACGTTGTACAGTTGCACGAACGCTTGCTTGAACAGCGTGACGCGGGATGTGTGTTGTACGTTGACGGCCTTAGCGCTGCCCCGGTCTGCGTTGCGTTGCTGGCTTATCTGGTCGTGGTAGCGGTAGAATTTCTGTAAAACAAAAATAATATTTTTCACTCAAAAGAACAGGGTTCACATGGTGAATGGTGGAAGGTAGGAGAGATAGAGGGACAAACAGACGCGACATGACGGGGCTACTAAGAAACAAATTCGATTATTTATATCCTTACTTTATTCGCATCTATACAAATAAATAAAATTGGGGTGTCTGTTTGTAATATTAAAATAACCGCTTTTTACTAAATACATATGGATGTATACACGGTACATATACCAAATTTTTTTTTTTTTTGTGTGTTTGTTTGTTCCGGCTAATCTCTGAAACGGCTGGACCGATTTTGACGGGACTTTCACTGGCAGATAGCTGATGTAATAAGGAGTAACTTAGGCTATGTTTATTTCAGATAAAAAAAAATACTCTTAGTTAGGATAGAATTTCACGCGGACGAAGTCGCGGGCAGCACCTAGTACAAAATTAAACTATTTGATCCTTTCAACAGGGTAATTGCGTAACAGACTGACAGTAGCAATGGCTTGACAGTGCAACATTCATTGCGTTATTTCCGTTGTTGAGCAGCCAATTTTACGAAAATATGAAGCAATGGAATAGCAATATACTTCAAAATGATTGAGATTGAAAATTTGTAACGCAATTAGGGTGCTGGGCAGTTACATAAATACTTAAAAGTATAGAGAATTGTAAATAATAGAAAGAATGTAGCAAAACATCATGCACACATATTTACTTCAAAATATGCATGTTAGTTAGTAATGCGTTATTGTACCCACTTAAAAAAGTAAGAAACATAAATACAATGATTCCTCTGTTGCGTAGTGGGAATACAAATATCTGAGGAATCAATTCATTCAAATTTTCTTTATTTCATTGAGTAGCGAATAATTCATATTTTATGCCTTTTGACCCCGCCTCGCACCGATCTGACCAGGGAATCGAACCTATGCATGTCTCTAAACTATTCATGTGTTTATTTGGACTGAGGAATACTTCGGGGTCATTAGTTGGAAGGCGGAGAAACGATATCCTTCACCTAAACGAATGAAATTGTCTGTCACATCAGCATAAATTAAACTTGGCAAAAAAAATTATGCTAACGCAATTTGACGTCATCAGTAGTGACGCGATTTGACGTCAGCAGTAGTGACGCGATTTGACGTCAGCAGTAGTGACGCCATCTACAACATGCAGCAAATTGATATAAGAATATCGCTTTCTGTTTCAAATTTCCTTGTAGGTAAATACAAAACGGCGTATGATCTTCAAAAAGAGTCCGTATAGGCGCAGGAGATATCACTACATCGCAGTTTATTTATTTATTTAAACTTTTCGCACAAAAAGGTACAAAGGCGGACTTAATGCCTTAGGCATTCTCTACCAGTCAACCAAGGGTGGTGAAGAGATTAGATGGCAGTTCTTATGGCTTACTAGAAATGATATTGATATATTAAGTAATAAGATGATACTTACATTCAACGGCAGCGCGAAGTAGGTGTCAATACAGACGAGCATTACGAACATGCCGCCTATGAAGTAGTAGATGGCGGCCGTGCGCGGGTTATCGAAGAACACCGACAGCCAGTTCAGACCCACGATCAGCAGGCCGCATATGTTACTGCCTAGGACTACAGCGCCTGTATACTTGGGAGGTAGACAGGCTGCTACGCCATACACTGAGTTTTGGAAGATCGCGTTGAAACCTGAAAAGTAAGGTAAGAGGGTTAATTACATGTTTTTGTAGTCGGAGTGTTCTTAACAGTTTAAGAAAAATATAACAATTATTGTGAAGCGACGGTTTCGGCTGACCGGAAGATAAAAGTAAAATCGAAAGTTACAAAATCACACTAATCAGACTATCACACTAATATTATAGAGGCCAAAGTTTGTGAGTGTATGTGTGTGTGTGTGTGGGTGTTTATATGTTTGTTACTTCTTCACGCACAAACGGCTGGACCAATTTTGATAAAATTTTGTACGGGGGTAGCTGACATCCTGGATTAACATATAGGCTACTTTTAATCCCGATATTCCCACGGGATCGAAGCTTATGCGGGTGAAACCGCGGGGCGAAGCTAGTACTATAATAAACCCAAAACCAAGAATTCCCATTAAAAACGTCGCGCGTCGGTACCTATTTATATTTAAGAGATAACCACAAACTATTACATGGAATTGTGGAAATAAATTAAAGTTTCGAACTAAAACTGAAATAGCCTAACGAAATTGTTTTGACCTAAACACAAGCCAAGAGAAACTGTGTCAATTGTTCTGTAAATAGTTGAGCTGAAATATTTAAACAATATAAATTAGATGTGGCTGTAATGTCTGATTTGAGTTTGCTAATATGATTTTGAAGAAATGAAATAAGAATTTGATGGGAAATCGTTTTTTTTGTCACTCATTGTTTTAGAAATATCCACTATTTATAGGTTTTAACCGACGACAAATAAAAAGGAGGCTTAAGTCGACGCTTATATATTTATTTTATGTATGGCCACGCGTAACTTTTTATAGAGTAGTCCGATTTTGATACTTAAATATTTTTTTAGATGAAGAGGTTCGGGCCTTTAAATACAAAAGTTTATTTACAAGTAAGTTACAGCAAACAAAATTTTGAAAACTTAGTGGTCTAGGGCAGGAATCATATCTCTCTGGGATAGTTTTTCAGTAGGAGCCAGTTCTAATATTATAAATATGAAAATTTTTATGTTTGGATGGCTGTTACTCAATCACGCAAAAACGGCTGAACGAATTTTGATGAAATGCGGTACTGGTAGATACACAGATAGTTAATAACGTGGAATAACACATATGATATCATATTTTTTATCCCGGTATTACGTTCCCGTGGGATAATTTCCGATATCCACGCGAGCAACCCCGCTGGCAGGAGCTAGTTTGCGATGATTTTCATTCGAGAGACTGGCCCTAAATTAGCTACAATACCACAAACATAAATAAGCTTAAACATTATAGGGTTTATTTATAAACGACGATTATAGTTAAGTGACGTTCAAACGTTAAAAATGTTTGGTTAAACAGTCGCTAATCAATACTTATCTTTAAGCAACGTTTATAAATAAAGGGGCTAATTAAAAATTAAAATGAGTAATCACAGCGTAGCAAAAGGAGTATGTAAGGATCGTAGCACGTGGCTCAAATTGCCTACATTCACAGAAAACATACTTGATCGTATAGAACTCGCTTAATGATACCCAATGTAAATCACATTGGGTATCTGATATCAATCACAATTGAAACACACAAAGAATGCTTGTTTGTCGTTTCAATTTAGCTGTCTGAGTTAATCATGGAAATTTGAGCTCTCTATAGGGACATGATAATGTATAATTGATTAAACTTCTGTCAATGACCCTACTGAGCGATAAGTTTAGGGCGATTGAGGATTATTAGTGCTTGTTGAAATTTGGAAACGGATTTCGGGCAGTTTTACGCTGATCTTCAAAAAATATAAGCTGGTTTTGGAATCTAAATAAGACCTAAGAATTATCTATGACATTGATCATCTAAACTAATATTATAAAGATTTGATTTGTTGTATGATTGTTTGTTACGCTATCACACTAAAACGGCTGAACGAATTTGGATGAAATTTGGCACATGGGTAGACCACGACCTGGATTAGGACATAGGATACTTTTTATCCCGATATTCCCACGGGATCGAGACCAATAAGACCAATAAGATTGCATAAAAATCTCAATGTCATTTTTATTGGTTAATATTTCTCCGTTTCTTAGGGTCAGTTCACACCGCGACGCGACGAGACGCGCAGTTTTCAAGACAGCAATACAATTATAGACCTTACCTGCTACACAAAAAAGTACATAATTCTGTGTGTCTACTACGTCGAGCTACGCCGCGCGGCGCCGCGCGGCGCCGCGCTGCGCCGCGCGGCCCTCCTCACTGATGTGTACCTTTTTGTGTAGTAGATAAGGTCTATAATGGTATTGTTATCTTGAAAACTGCGCGTCGCGTCGCGTCGCGGTGTAAACTGACCCTTACTTTCTTCGTTCTCCGCAGCCTTACTCCGCGTCAATGGACATACAGCCTTATGTGGGTGAAATCGCAGGACGCACCTAGTCTATACTAATATTATAATGTGAGTTTGTATGTAGGTTTCCGATTCCGAAAATTCTTTCTCTAGGTAATGGAAAACTTTACTACTACTGCCGAGTGTTATAGGATATATTTTATGAGAATAATAAGAATGTAGCAAAACTTAAATGCGCAATAATTTACTTTAAATAAATATGCATATCATAAGTAAAGCAGTACTGTACCCACTTAAAAAAGTAAGAAACATATTTGCAATGCTTCCTCTGTTGCGTAGTGGCAATAGAAACGAAATAATTTTCATTCATATCTATGCAAAATACTAAAAAGAATAAAATAATACTAAACCAAAACTCAAAAAAATGCAAAAAGCTGAGATAACAGACTGATCCTTTTAAACTTACTGATTCTTTTTTTTTCAATATTAACTACAGGTTAGAATTGCTGCTTTGGTGTAGAATTGACTGGTAAAATTGCCCCAGAATATTTTTAAAATGCCAGGATCAAACTTTTAGAATCGGTTAGCAAAAGGACCCTATTACCGGAAATACACAACATAAACATATTAAAACTTACTGTTCAGACAGAAAACAGATATCATGGTGAGCCAGAAGAAGGTTCCGGGCCACTCGGAGGTGTCGAGCATAGCCAGGATGATGTTACAGACGAATATAAACACTTCTACGATTAAGGACCAAACGATGCGAGCTGTTAGGTTACCACTGAAACAAATTAGATATTGTTTAAAGTGTTGTTAATAAAAAATAATCTATAAAATTACAGTGGCACAAACCAGGGGGCCTAAAAAGGCCACTTTGGCAGAATTATAAAAGGATAACATTATGAATCATAATAAAAGTCGTAAAATGGTCACAAACTGACAATTCATAATATTATTTGCGTACAATTTCATATCACGCAATTCATCTGTTTGATAGTTTTGTATGAAGATTCGTAAAATTGTCCACAAAATATGAATTGCTTTAATGTCAAATAATATTATGAATTGTCAGTTTGTGACCATTTTACGACTTTTATTATGATTCATAATTTTATCCTTTTATGATTCCGCGAAAGTGACCTTTTTAGGCCTCCAGACCAGTAACGTATAGGTATCTAAAGATATGTTTTTTTTTATTGTGTTAAAATATATTGTGTCCCACTGCTGGGCAAAGGCCTCCCCTTTTCCTTCCAAACCTCCCTGTCTTGTGCGATCTCTCGCCATGTTGGTATTTTATAGTGTTTAAAAAAACCGTGTTGAAAAGACAAGACTAAATATAAATAAAGAAATAAAACTTGAAAATTCATATTTATACAAATTAATTACCTAAAACACTTATGACAAAAAGGCTTCAGCTAAGCAAAATATCAGATGGCAACACTAGGTACTGCTGTTGATTTTCAGCTGCACAAGTACCATACGCGTCATTAGGCGTTTAATAATACGAAAAATTGGGCATTTTAAACATGTCTTTAGATAGCAATAAATTTAGTATTGGATAGTCAGAACAGGTATAGCACTTATTCAATGGCTTTATGTCAATTATAAACAAATTAAACAAAATTCCCACGACAGTATTACGATGAAACGGCTACATAATAACTTTTTTTTCTTAATGATTCACGCTCGGATAAGCCATTACAGTTTATACATTATTAATGCCCAAGGCATTGTATATTAAGACAGGGAACGACACATCGCGTTACAAGAACAATATTGTGATAATATCAACATAAAAAATATGATAATATTATTATGTTATGAAAAATGTCGTTGGATCGCTTTTATTTATTCATCTGTTGTTTGTTTACATTATTAAATAGTCTGCACCACGAGTAGATGCATAGATATGCGTCCCATTTTCTTGGCCAGCTACTGGGCTTAACAATATAAGTACAGGCGCCAGCACATCAAGCTACAAACAATCTGTCAAATTTCTTTAATAGATTTTCAACTTTCTCGCAAAAGTATAAGGTTCAAAGTCGATTGGGAAAATTTGATAGTTTCGGCTAACCCTTTAGGTGCAATTGGTCCAATTCGCGATTGGTCCAATTGACAACATTTCATATTTTTAACCTGCATGTATTATTACGTTATATAAAAGTAAATTCAAATCTAGGGCACCCATATTTTTTCGTTTTTCGAAATTATGTACTTTTCATTCATAATTTTAACTTTGAAATTCGGTGTATTCTAAAAAGACGTAAGTGCCAGATGACGGTAAAATGGCGATATTACCTTTGCTTTGTTGTGACCCGTCAAAAAAACTGTTAGATGTCACTTGTCTCAGTCGTTGTTTTGGTTCCGTCATTGGCGTATATTTTTCATTGGGATCCATTTTATTGGCGAAATATCAATCAAAAATTTATAATATTAACAGTAAGCAGCGTGTCGAGTTGATAGGAAAAAATATTGTTGAATTCAATTCAGTTTTTTAGTTGTTTTCTAGTTACACTTCTTAGGTGACATTGACATGTCTTGTTTGATATAATGTTTTCAATCAAAGACATTGGAATGCGCAAAGGTAACTACCTCATTCCGCCGTTTATGTGACGTCATCACCTGTTTTTTGATTTTTATTTTTTTTCTCAGAAATTAAGAAATAAAAAAATAAAATAAAAATATATTTGAACTCAGGATACGAAAATAAAGAAATAGTATTTTTGTTTTAAGGTCGTGTCAGGTTTGAAATGTTGTCAATTCACCTTATTCGCGATTGGATGAGTAGAATATTATAAACCTTGTTTTTTTTTAGTTTGGATTAAAACTAATACACTAAACTTCTATCCATACTAATATTATAAATTCGAAAGTTTCTGTCTGTCTGTTTGTATGTTACCTTTTCACGCCTAAACTGCTGAACCGATTTCGATGAAATTTGGTATAGAGATAGTTTGAATACCGGGAAAGGACATAGGATAGTTTTTATCCCGATATTCCCACGGAATCGAATCTTACGCGGGTGAAACCGCGGGGCGCTGCTAGTATTATAAAAGCAAAAGTGTGTCTGTCTGTCTATCTGTTACGCCTTCACGCTTAAATCGCTGAACCGATTTTGATGAAATTTAGTACAGAATAGATTAAACCTTGGAGAAGAACATAGGCTACTTTTTATCGACGTACTATGCGGGCGAAGCCCCTGGCAGAAGCTAGTGAGTAATATTGTTGTAGCTAGACTTAGGTGCACACAAGTTTATGGAAAGAAACTTGCGTGTGTTTTAGTAAAGCTTTTATTTGCCCACTTTTATAATGTGATCAATCAGATTGAATGCTGAATATCACTGCGTTGGGTAGTGGGCATGTTATCTCGATACATAATTATATAGCAACAAGCTTGTATTCCTTAAAATGGTAGGCAGAGGCGTTTAGGACACCTACTTTCGCCAGTTATGTTATAAATTCTAAGTAATAGGTTCCTTACATAAATATCGTGGTGAATTTTAGTATTTTATTAAACTAGCAATTAACTCTATGGTCTAGTGTTCAAGCGCTACTGCTGAGCATGAGGTCCTGGGTTCGATTCCCAGGTCGGGCAAAGTGCGGGATTGTCCGAAAGGGTTACCGCTACCCCGGAACATAAAGGGCTAAGGAAGGAACACGGATGGGTTTTAGTCAGTAAGAGTCTGACACTTCCTCTCCGCTCCACCCAGAGCGGGAGGGGTCATTTGATGATTTCCCATCCATAAAAAAAAGACGGGCAAAGTGTTATTGGGTTTTTTCATTAGGAATTCTCAGTAACAGCCCGGAGGCTAGACTTGTGCCTGGTTGATGGCAATAGGCTCGGCCCATATTACATGAGATTTAAACATAACTGGCGAAATATGGGTGTAATGGCGCAACTCTCCCTAACCCTTTTCTATGAACGCAGGAAACTATCGATAAAAACCCAGAAAATACTTCAAAATTACAGTGACAGGCACGAATTTTGAACGCTCGATGAAAGAGTGGGGACTTTTTTACCATAGGAATTCAATGCGTAAACCGATCCCCACTCTTAAACCGAGCGCTCAAGTTTCGTTCCTGTCACTGTACACAGTTATTATCAACAGATTTCCTTTAAAAATTCCTACTTAATATAGGTAAAAAAGGGGAAATTCCGCTCTTGCGTTTAAACTTAAAACTCCCGTAATCCCGCAACTTCACTAGGTTTATAACAAAAATTTGCACGTGCATACTTTTAATCATTTTACTCCCGCAGCAGCCCATTTAGCGCGCTCGAAACTTATGCAAATATGTTGAAAAATAGTCTGGCAAGCCGCTTGCCTACTCGCTACTCTAAACTATGTTTAAGCTTGCGTTAACTTTGATTTACGAGCCTCTGTGATGGAAGTATGCGTTATGCGACGTATCTAAATAACCTGATTAAGATTTTTTATTATTTTTTTTATCATCGCATATCATACCTGTCAGATTTGAAAAATTATTTTTGCATTCGATAGCCCGAATACCTATAGGCTATTTAACATCACGCTACAACCCTGAGGAGCCGACCAAAAAGAAAAAAGTCAGAAAGAACGCTAAGCGAAAACAAAATAACAGCGTGGGCGGGAAATGTGGCTGTTATTTCAGTATCTTATGACCTCAAGCGAACGAAGTCGCGGGCAGAAGCTAATTATTATTTTTTATTATTATGAGCCTGTTATGTCCCACTGCAAGGCAAAGACCTCCCTTCCGTCTAGTATGAAATAAATAAGTATATTATGGAACAATGTCAGCTTATCGGGGCCTATATTCGGGATTGAACAGCCTACATAAGCTGTTTGCGGAGCCAATTAAAATTTCATCGACGGTCCACGGTTATACATAACAACTGGAGAGCATTTAATTAAAAACTTTAAGCCTGAAATAACGAGGATCGGTTCAAATCATGATGTTGGTCAACATAATTAGCCATAGCAAATACTAGCTGCTCCCCGCGCTTTCACCCGCATAAGTTTCGATCCCGTGGGAATATCGGGATAAAAAGTAGCCTATATGTTAATCCAGGGTGTCAGCTACCTCCATGCAAAATTTTATCAAAATTGGTCTAGCCGTTTGAGCGTGAAGAAGTAACAAACATATAAACACAAACACTCACTTCGCCTTTATAGCATTAGTGTGATTATATAGGCCGGATTAATTTTCAGGTTTCGTTTGGCTATGGTTTGGCAAATGCTACTAAAATCTTAGATCACTCGTGAATGATTTATATTGGCCATTAATTTCATCATCATTCTCCTGCCCTTATCCCAATTAATTTGCGGTCGGCGCAACATGTCTTTTACTTCCATACTTCTCTATTAGTCGTCATCTCGGTAGTCACCCCCTTTCTAACCATATCAACATTCACACAGTCCATCCATTGTTTCTTTAGTCTTCCCCTACTCTTATGTTGGCTATTTACGACAGTTAATACCCGTTTTCACTAATTCCTACGGGACACCTAAATAAATACCTATTTTTTTTTAATTTGTATCGTTTTTTTGTCTTAAAATTTTTTATTTGTACTAAATAGTACCTTTACACCCTACCCGGTTTCTAAAACCACAGATATATCTAATCAACTTAACCAATAAAAAAAAAACAAACAATTTTTTTTTCTATCTCTTTCAATTTCATTTTAGGTGATTTGTTTAGCCTGTATTTTCCCTAACCAATTGCAACAGGTAACATGAGATTTAAAACAAAATCTACTGATCTAGCAATCTTGATCCATCTTAATTTGCTAACGAAATAATAAAAAAAAAAAACATACAAACCTTGATTTAACAAAAACATTGATCCAGCTGAACGCCAGGTTGGGGACCTGACTGGCCCACCCCACATACGCGAGGTAGTGGTCTGAATATATCGGGGCGCTCACCAGCTTGTATTTCACGAAGTAATCCTTGGCTGTGATGAACATGTTCCAACCCGTCACGGTTCCCAGGCCATGCATTAATAAGGTGAGGAATATTAAGTTCCATTTGTCTTTGGGAGCTTCTAAGTCCATCGCTATACCTGCAACAGGAGAGACGAATTAGTTGCAATTTAGATTTTTTCTTTTTGAAGGGACAACCCTTAATTTGAAAGAAAAAGTAAAAAAAAAAATTACCAATTAAAAAATATATCGTACTAAAAAAAATTATAAAAACAATTTTTATGTAATTAAACCTAACTTAATTTAGCAGTGTTTATATCAACGAATATTTCATGCAATATCCAAAAACTAATCAGTAAACAAAAACATCCAAAAAGTTTTACCGATCCTTGGATTTGAACTCACAACCAATTTCATTGACCGTAGTAGACCGAAGTCGTGAGTTCAAATCCAAGGCCCTAAAGCTCTTTTTGGATTTTTTAAATTCATTTTACAATGTTTTTTGACTAACATAAAAGCTTAAAAACTTTCATAATCTCAAATAATGTCTGTAATATTGTTCTGGTATTTTATTATAAAAAACTTTACGATTTTGGACCTAAATGGTAATGTCGCAATACTTAGGTGCACACAAATTCATAGGAATTTGCATGTGTTTTAGTAAAGCGTTAATTTACCCACTGAAATTATAATGTGACAAGCAGTTATTATGTAACTGAAGACACTGCGTTGGGAAGTGGGCTACGGTGACAAGTAAACACGTGTTCGAAATAAGGCACGCCATGCTACCGACCATGAAAACTCTGCTTGCGCGATTCAGAACTTCTAGTTTACATAAGACTCTGATAGATGGCGTGATTGGTGTCAAGTTCAAATCGATTTTATTGACGGAAAATGGAATGAAATCGCTGAATAGTTTATAGTCCATTGTTTAATTTAATTATTGGGGATTTACAAGTGTAATACAGCTGGAATTAGTTATTATAAATGCATTAATTTTAATACAAAACGCCACTAATCACGTCAACCAGCATGATTTAAATTAGTACCAAGTTGAATAATTGTTTTCCGTTTTCTCTTATTCGTCAACCTGTCTATAAATAGATTTTGGTCAAACAAGTTGCGCAAGCGATCATCCGGTTATTGACTTCGCCGATAAAGCACAAAAAATGGTTGTGCGTGGGCAAACGTGGCTATTCTTTATTATATTTTTTGTAGATACAAGCACAGGCATATTTTACGAATATTTAGCAATTTTATAAGCCCGTTTCGCCATCTTCGGTAAGCTTATTTACCAAATCATTTCATACAAAGGCTATATTTTTTGGTAAATGATGCCTATCCTATAGAGACTATGAAACGGATCTTAGAGCTTTATCTAAATTCGTTGTGTTGACAACAGATTTTCCGCTTCAACCGTTCAAGAGGTGAAGACTGATTTTCCTCTCATGTTAACAACCTTTCAAGCCGAACATGTCAATCTGACATCCAATCACAACCCCCTCCCACAATTACACATACGGCATACCTACTATACATTGCTTTATTGGTAAACTAGCTTCTGCCCGCGACTTCGCCCGCGTGAAATTTCTTGTTCCCCCGACCTACCCCGACTCATTCCATCACCTGCCCGCGCTATCACTTCGTTTTCGCTAAGCGTTCTTTGTCCTTTTTGTTTGTTGCTCAGCTTTTAGGGCCATCATCATCATCATCAGCCTATAATGTTCCCACTGCTGGGACACAGGCCTCGTCTCTGTGAGAGGGAGTGGGCCGTAATCCACCACGCGGGCCCAGTGCGGGTTGGTAGATGTCACATGTCTTTGAATTTTTGGTACTAGGACATGCCGGTTTCCTCACGATGTTTTCCTTCACCGTTTTGAGAGCAGTGGTGATGAAATAATTTTACACAAAGTAAAGCGCCTGTCTGGGTTCGAACCTACGACCTACAACTCGTAAGTCGCGGCCGATACCACTGGGCCACCACTGCTCTCCCTTTAGGGCCATAGCGTGATGTTAAATAGCCTATAGCCTTCTTCAAAAATTGGGCAATTAAATTCAAAAATATTTTTTCCAAATCAGACAGTCAGTTCCAGAGATTACCCCCTACATACAAATTTACAAACAAACAAAACCTCTTTATAATATTAGTATAAAAGTAAAAATAACTCAACTTTTTCCATAACTCTGTGTGATACGAATCTGTTCGTGTTAACAGCAGATTACCTTTCAAGTTGAGCGTAAAATTGAACATTTAATCACATCCCAGCCGAGTCCTCTATACACGATGTATTAGAAGTATTTTGCTCAGACGGGCAACTATCAACTAAGCATCGAGGCATATGAAATGCTAAAGGTATCTCCAATCGGCCCTCCCATATGGGACAAAACAGAGCTTAATACTCAATATCTTTATTGCTTTACCATAATGTGTACTTAGGTGGTAACTATATAATTTAGATCATTATGGACCCTGTAGGAACAGCAAAAAGGGTAGGAGAGAGGAAGCCCAGTTTTTGGAGATAATTAAGTTGTTGCTTGCTTGTCAGTGCTTTTTACCGTGTTAGTGTTATAAAAGAGGATAGTAGTAAGTAGTATTCGATATTGTTTGTTAATTAATTAATTCAGTCTAGAAGATAAGAGCCCTAATTCACTATAACCACTTGAACGATTCCGTACCGAAACCACGTCAATCTTGCGTTGATTTAGCGCGGTTTCGTTCATTGTGTATTTGTGTCACAGAGAATTACGGCCCTGAATTGATGTAGGGCTTTACTTATTGGCCTCTTGTTGTATTGAAATCTTAAGACACTCCGCCCGAGCCAGAAGAATAGGTTAGCTAACTCGCCTTTCCGATACACATCGGGAAGTCGCGTCGCGCCTTTGAGGTCCGCCTTTATGTAGGACAAAAAAACAGCCAGAGGCAGCCGGAGCCGGAGGGCTGCCTATATCCGGGGGTGCGAGATTTGCCTGCGCATTCATCGCTCCCTGCCTCCCAATCTCTATAGCACAGAAGGCACAAAGGATGCTGCACTTAGTAGAAGACGTTAGAACAGCTTACCTTTCAAGTTCAGCGTGTCATTTGGCAAGTTGTTACCCTCCCACGCAGGCGTTAGCTTCACAGGCTCGTTGCGGAGGAACGGCGCCTTCTCGTCCGCCGCATCCCATCCTGAGGACAAACAAAGACACAGATCAGTCTTCGGGTCATAGAACAATAATTATAACTAGGCAGCTTATAGAGGCACAGCTTGCCTTGAAGGTGAACCACAGATGTATGATTTTCCAGATGGAACGTGCAGCCCATAAATGACAGCGTAGTCAAGGAGCCGTACTCTTTCAAATTTGAACTTTATTTCAATTATGTTAAGAATGTAGATACGTCAGTTTGGAAGAATATGTTTCCTTGATTTCACTGTTATTTTCAGAGCTTCAGTTTTTCACGTTATACCTATCTGGAAAATAAATTCTCTCAGGGGTGAAGTACTTAGGTATATCAACTATCAACCCATTTTAAATTAGGTAATTCCCATTTTCTCAAACATGCTTGGAAATTTAAGCATTATTTTGACAACCTTCTTCGAGATAAATCGAAATTGCTGTACTGGCCAAATACATTACTGCAGCGGCCGGCAAAAGTTGTATCCATATCTGTCGTGTTTAGTAAAACCAATATAAAATATGACTACCTACAATCAATCTGCCTGGCCTTTTCCCAACTATGCTGGAGTCGGCTTCCAGTCTAGCCAGGTGCAGCTGGATACCAGTATTTTACGTATAGCAACTGCCTATCTGACCGCCACAACCCAATTACTGGGTAATACGATACCCCTTGGTAAGACTGCTTGTCGACTTCCGGGCTTCTGACAACCCGTTACGACTGTCAAAGATTCACGAATGACAGCCGAGACACAGAGGGGGTCTTTGTATGTAAAGATGGTCACCCATCCATGGAGCAACCGCGGCAAGCGTAGCTTAACCTGATCGATCGACTCGTGCGGCTGTTATTATTTAGCCACAAGCCCATTATAAAATATGACTCATATAACTATAGTAAATAACCCTGTTATGGTTCTACCATCCTGCTACATACATCCACGCTCGGTATGAGTTTCTACGATTTAGATTTTTAATTTTAAGCAATAGCTATGTATCAAACAATAATATAATTTTTACAGGTCTTCAACGGGTCTTAGCTCTAAGCCTTTTGTTAACATTTTGTTTTTACCTTGTAAAACGCAAATAAATGAATATGAATAAGTACAATAGTTTAACGGCGTAGTATCTGACTAGGTATCTGAATCACCCCAGAGCAATTGTCGCGTGTGACGCTTCAATTACATTTGTTTATCAAGCAGCCAAACAGATCTACTCGTAAAGTTATGACCCCTTGTGATCTGTGATCTTCTAATATCAATGGTCAGGAATAAGTCAGAAGAATTCTGAAAGCCGCGGTCTGACCTAGGTGGGTGAGAATCGGTTGTCATGGTACGGGTAAAAAGGAAAATGAAGTAACAGGATGAGGAAAGTTTTGAGAATTAATATGGAGGGATTATAGGGGCAGTGGTCGTCCGATGGTAACGGCCGTCGTGACTGAGTTTCAGGTCGTAGGTTCGAACCAAGACAGACGCTTTACTTTGTGTAAATTATTTCATATATTATAGTATAATAATACAAGGAAAACATTATGAGGAAACGGCGTGTCCTAGAACCAAAAATTCGAAGACATGTGACATCTACCAACCCGTACCGGGCCCACTCACCGAGAGGAGGAGGCCTGTGTCCCAGCAGTGGGAACATCTTACGCTATTTATGCTTATGCTTAAATGAGGCATGATATGAAAGAAAAGACAGTGAATGATAGCGTGACGGTTGACAGGGGAGAATGGAAGATGAAAACGTGTTGCGCCGACCCCAAGTAACATGGGGCAAGGGCAGTAAGATTATGACGATGATGATTATCTATCTAGCTGGTATAAAAATTAAAGTCGCTTAATGTGTTTGTCTGTGTAACCGCGATTTTCTTCAATTCAAATGCAGTTTTCACAATCATAGAGAATTTATTCCGGAAGACCTAATAATATTATGTATTGTGTTTCATTCACACAAAATTAACATTATGTTAAATCTCGATGTATTGTCAAGTCTCGATGTTTTGGGCCTCAGCCAATGATGCTCACAATACCGTTTCAAAGATTTTCCTGTTTTTTCTTTTTTTTTTTGTGAATATTCTGTGCCTTAACCAAGGTCAAATAATTTTTTTTTTTCTTTCTTTAATTCGTAAAAACCGTGCTAAACAGGGGCGACTCGCTAGGAATTTATCTTAAAGATCACCACTTATTGGTTAAGAAACTAAGCCAAGATAAAGTCAACATACACGAACTGAGTAGTCAATTAATTTCACATAAATAAACAGTGAACATAAATACTAAATGCCTGCATTACTCCTCGTTGTTATTACGAACACGAATCACGTACCGCGGAACATCCATCTTGCATTACGTTCCTACAATACAAATGAAACGTAGCTAAGTATATGTTTCACAGCAATTTATACATAGTTAATGTCCGATTATTTATATTAAAAGGGGCTTATGGCTAAGTAATAACAGTCGCACGGGTCGATCGATGAGGTTAAGCTGCGCTCGCCACGGTCTATCTGTGGATGGGTAAAAATCTTTACATATCGAGACTCGGACAGCACGTTAAACCGTTGGTCCTACTTCCTAAAGGCTGTCATTCGTGGATCTTTTACGCAGTAACTGGGTTGTTGAGGTCAGATAGACAGTCACTCCATGTAAAATACTGATATTCAGCTGCAACCGGTTAGACGGGAAGCCGACCCCAACATAGTTGGGAAAGGGCAGACTGATGATGATTTATATGAAAGCGACAGTAATACTGATTTAAATAATAAACACTCTTAAACATCTTTTAAAAATAAACTTTTGGAAGGAAAAACTCACTTTTGCGCTAGAAGCACAGAATAATACTAGAAGTCACTTTTGCGGCAAAAATATACGCTAAAGTAGAGTTTGCCTCAAAGAATCTCGAGGGAGCTTTGTTGAGGAGACAAGAATGTATCGCTGCTAAGCAACCTAACAATTTTTATAATCGATATAGGTCTGTTTTTCCGCTAAAAATAGAAATTGCGGTGGGTGGCTCTTACGGCAGGAAGTTTAAACGGTTTTCGTTGCGACTCTAAGCCCGGGACCGAGTGATAATTCGGGATACTTTCTACTTCTAAGGAAGGCAAGATTTCGTAATATCTTGATTTAAAAGAGTGTCCTTGGAGTTTCTTGCCCGTTCTTCTCAATAGTGATCTAAGTTTTGGAATAGGCATCTAGCTTCAGCTTTCTGACTAACTGATCGACTTTTTGACAGTGTAAAAGTGCCTGTAAATGGTTTTATTGAAATAAATGCTTTGAGTATATATGAGTTTTAGTAGGTATACCGGATTAACGCTGATAAGGATGTAATTCACTTTTAAGAAGACAATAGTTTCTTAGGTCCTAAATAAACCAAAACTACTTAGTTGAGAGAAAAACAAACTCTACAAAAGATCTCGAAGACCTGAATGAGACTCGTACGGACCGAAGAAGCATGGCAAAAATGGAGGAAGCTTATACCCGGCAGTGGGTAGAACAGGCTGCCAACGACGATGATGATGACTGATGACCTCATTGAGCACCAAGCGCGATGTATTTTTAAAACAAGTTGGGCATTCATATTAATTTTCATTAAATCTTTTCTTTTACCAATGCAGAAAGAAATTCACATGTGAAATAAAATTCCTTGGAACCGAATCGTCGGACCGAAAACACTTTATTTTTACAAGAGCTACAAGGCCTGGAAGTAGACCCTTGTAAACGAAACCAACTTTATCTCTCTGGGACATTCTTGTTTGTACCTACTAAAAGTTACGATGGAAACCCAGGGACAAGCAACACAACATAAATTGTACCTACCGCTTACGGGAATAGTGTTTAAACTTCCAGGGGACACAAGAGCTATCTTTCCGTTTGTCGATGGAGCTCGAAGTATTTTCTGGATTTTGGACGGTTTTGTCGCCAGAGTCACTACGAACGTAGATTTTCTACATTATACGGGAAGACGATGGAAGAAATCGCGCAGTTATGCGCTGATGCTACATTTTTGGTTCCTTTTAGGGTTTTAACTACAAGATGGAGATGCTTTATTCCCAAGCCCAAGAGCACTTTTATCTTAAACGATCCAACCTTTCAATCTGTTGACAATTCTGCTCGTTGACAACAATATCATGACTTCATGAGTTAAATAAATAGACTTTTGCCGTATACTAGAAATAAGCTGAACAGTAGGTACGAGAAATTACAATTTCGAATAGAAATTCAGGCTTGAGCGTCGTTCCAGAATAAAGGCTCTACAAACAGCGTCGTTTAAAAACTAACTAACAGAACAACAAAGTAAACCGTACCTATGTAGTTAATAACAAACATTTAAAAAGTACGGGAGCGCGTGCTATTTACGACACTCAACATGGAGGGAGCGGTGTGGTCGTTTGTGCCACCCTCAGAGCTCGAGGGGCGCTTAGCGAAACAACATTTTTAAACCGCCCTATTTAAAATGAGAGGTTTAATAAAAAGAAAACGTTGAGACGTAAAGGAAAATTTTGATTTAAATGTTATTGAAGTAATACAAATAGCGAAACTCTGCAGGCGTGATGGGTATCGATATCGAAACACGAATAGGGCTGATTTTTCCATCGCCAGATAACTTTTATTCGTGGAATAAAAATGACGTTTGACAGTTTTTGTACGAAAACACTGTCAAAATTTCAAAATTATTCCTCGAATAAAGTTATCAGGTGATTGAAAAATCAACCCTAAATATAATGTTTTTTTTTTGGGGATCAACGACCACTGTTAGTGTTGTTATTTGAAGTATGAGTTTAGAAAAACTGTTTTCTTTTGTCTTATCGCGTTTAGGCATTAATTAAGACCTATCGATGTCTGTGAAGTTTACACAAAAAAAAAACATCAAATTAATTTATGTTTGTTTTATCAAGTTTAGATATCGATACCCATAACGTCTGCGAAGTTTCGCTACTAATTTTCATTTGACCCTGTAGTTAGTTATTCATTTAAACATTATTATGGCCGTTTAGAGTAGGTAGTTACCTACTTCTAAAGAAAATAAAAATATTGTTGCTCATAACATATTCCCACCTTATATCCTAACCTAAAGTTGTACGAATTGCTTATTTCACGCCTGTCAGTTCAAAGCAGGATGAAATATGAATATGCAGTTCACTCGGGTCACAATTTATTTTGTTTTGTCACTAATATGTCTGTGAAAATCACTGAAAAAAAATACAGCGTAGCTAAATATAACATGAAAATCCATTACTTATTTCATACATTATCAGAGGTTATAATCTCTAATCAAAATATTTTATTTCACATAAACCTACATGGGCACTTATGAAACGTCAGAAGCTAGGTGCACAGTTCTAATTGGTTGTCTCCAAAGAATTATTATTATATCTTATATCTATGGTCGTTTCCTACGGAGAAGAGCCGGCAACAAACTCCACGGTTACTCTTTTAAAAATAATTGGCTTTTACAATGTTAACAGGTATGGGAGGACGTGTAGCCCGTCAACAAGTACCAAGTACTTAACAAAATAGAAAATTGGCAAATCATACTCGAAAACCTTGAAACTTCAGCCACATACCTACATATTTTTCGTAATCCTGAAAACCACATCACAAAAGGCAGAACTTCCAACCAAACTAACCACTCATCCCTAACATAAGCCATATTCCATAAGCTTTATAAAACCCGGCCAAAACATGAACTCCCACGAGCAATCAACAAGTAGGTCACAAAACTTAATTATTAGTTATTATGTTAAAGCATTTACCAAACGTGCTGCTATAAAAAAGGTTAAATACACTGCGGCAGACTAATTTCCTCACTTTATGCACGTAACTAGAGTAGTAGAGGCACTAGAGGTGCCCCACGGCACGGTCTTGCAAGCATCGATAAACAATAGCAGCGATAATGCAGTCTACTCGTAATAATTTTTTCTCATTTTTTATCGCTCGCAGAGACGCAGACGCATATACGAGTATGTACTGTTGCATACAGCAGTGATTGGATTGGATTTTTAATTGGTTTTAATTGCCTTGGTAGGAAAGCAAAGATTTGAGGGGCTTGTGGCTAAGTAATAACAGCTGCACGGGTCGATCGATCAGGTTAAGCTACGCTTGCCGCGGTTGTTCCGTGAATGGGTGACCATCTTTACATACCAAGACCCCTCCGTGCCTCGGAAAGCACGTTAAAGCCGTTGGTCCCGGCTGTCATTCGTGGATCTTTGATAGTCGCCCGAAAATGCTGGAAAATCTGACAACCAGTCTTACCAAGGGTATCGTATTAGCCAATAACTGGGTAGAGGTCAGATAGGCAGTCGCTCCATATAAAATATTGGTATTTAGCTGCTTCCGGTTAGACTGGAAGCCGACCCCACCATAGTTGGGAAAAGGCTAGATAGATGATGAGGAAAGCTAAGATTCTTCAGAAGGTTGAACTTGCAGGGTAGATGAAGGACAGGAAAAACTGATAAAAAATAAATTATAAGAAAATTTAAGCAAAGTTTCCCGTACATAATTTTATCAGACGACTTCAAAATTGTCCCAAAGTTTTACATTTTTCGTAAACCAGTTTAATTTGTAAAGAAGAAAGCAAGATTTTTCAGTTTTCATGTTTTAGGGAAAATCTCATAGCTGCCAACACATTTATGCAATACGAAAACTACACTGAAACTAACTAATTTACTTCTAGAGATGACTATTATTGATCCACACGAGATTTCCCTGTGTATGATGTCAGTATTACCTCTCAAATCATACGCGCAAATATCCGAACTCCGAGCAAACACTCGTACGCCATACAAATATTTATCTTGTGAGAAACCTTCAGCATGAACCAAGAGGAAGGTTTCCGATGGTCAACCAATTAGATAATCAAATGAGACACAAGGCTATACTGGTATGATAGGAAATCGTACAAATGTTTCATGATTGGATGATTAGACCTCCTATACAAACGTACTTATACATGACATGATCAAGAACTTGATAAGTTTAAAGACTATAAATAGTCTAACAAGATGTACAGACATACAAGGCTACCTACAAGACATCCAAACTAATATTATTGTTACGCGCCACACTTGATGGCGACATTAGCTACTACTAGCGCCATCTAGTATCGAGTAGCAGAACTAATAATTATTCGGGTCCCTTCTAGAAACTTCGATGATAGAACTTTAAAGAACTATCGACGTCTGGTCGGTCGGGTTCGGTATGTACTCGAACATTCTAGATGTTTCTACGGTAGAAGGTTCTGGAACTATCCGAGGCCTATATAAGGCCGGTGTGCCTGCGAGCCGGCATTCAGTATTGGATAAGCGAGACAAGCGATAACATCGAAGCGATCTTCAAGTGCGACTTTCAAGTGATCTTGTAGTGCGATTGTGTTTTATTGTTAGTGTGTTAAAGTTGTAATTGCTGTTTTTAATTAAAGTGTCTATTTTTGGTTATTAAATCGGCAGTTTTTATTGTCACGAACCCCAAGCTCGTAACAATTGGTGTCAGAAGAAAGGATTTAAAATCATGCCGATTCTACCGAAGGACGACACGGAGGGTATCCGTACCCGGAGTCAACGCCAGCAAGAGACGGACCAGAGGCGAATCCGGTGGAGCAACGCCACAGACGTCGGAGGGCCAACTACCAATCACGGAGGCCGACCCGTCCACAGCTGCTCCAGCATCATCAGCACCAGATTTTGCTGCTCTGATGGTGATGCTGCAGGAGCAGTCCCGCCGTCAGGAGGAACAGGCTCGTCGGCTGGAAGAACAGCTCCAGCGAGATAAGGAGGAACAGGCCCGCTGTCTGCAGGAGCAGTCCCGCCGCCAGGAAGAGCAGATGCTCCTTCTGAAGGACCTTCACGCTACCTTCGGGAAAGACATGAAGGAGGTGAAGGATAAGGTTGCTCAACATGACAACCGCCTGTTGGAATCTGAAACCCGAATCGACCAAGTGAATAATCGGGTTGACAACGTGATGGCTGATGTGAAGGGAACCGTGATGGCTGATTTGAAGGAAACCGTGATGGCTGACGTGAAGAAAACCGTAATGGCTGACGTGAAGAAAACGCTGGATTACCTTAAACTTGAGGATGGAATCGCAGCCCCCGTAGCTACAACACCTTCGCTACGGGGATTCAAAGTGCCACCGTTCGACGGAACTTCTTCCTGGTCGGCCTACAAGATTCAGTTTGAGGCTGTCATGAAGGCGAACGGGTGGAATAAAAATCAGGCCATGACTGCCCTCACCCTAGGCCTGCGCGACCAGGCCTTAACTGTGCTGGAAGCTCTTGGAAAAGAAGTGACTTACGAGCAGCTCCTTGAGGCATTGGAGGCTCGGTATGGCGACGCTCACCTGGAACACGTGTTTCGTGCGCAGCTCAAGGATCGTGTGCAACGCAGTAACGAAAACCTGCAGCAATGGGCCCTTGAAGTAGAGAAGCTGGTTCGTAAAGCATACCAGTCTGTACCTGCGCTTATTGATGGGAACCTGGTGCAGGTATTTATCGACGGCATTCGTGACCTTGAAGTTAGAGCTGCTGTGCGGCTCGGTCACCACGGGACGCTTAAGGACGCCTTGGCCCATGCACTGGAGGTGGAAGCTGTGCGGCAGGATCATCGTTCCCATCGCGTCAGGGAGGTTGCAGCAGCTACAGTTCGCGACCACAATAGAAGATACAGCCCTAGGTGCTACGGCTGTGGGGAAAGGGGCCACCTTCGATCCAGTTGCCCGAAGCGAACTGCAGAAAGGGAAGATGGCTGGTCTCCAGAGGGTAGTGCGGCTAACAGCACCGCCCAGCAGCAGCAGGGAAAACGAGTAATAGCCAGGACTGCGGGGCGGGTGCTGTCTGATGTTCAAAGAGCCCCGATGATTTCGATCACACAAAACTATGACGGGAAATCTCATGGCAACGCAGATGCATTGTCTAGAAGACCTTGTCCTGAAGACTGCAAGCATTGTACTAGGCAAGAAAGTAAAGAAGTCGTACCTGTGAGGATGCTCAGGACAGACCTCAGCAACGAGTGGAAAGAAAGCCTACAACGTGCACAGCAGGAAGATTCAGACCTCAAGCCGATTCTCGAGTGCATGAAGGCCAGTGCACCTAAGCCCACGTGGAGTGACGTATCAGCGATGAGTTCGATCACAAAAAGCTATTGGGCCCAATGGGACAGCTTGGTGATTCAGGAAGGAGTCCTGTGCCGTAAATGGGAAAATGCTCGGGGAGACAGCTGTCATTTGCAAATGGTTGTCCCTAAAGCTCAAGTACCGGATGTTCTACTGCTGTACCATAATGGTTGTTCAGGAGGCCATCTGGGAGTTAAACGGACTCTACAGAAGATACGAGAACGGTTTTACTGGGTCCACTGTCGGGACGATGTCGAGGACTGGTGCCGCAAATGTACGAGTTGTGCAGCGGTAAAGGGACCTCAGACTCGTAGTAGAGGTGCATTGAAATTGTACAATGTTGGTGCACCATGGGAGAGGATAGCCCTAGATGTTGCGGGACCGTTTCCGGAAAGTGATAGTGGTAACAAGTACACACATCAAAAGTGTCTAGGGATCAAGCATTTTTATGCGGATTTCTTGAGATTGAGATGTGGCTTTGTAATAAATTTATGATTTTATAAATTTATATGGATCCTTTTTGGTGCATTTCATAATTTGAATCAGGAACTGTGAATCAAATTCGAGTAAAAGATGAAAATCAGCTGTCAATATTTTCCCTATAAAAACATACAACGCATTGAAGACATTATTAGTGCTACTGTTTCCCTACTACTGATTAAAACCAACGTTATTATGGAGCGGCGACGTCATTTAAGCAGGGAAGAAATGCTCAGAGCCGTGGGAATGATAGAAGCTGGTTCCCGGCAACGTACTGTGGCTTTAGCTCTGAATACAAGTCAGAGTGTTATCAGTCGACTTTGGACACGTTACCGAAGCACTGGTACCGTGGCTGAGCGCCATGGAGGACGGTATCGCTGCACCACACGGAGACAAGACCGATACATTCAAATCTTAACTCGAAGAGCTCCAACAATAACCGCCATGATGTTAGCCGTGAGGCTTCATCACTCTTCAGGGAACTTAATTAGCGACCAAACAGTCAGAAACCGCTTGCATGAAGTGAACCTTCATTCCCGAAGACCGCTACGGGTACCACCTATAGCAATGCACAATCGTAGGATTCGATATCAATGGGCTCTTGAACACAGAAATTGGGCAGAAGAACAATGGCGTTTCGTGTGCTTTTCTGATGAGTCTCGTTTTGGTATGAGACCGGATACAAGACGTATACGACACTGGAGAACCCCTGGACGCCAACAGCGATTAAAATCCTGCCAGGAAGTCCATCCTTATAGTGGTGGAACCATCATGGTATGGGCGGGTATTTGGATCGGCGGAAGAACTGAGTTGATTTGGATCAGAGGCAACCTCAACGCTCAAATTTATGCTGAGACGATTGTATCAGACGTCATCGTTCCTCTACAAGTGCAAATCGGTCCCTTATTTCAGTTAATGCATGATAATGCACGACCGCACACCGCAAGAGTTGTAAGACAGACTCTCGCCGCAGCTAACATCAATGTCCTGCCCTGGCCTGCTCAGTCGCCAGACTTGAACCCGATTGAGCATGCATGGGATATGCTACAGAGAAGAGCTCTGCCGAATATGGAGGGTATCCAGTCGCAAGAAGACCTTTTTTTGTTGTTGCAACGAACATGGGCTGCCATTCCACAGCGTGATTTGGATGACCTCATTTTGAGTATGCCAAACCGATGTTCTTGTGTTGTTAGTGTTCGCGGTAGAAACACGGATTATTAATTGTTTAAGTTACTCAATAAAATTTTAAAGAAAACTGTTATTTCAGTCTTTTTTTCGAACTTTTGTGTTAGTGGTTCAAATGTCAAAAATCCCTTTATTAGGAAAATGGCAAATTTCTTTATTAATGCAAAGGTGACTTGGTTTATCGTTACTGTGACAAACGAAAACACTTTATTTGATGAATCCTTAAAGAAAATTTTAATTAATATCAATCAGGAGAAAAGTTATTGCAAAAATATATGTTGATCCCTAGACACTTTTGATGTGTGTATTTCATGGTTGTAATGGATTACTTCACTAAGTGGCCGGAAGTCTTCGCCATACCAAATCAAGAAGCTTCGACAGTCGCAGATAAACTAGTCCATGAAGTCTTCTGCCGTTTTGGAGTACCTTTAGAGATTCACAGTGATCAAGGAAGGAATTTTGAGTCCCAAATATTCCAGGAAACTTGTCGAGTTATGGGTACTCATAAAACGAGAACAACTTCTTACCACCCACAATCTGATGGAATGGTGGAACGATTTAATCAGACATTGGAGAGATACCTGGCAAAAGTTGTGGAAAATCGGCAACGAGATTGGGACAAGCACATACAACCGTTTTTGTTGTCATATCGAAGTGCTGTTCACGAAAGTACATCGGTGACACCAGCTTTCGCAAACTTTGGAAGGGAATTACGGCTGCCTGCAGACCTAATCACCGGAATCCCACCTGATGCCCCACGCAGTATAACCGATTATGCGAATGACTTGCGGAACAAAATGAATGACATTTATGAGCACGTCAGACAATCGGGCCAGCAAATGTCTGAAAAGATGAAAACCCGTTATGACCGCAAAACGAACAATAAAGGGTTCGACGAAGGTTCACTAGTGTGGTTGCACAATCCAGTCCGTAGCAAAGGGAAATCACCTAAGCTTCAAGCTAAATGGGACGGACCGTACCGGATTGTGACAAAGATCAATGACGTAACCTACCGGATACAGAAAGGTGCAAGAGGTACTCCTAAGATCGTCCATGTGGATCGACTGGCGCGTTATTATGGGGCCAATAATGCTCGGGACGAGCATGTCTTAGGAGGGGGCAGTGTTACGCGCCACACTTGATGGCGACATTAGCTACTACTAGCGCCATCTAGTATCGAGTAGCAGAACTAATAATTATTCGGGTCTCTTCTAGAAACTTCGATGATAGAACTTTCCAGAACTATCGACGTCTGGTCAGTCGGGTTCGGTATGTACTCGAACATTCTAGATGTTTCTACGGTAGAAGGTTCTGGAACTATCCGAGGCCTATATAAGGCCGGTGTGCCTGCGAGCCGGCATTCAGTATTGGATAAGCGAGACAAGCGATAACATCGAAGCGATCTTCAAGTGCGACTTTCAAGTGATCTTGTAGTGCGATTGTGTTTTATTGTTAGTGTGTTAAAGTTGTAATTGCTGTTTTTAATTAAAGTGTCTATTTTTGGTTATTAAATCGGCAGTTTTTATTGTCACGAACCCCAAGCTCGTAACATTATAAATGCGAAAGTAACTCTGTCTGTCTGTCTTTTCTTCACGCCTAAACTACTGAACCGATTTAGATGAAATTTGGTATAGATATAGTTTGAGTCCCGGAAAAGGACATAGGATAGTTTTTATCCCGATATTCCCACGGGATCGACACATATGCGGGTGAAACCGCGGGGCGCAGCTAGTAATGAATAAATTAAATCAATAATAGGTTACCGCGATAGTGTGAGATTCGTTTTGTTATGTAAACAAATGCGTCTTGCCTTGGATCGGTACAATGTTGATCTTCATCTCAACTCGGAATGGGCACTGCCAGTTATAGGCTTCCTTTCTTTTCTGCCTGTCTCCTACACGCTTTTGTGCGTCCCTCGTCTGTGTTTTCTGTCACTTTGAGGTCATCGTCAGTCCAAAATATCAATTGTTTACAATATTTTGATGTAGAGTCAACTACAAATAAAACCCTTAATTATCTTACTTTTGATTTTCAGAAGATTCCCATTATCATTATGAGATTGCTTATCTATCACAAATGGACTGCTAAAGCTCACTCATCATCATTCTCCTGCCCTTGTCCAGTTTATTTGGGGTCGGCGCAACATGTCTTTTTCTTCCATACTTCTCTATTAGTCGTCATCTCGGTAAGTCGGTAGTCACCCCCTTTCTAACCGCATCATCATTCACCAGCTGTTCATCTATCGTTTCTTTGGTCTTCCCTTGCTCTTATAGCCATCGAAATTCATACTTAAAACACATTTTCACTCAAGACATTTTCCTCATTCCTCTGTACCACATGACAACCGATTTCCACACAACTTTTCAATTACCAGTGCCACTCGCAGACTTCCTTATTTATGGTCACTATGCTCTAATAATTTTGTTATAGCCTTAATTTTAGTAGCAGGTCTTGAGTTTGACCTTTCGCAAACTAAATTCAAGCCAAGGTTCAAATCAAGTTACTGCTAAACTTAGCGGAATATTGAATATGGGAATTAGTTCTCTAATGTCATTATGAATGTCGCCTTCAAGCTTTTAGATTTCGCTATTTGGGTGATTACCAGGAATATTTCGAGATAAGTCTCCCAAAGATTTACAAATCTTGAGGCACAAGTAAGTTAACGTTCTAAGGTGGTCGACCGGATAAACAGGTTGTTTCAAGGCCGTAGACCACAGCTTAGTTTGAAAAGAAAATGAACTGATATATGCATTACGTTAATGACAATCAGCAGCCTAATTGCGTAACAAAAGCAATGGCCTTTATTTTGACAGTTCAACAATATTCATTGCGTCATTTACATTAACGACGAATTTTTCAAACATAATTCTGAAGCAATGGAATACGAATCTCCTTCAAAACCCTTCTGATTGTGATTGCTGGTGTTACGAATTTTGGGGTGTTGTAAAGAGAACGATTTATGGTATTAGAACATCCGAAACCGTACCTTTGGTGACTTTGTCACAGAGAGGCACAGACAGAAAACAAAAAAGAGTAGCTATGGAAAGTAATAATTATATTATATTCAGGAAGACATAAAACCGATGCTGTTGAAAATTATCACTAGCAAATATGCTCATAAAATGCACTATACCGATATTAATGGAACATAACATATTTTTATAACCACCGTTGCACCGACCGACCGTAATTCACGGGTCACAGAACTTAGATACAGGCCATTAAAATTCAAACCATGCAAGCATTATTTTTTTCATTTGTAGGCAAGTATTTTGTTCCCGAATGTACTTTTGTCCTTTATTTTTAGTATAATTTTCCTAGCAATTCTCCAAATAAAAATAATTTATAGAAAACAATTCATTCGAGCCATTTATTTTTATTGCGTAATAAATCGTAACAAATTCAAATTATGCGCGCAGATTTATTGGTCGTATTGTTTCGATTTCAACTGTACTCAATTTTACGTCACGTAGTGCTAATTTATCATCTACTATCTGTCTGCCGTCGTCGCTCCATGTATAGCATAAGCATAATCAGCCTATAACATTCACTTTTTCATCCACTGCTGGAACACAGGCCTCTCGGAGAGGGAGTGGGCCACCTCGCGGGCCCAGGCCAGTGCTGGTTGGTAGATGTCACCTCTTTGAATTTTTGGTTCTAGGACATGCCGTTTTTCTCACGATGGATGTCGCTCCATGTAAGTTACGGGAAACCGACCCCAACCTAGTTCATAGTTGGGAAAAGCCTAGGCAGATTGATTGACTGCAAATTTATCAAAAACTACCATGAAAATATCACTTACCCTTCTCAGTACTTCTACAAAATGTTCCATAATTATCAACCATGATTGCCACAAGATTTTTTAATGATCTCACTATATATTCACATCACTGTTGCACATCTGGACGTGTTCTCGTTACGAACCACAAGACAAACTACATGCTCTGATAGTGATATTGATATCATTAGTTAAGTACATTATAATTATGTAAATCATGTTCCCTTCTACTGATATTGATCTAAGACTGAGCGCTAATTTAAAACCTGCACGAAGTTTTTGTGAAGCAAAAAAGATACTAGGTCGGCACGCTACCTTAATTTTTTTAGTGCCAGATTTCCATGGCTAAAGCAATAACTTGAATGGTTATAAGTTTAATACACCCTATTCTAAAACTTTCTATTAAAACTCTAGTATATTATTTTCTAGATTCACAGAACTTGGCAAGAGATGCCCAATATCTAAGTTATTATATTATGGATGTCACGTCTCTATTATACACACACAGAACTAAAGTAATTGAAACTCTAGTGTTGCCACAGAATAACTATTAGTGTGTTGCCTAATCTTCGACAGTTTGGCACCATTTAAAAAAGTTGTTCTTTCCAGTTACATCATTTTATGTGGCGGTTAGTTATTCTTCAACGGTACTCGTAACTTGCGCCCACGCCGAAGTTTCTTTTAAAAAATCGCTCGCCTCGTTGGTCTAGCGGTCGCAAGCGCTGCTCCTGGGTTCGATTCCCAGGTAGTAGTGCTAAGTCTAATTTGTGTATTCTATCATGAATTTCGCAATAGCTGCCCGGAGTCTGGATTTGTGCCTGGTTGTTCTCAATAGGCTCTCCCCCTATTACATGGAACTTAAACATAGTTAGCGAAATGTATAAGTAGGTCCATCTCTGCCAAATCCTTCGTTTACGATGTAACGTTAAAAAGTCTATTGTATTTGTGTATTTTCATATTTTGTAATATGATGCTTATACGTATTATTATACAGGAAACAAAGACATAATTATGCGGTTAAGACGATTCATCATGTGCATAAAACCTGAGTAATTGAAACATTTATTGACAGTGCGTTTTAAATTTTATTTATTTCGTGATAAGACCAAGAGAAAACCGCTGTTTTGTTATGTTAAGCGCACTATATTTCAGCTATTTCAAAGGGGAGACAGTTAAGTTTTCAATTAAAAGGGACAGGATTGAAGAACATGTCGTGAGGATTAGTTAACATAAAAAATGCACATCAATTTGACAGCTACAACGAAAACAAAAGGTATTTGACCTTTTACAAAAAATATAACAAAAAGTTCTTATGCGAGTTTGCGTCGCTTACAAAGAGTACCTTCCCACCAAATCCGAGACAAATCATTTCAAAACACTAGGTCAACGACCAACTGTACATCATTCAATCAACAAAATTACACGTGTGCTGTTTCCAGTTCAGTTCAATATGCTGAATTCGATAAATAAATATTAGTCTTCACGTGTATTACAAAGCCGAGGACTGCTGTTGTAAGCGCAATTTTTTATTCATTTGATTCTCTCACAATTAAAGCGCTTTGTTTTTTAAAACCTTTGTGGTGACGACAATTTGATTTCATAATACGCAAGCATGTGTCAGTTCGGAAAGTTAATAACATCGTTTTAACGAAACCTTACAATTTGTATGATTATCAAGTACGAAATCGGTTGTCATGGAGGAAATTAGGAAACTTTCTTGAGGGAAGTTTTGAGTAGATATGAACGTCGATGGCTATAAGAGTAGGAGAAGACCTAAGGAACGATGGATGGACTGTGTGAAAGATGATATGGCTAGAAAGGGGGTGAGTATCGAGATGACGACTAATAGAGAAGTATGGAAGAAAAAGACGTCAGCGCATTGGGATAAGGGCTAAAGAATGATGATGAGGAACAGGAGTGGCAGCTTTCTTATTCCGATGTCCATTTATGAAGTAATAATCAACATCACAGATATAGATATACCTAGATAACGCAAGTATCACGAACTGTATGAAAACTAAGCGTGCCACTTTTTGACTACCTACTATGACGTCACAAGCTCGCGCTCTCTCGCTCACGCTCACCCAGCCAGCAGTAAGCAGGACTGAGCGCGAAAGTGGCGGCTTATGATTTTCGATCGTAAACTGGTGCGATTTTTGGCACGCGAAGTAGGTGCTCTTGCGTTATCTAGGTATATCTGTGATCAACATGCTAATAGTGATATTGATTAGATAAGGCGATACGTAATTACAAGATGACAACATTTGAAGACCTATGATTACTGTATTATTTGCATTGATTGAGGTCAAAAGGTTGCTCAGATCAAGTTGTAACATTATTACGTTACCAAGATTACCGTTTTATCTTACCTACTAGTTTCTTTCTAACAGTGAAAAAATTTTTGAAATCGGATCATTAATTCCAGAGATTACCTCCTACATTCAAACTTTATCTCTTTATAATGTTAGTGTGAGCTAAACACAAATATAATAAAATTATTATGAATAAAAATGAAACAAAGCGTATTTTCAAATTGTTAATCGTACCTAATTTTTCATGTTACATAGCGACTATAGGCCCGTAAACATGAATAAATTTTTCAGTAAGTACTTAAATTATATTCACGGAAACTTTTCTAATCAGTTTCAACAATGAAATGAAACGACAGAAGAATACATAGCTCAAAATTAACTACTGATATTAAATCAGAAAAAAATGTGTATCTATCTGTACCTTGAGCAAGCGTGGTGATCAATGCCCATGCCTTCTCTGTCTGAGAAGGCCTTTGCCCTGTAGTGGGCAATAATAGGCTGGTATTATGCTACCTAAATAGGTACCTTATTAAACGAAAGCACTTTTTCAAAGCAGGTAGGTAAGGCACTTATGTAAGTACTAGCTGCGCCCCGCGGTTTCACCCGCATAAGTGTCGATCCCGTGGGAATATCGGGATAAAAAGTAGCCTATACGTTAATCCAGGGTGTCAGCTACCTCCACACAAAATTTCATCAAAATTGGTCCAGCCGTTTGAGCGTGAAGAAGTAGCAAACATATAAACACACACACACTCACAAACTTTCGCCTTTATAATATTAGTGTGATTATTACCGATACGTTTTTTTATGATTAACCACAGATTTTTCAACTTAATCTTTTTTTATCTTAAAACACCACTTCCAACAAAGCTTACAAACTAACTATAAACTTGCATTTTGCTCCCAAAACGTCAGTTAATTTTTAACTAATCACCTTTAAGGTTAGGTAATTAACATAAGCCGTTCCCTACTATCGTAGGAACTGATTACTCGAGTTAGTTGCGCCTTTATCTTGGGTAAATGCAGTAAGCAAACAATGCGTGTGTACTGGGCTCAAGTAGTTCAGTAGTTATCGCTAGAGGCACCATGCTTGACCGAGTTTGGGAGCCGCTAGAAATTCCATCAAATTATTCTGCTCTGCAGCTTTAGGAACTGAATTCCCCACATTTGTCGTTAAAATTCTCAAGTTTCAGTATTTAGGAAAGGACGATGAGTCAGAACGTCCCCCCAACCTTACATTGACCAACAGACTTAAAATGTATCTCATTCGAACCACCTTAGCAAGCTGATCAATTTTTACTATGACGACATCTCTCAAAAGTGCGGGATATTCCGAGAAAATCATGTTTTAGTGTTAATTTCGTCACAACGTCCCCCCAAGCCTTATATTGACCAACAGACTTAAAATGAATCTCATTCGAACCGCCTTAGCAAGCTGATCAATTTTTACTATGACGACATCTCTCAAAAGTGCGGGATATTCCGAGAAAATCATGTTTTAGTGTTAATTTCGTCACAACGTCCCCCCAACCCTTACATTGACCAACAAACTTAAAATGAATCTCATTCGAACCGCCTTAGAAAGCTGATCAATTTTTACTATGACGACATCTCTCAAAAGTGCGGGATATTCCGAGAAAATCATGTTTTAGTGTTAATTTCGTCACAACGTCCCCCCAACCCTTACATTGACCAACAGACTTAAAATGTATCTCATTCGAACCGCCTTAGCAAGCTGATCAATTTTTACTATGACGATATCTCTCAAAAGTGCGGGATATTCCGAGAAAATCATGTTTTAGTGTTAATTTCGTCAGAACGTCCCCCCAACCCTTACATCGACCAACAAACTTAAAATGTATCTCATTCAAACCGTCTTAGCAAGGTGATCAATTTTTACTATGACGAAATCTCTCAAAAGTGCAGGATATTCCGAGAAAAATCATGTTTTAATGTTAATATTTTTGGCACAAAATAAGAGTTTGTAAGTAAACCATATTCTTTGATTTTCAAACCTCTCAAGATCATTTAGGAGATGCCATTTAAAAAACAGAAAACGTCATTCGTTACTCGTCCAATTTTTTCTATTCCTATAGGCAGGCAGTTGTCCCACCGGCGGCGATGAACGATTAGCGAGTAGAACTAACAACTGAAAACGAGTTAGCGAGCAGCGAGCAGCGTGTGTGTAGTTCCGATAGTTTTGTCGCTGGGCTATCAGCGAGTTTTCGAGTGCGACGGGCGATTACTCGCAACACTCGCTCGGGGCGGTTAATCTCACAGGGGTTTCTCTCGGCGTGAGCTCTGACCACCAAGCGACCATCGCTGAGCGAGTATCGCTAGGCGAGTATTATATTTGATAGCTCTTGTCACTCAGCGACAAACCAGTGAAGCGAGTCCTCGCCGGCAGTGTGAACAGTCAGCGATCAACTGTTAATATATGCATCTCTTTTGTTTACACGGAATGTATATCTATTGTACGTTTCTTAAGCGAGAAAACAGCCGACAGTTAGTCACTTCCTCGCCGGCGGTGGGACAACTGCCATATGCTCGTCCACGACGGAGACGCGGGTGTCTTCGTCTTGGGCGAGCTTGAATCCCTCACTGCACTCAGGATTCAAGTCTTAACTCCTTCGCTCAGGAGTCAACTCAAACCTAGAATCCTTCGTTGCGTTCAGGATTCAAAATAGCGCCCGCGACAACAAGACACTACGATTTTTTATTTTATTTTTAAACCCCATGGATTTTGGAGTTAAAACTAGTTGCTAGTCTTTTTATAGATCTTTATGAACCTGATAGCACATACAAAAGATCTGTTGCAGGGCGGGAGACGGGCCTAGCGAATTAGAAAAATTAATAAAACGTTTTTTTAATTTTCATTTTATTTCTAAGCCCCATGGATTTTGAAGTTAAAACTGGTTGCTAGTCTTTTTAAAGATCTTTATGAACCTGATACCACATAAAAAAGATCTGTTGCAGGGCGGGGGACGGGCCTGGCGAATTAGGAAAAATTAATAAAACGATTTTTTAATTTTTATTTTATTTTTAAACCCCATGGATATTGAAATTAAAACTGGTTGCTAGTCTTTTTATAGACCTTTGTGAACCTACTAATACATACAAAAGTTCTGTTGAAGGGGGGGACGGGTCTCATACAAATATGGTCATCGTTCTTTATCCTGAGAATTTATGATAAATATTGACAAAGGGATAGGTTTTCAAATAGGAAATCATTGCAAATTAAGAAAGTGGGGTTTTTCTGAAGGAAAACAGTAAAAAACTAGTTTTTTTTTGTCCAAAATCATCCATGAGGTGGTTCCTTTGACCACTTACTTAAGCATTGGCCTAAGAAAGCGATGTACGGTCACACAATAACGGATGCCCAAATACAAAGCGTTTTTTGACACCCTTATGCCCAATACTAATGAAAGTTACAGATTGTAACGACGGCCGCTATAATATGACGGCACCGCTTTCCTAGGAACCCAACGCTTTAGCTCTATATTTATCACATTTCCACCTTTCGCGCTGAAGTCCTATCACCTATATACTCTTCGCCATTGTACAACACACAAGTAACACTAACAACGGTAAAATAATTACTTTAATGAGTTGCAAAGTACTTAGTTCACACGCTACATAGGCACAGGTACACTGACGGTGACCCGATAAAGCCCACATGACATTATCACGTTCCAAATAACACAATAATAATCACGCTTGAACTAACTGATCGATAAATTAATGCACGTTTTCAACAACCTGTGAATCTGTGTTTTGGGCCTAATGGGGATTATTCGTATGTAATTTTCAGCCAAGGGTTGTCAGAAGCCGGGGTAGCGGGATTGTGCCGGGGTAGCAGGATTGTCCGAAAGGGTTACCGCTGCCCCGGAACATAAAAGGCTAAGGAAGGAACACGGGTGGGTTTTAGTCAGTAAGAGTCTGACACTCCCTTACGCTCCACCCAGAGCGGGAGGAGTCATTTGATGATTTCCCATCCACAAAAAAATTGTTGTCAGAAACAGACATTGTTTAGAAGGCCAAGTGACGTATTTATAATTTATTCCTCGTTGTTCTAGTGGTCGCAAGCGCTACTGCTGAGCATGAGGTCCTGTGTTCGATTTCCAGGTCAGACAAAAGTGTTATTGGGTATTTATCTGGAATTAACCAGTAGCAACCCAAGTCAGGATTTGTGCCCGGTTGAAGGGAATACATGACGATGTTATGTTAATCAAATAAAAATTGTTATAAAATTAAGAAGGCTACTACTCAATAGTTCTTATTTTTACCACTCTCGGTATAGATAACGATGAATATTCAATGCCTTTTATCTTCAACTAGGGACCCGCCCTTGCTTCGCATAGTTTATACGACTTGATAAAACATCGAGAATTATTTATTACTAGCTTCTGGCCGTGACTTCGTCCGCGTGAAATTTCTTGTACCGTAAAGGGTATTAGCGTGATATTAAAGAGCCTATAAACTTCCTCAAGAATTGGGCTATCAATTTAGATGTAAGCAAGTTAAAAAAAAAAGGATGAAACGTGACCAACTTTGAATGTTAATATCTCGGAAACGTGACACTTTACGGAGTTTATTCTTTTTATGTTTTCTATTTGTATTGATTTCATCGATTTATATAGATTTCACGCTAGGCCGCCATTTTGAAAAAAAGTCACGATGGCAGACAGGTAGGTATGGTAGGGATCTTCAAAGCCCTTTGTGAGTTAATTAATCATGTATATAAGGTGTAAAAAAATTAACTGCAAGAACTTTAAGAGGTGCTTTAGACCATCGAACTGAACAACTTTCACTATGGGACCAACTTCGAAATCACGAAAAAAAAATCAACTGTTTCATACAAGAGTTCAATACCTACTCGGCCAAAATGTATGAAACAGCTCATTTTTTTTTTCGTGATTTCAGAGTTGGTCCCATAGTGAAAGTTGTTCAGTTCGATGGTCTAAAGCACCTCTTAAAGTTCTTGCAGTTAATTTTTTTACACCTTATATAATAATAATTTGTACACATAAACCTTTGAATTCAAAAGCGACATTAATTTATAATATACCCTATAAGTTTATAATTAAGATTAAATTAATCAAATAAAAATTGTAATGAAATTAAAAAGGCTACCACTCAGTTCTTCTTCTTATCTCTATCATTCTCAGCGTCGATAACGATGAATATTGAATCCCTTTTATCCTGAACGGTCTAGTAAACATGGTTACCCTACCTATATATTATAGGTCAGTGGGAAGGCGGAAACGAGTTGCTATGAGATTACCGAGATTGAATAGCTGCGGGAGACAACATCTTGTGGAAGATATTCATCCTTAGTGAATACAAGGAAAGAGTACTTACCTACGTCTATGTTGTTTTTGTTTTAAGGGTTCCATACCAAGAGGGTGCCAACGGGACCCTATTACAACAGAATAGTTAATAGCTATTACTATGGCTCAGGTTTACGTCCGTTCGACTGTCACAGGGCTGTAACTTATGAATCGTAATCGGTAGCCACTTATTCACAGAGAGGAGGCCTGTGTCCCAGCAGTGGAAACATTAAGTATCGGCTTATTATGGTATGAAACTTATAGGGATATGTTTCTTGTATGGGGACCTCTTTACAAAAAACGTGTCTTTTTTTTAACCTAAAGTGATTTATTTTAATATGTAGTGTTAAATAATGTAAGGTTTTACGGAACCCTTCGTGTGCGAGTTCGACTCGCACTTGGCCGCTTTTTTTTTTAAGATAAGATCTTGGTCTGTTTTGAAAGTCTAAGTAAGTTTTGTGGTGTTTTGTGTCATAGGGTGTGTGTTAGATTACATTTTATATTCCGTTGAGCCTTTAGGATGTTGAGAACGTGGTTTAGGCTATCTATTTTCCAAATCATTGAGTTAGGAACTACAAATGTTTTCAGAAGTTTATTTATTTGTTACGACGAAAGTTTTACCAATGTCGTAAGTTTGGATGTTTCAAGATACTACAAAGATTCACAAAATTATTGAAATAAATAAACACAATCTTTTACTATCACCAAATCGTCATCAATCTCCTGCCCTTATCCCAATTTATCTGAGGTCGGCGCAACAGGTATTTTTCTTCTCTTCTCTATTAGTCGTCATCTCGGTAGTCGCTCCCTTTCTAGCCATATTATCTTTCACACAATCCACCCATCGTTTCTTTGGTCTCCCCATACTCTTATAGCCATGACCATTCATATTACTCAAAACGTTCCTCGCGACATTTTCCTCATTCCTTCGCCAATCACATTCATAATAAAAACTTTGCTCACGACATTTTCCTGTACAACCCACAACCACAATGTATATTATGTATGCATTCACTCATTTTTGTCCCATATTTAAGGTGATATATTGAAAAAAAAAATGTTTTTCCTATTTCGTGTAACTTGTTAAGTATGTGGAATAGGGATTTAACATTTTGGTGTATATTTTTTGACTCTTTGGTCTAGTATCATGAAAAAGGAATACACGATTCAATAAATTTTTCTCGATACAAAAAAATTGCAAAGTATATCAATTTTTTTACTTTTTTCGACATCACGGCGTAACGCTTAAGAGTTATTCAATGGAATTTACTTTAAATTAAGAAAAAAAAAACCGACTTCCAAAAAAACACTACAAAGTGAGAAATAACTTTAATTTCGGAAGTCGGTGTCTTTGGATCTGTATTTTAGTTTTTTGCCACCGACTTCCGAAATTAAAGTTATTTCTCACTTTGTAGTGTTTTTTTGGAAGTCGGTTTTTTTTTTCTTAAAAAGTTTTTATTTCACGCTTTTTAGTGGGTCTGCTTATAATTTATCTAAGTTACAATAGCCTAGTGATCATCGCCTTTTACAAACAAAATATTGCTTTTTCCGATGCAGGGAAGTTAATTGTTGAGGAGTTCTCCAGGTCCACCATCAGCTCCATATCACCATTCACATTGTGACGAGCATGAATTGCTTAGCAACCATATTAAAGTAATCGAATCGCAACCCGTGAAATACTTAGACTATATTATTGAGTAGTTCCGGTGGCCATCTGTGGTCTTCATCATCAGCTCCACTTCACCAAATGGTGCTTTCCGAGAGCAAGTGCACGAGTTACTATAAAAAATACCCAAATCGCTATAGGTGTGCCTATAATATTTGAAGAGTTCCTTCGATTCCTCCAAGATCTCATCATCAAATCCTGACCTGATGTTTTTAGACTAGAAGCTGATAATCCTGGCTGCAGCATCAGGCCAGACTTATGTCAACATTGCATTGAACTTAAAATTTAGTCCTGTTTAAAATGAGCCCAAACACGACTACGGTGCTGTTATTTCAAGGTTTGTACTTTTTCTGATGCTCCTGGCTTCAGCATCAGGTCTCTATGTACTTCGGTGTTCCTCATTAACAGTACGTTTATCCACACACCGAGCCCTTTTCAATGAGCCTAAACACGATATATCTGCTGTTAGTTGTCGAGGAGTTAGGTACTCTGCAGACTATCCTGACTGCAGCATCAGGTCATGACTTGATGATCATGAGACCAAATGTGACAAATGCCCTATCAAACATCAAAACAATTTACTAAAACAGTCCTTGCCTGTTTGAGTAACTTCTTACTGTTAAGGAGTTGTACCTTCCATCATCAGCCCAGCTACCTGAGATGGTGACAACCATACGCAAATAAACAAGATACTTCATAAAATATGCGAAAAACAATAAGTGAGCCTATAAAATTTGAGGGTTGCCCTCGATTTCTCTAAGATCCCATCATCAGATCCTAACTTGGTGACAATGGGACCACCTCAGAACTATCTACTTTCGAACAAAAAAAGAATTTTGAAAATCCATCGACAATTGGCGGAGTATTGGATGAACAAACATACAAAATAAAAATAATAATTATGATAAAAAACATACAAACAGCCGAACATAGTACCTCCTCCTTTTTGTGAAGTCGGTAAAAATAGAGAATTATCATATCAAAGTTTACTCAAAGTAGTTTTAAATTCGTTTACTTTGTTAAAAAAGGATTAAATTCATTTTGGCACATACGTCGTTTTATTCCGAACGCAAGCACATTAGTACACTTCTTTTGCGTTTCAAAAAGTAATTGCATCACTTTCGCCTTAACCTATTCTATTCAGAATTATATCAGCCCAAATCAGGTCAAAGCCTTCTTTGATCACGTGCATGCACACATTACATTATACTCTAACCCTATGATAGACATACAACCAAATCACTATTAGCATATCAGATAACGAAACTTTCTGATCAATTTGTACCCCATTTTGTAACTACCAACACAGAACTTTCCACTTACCAATGATAATTGTATACTTAAAGATAAGGTTGTCATGGTTTGGGAATGTGATAAGGAGGAATGAGGAAAATGTCGTGAGGAGAGTTTTAGGTATGAATGTCGATGGCTATAAGAGTAGGGGAAGACCAATGAAACGATGGATGGACTGTGTGAATGATGATAGGGTTAGAAAGGGACTGACTACCGAGATGACGACTAACAGAGAAATATGGAAAAAAAGATATATTGCGCCGACCACAAATAAATTGGGATAATGGCACGAGAATGATGATACTCAAAGATGAAAATGTTAAGGCAATCGATGGAAACTAGCTGTTGCCCGCGACTCCGTCTGCGTATATTTTGTATTTCACAATTTCTTAAGGCGTTGCCCAAACGAAGGAAAACCATAAAAAGCTTAGTATTTTGTCGCACAGTTAGCTGTATTGGTACATACTCGTATTACAAGCCAGAAAAAAAAGTGTATTGTTGAAAGAAAAGAATTATTCAAAAATATTTCGTAAAACTAAAATAGTATCAGATAAACCAATCATAAAACAGAGCCCGCAGCATCACGCTGCGACACTTAGGAGCCGAGCAAAAAGAAAAAAGTCAGAAAGAACGCCAAGCGAAGTAAAAGCGCGGGTGTTACGGGTGTACTATTTATTCTGTGGTACGGGGAACAAGAAATTTCACGCGGAGGATGTCGCGGGCAGAAGCTAGTTATTTTATAAAAATGTGCTTCTCCTGGACACAGGCTATGACTATGAGGCTTTCATCTGTCAAATTCCATAAAGATCGGTTCTATTGTTTGGACGTGAAAAACCACTGTTGGTTTTTCGAAAGTAACTGTCTGAACAGAGTTACTTTCGCATTTATATTATTAGTATGGATAGTATACATGACAGTGTAACTATATCAAAGCGACCAGTCCGACTCGGTAATCAGATTATGTGAAGATATAGAGAATTATAGAGAGAAATCTTATTAACAACTATATTAGATTGAATGGTAAATGTATACTTGAAGGTCGCTTGCCAATGAAAGAACTGAAAATCTCTTATTTAGTTATTTTACAAATTTTCGGAACTACAGCATAGCTATTCAGAAACACTCGATACGCTTCAGTATCGTATCGAACATTAACCATTGTTATCGTAGGAGTCTTCTAAACGCTGTTCACAAGTCCAAAACCCGAAAATTTTGTCAGTTTAAATCAAATAGACGCCCGCTATTCTGCCAACTGCAACAGCTATTTGCTGAAGGGAAGTCAAATCAGGTTATGGAAATGTCAGGTTTTCGATACGATAGCCTGTCGTATGGTTGTGAATCAGGGCTCTGATCCGATTTCGTAAATTATTTCGCTAAAAAGGAAAGCTATATTATGCCAAGTGTAATAGGATAAAATTTTATGTTAAAACAAAAATTAAAAAACACGCGAACAAAAGCAATATAAAGATGCACGGTCATCGACACTCCCACAAGTACAAAACATTGACACGTGCTCATTAAACGCCTTACACGTGTCCTTGTTTATACATGTATTTTTACCGTTCCTTATTAAATTGTAGCACAGAATACTTAAAGTACTACGTACAGAAAGGACACTCCCTTCCCCGCACTAACATCAGTTACCGCACCTCACCCCGCACTTCGATGTGTTCGTCGCCTGCTCTTTAACAATGGCGCTCGCATACACAAGAACCGCAGCGCTGTACCTACCTACTGCTGACACGAACACATTATTTTTTTAAAGTTTTATATTTTGTGTTAATCACGATGGTTGTATATTGTGCATTATTTGGATGCTTATCTTCATCGAGGAACGATAAATACAGGAGTTTCTTTCGGTTTTCGAAACATGAAAGAAGGTAAGGAACAGCAACTCAAATATCCTTTAAACCCATAAAAAATAAAAGCTAGTATATTACAGACAAACAAGCCAGTGTTGTGATAATTTATTTTCATAATTTTCTCTATTATTCATTTATTTTCCAAGTTTTCTTCGTTTTAGAACAATTAAAACTTCCGTAATATTAACATACCAACTATTGAATTATTGCTCTCTCTCTTTATTGTCTTAGTTATGTCTCTTTCTTTCACGTTCTATTCGTTATTCGACTTGAAAAGTAGTACAATAGAAATGTTATTAATTAGATTTCTGTGAGTACCTAGTGTCGCGGCGCGCGGCGCCCCATTGTTGCATACGTTCGGGCAGCGCCGCCGCTGGCCGAGTACTGCCAGCCAGCCCTACTAGATTTCACGCACACATTTACACGTATACAAACGTCATTTATCAATGTAGTGGTAGTAGGTAATTATTTTGCGAGCGTTGTATGGAGTGTCCGGGGTGTGATTGTAGTCTCCACAATCTGGCATCCGATAACTCGGTAATCCAACCTTGATCTCATTTACTTACTACGCTGTTGATACGCGTTAGAAAAATTGGGTCAATGAAGAAATTTGTATCAGCAAGCATCTACGTTATTCCGGAATAAATTAATATCTTAATGTTATGTACCTACTAAAACAACATAATACATTGTACAATAAACTACAACGAAATAACGTTACCAAAGTCGAAAAGCGACAATTTAAATATTTTGATGATAATTTATTAAGAATATTGCGTGCGAGCGTACGAATACGAACGCGGTAAATCCTAGGAACTAAGTTACGAGCAATAAAAATGTATTGCCATATTTATAGCGTACTGGGGGCCAAATATTTAATACCTGGCTTTGAGCTGGAAAAATGTCACAAAAAATATGACTTCTTCAGAAAAAATGGCTTTAATATAAGTCAACCTACGGTTTATTATGAGCAGAGCCAGAACGAAGACATCTACACAGGGTGTACCAAAAAGACGGTGGTACAGACCATCAAACTGAACAACTTTCTCGATGGGATCAATATCGTAATCGCGAAAAAACTATCAACTGTCCCATACAAAACTTCAATACCTACTCGACCTAAATGTATGGGATGGCTGACTATTTTTTCGCGATTACGATGATGGTCCCATGAAGAGAGTTGTTCAGTTCGATGGTCTGTAGCTGTACCATCCCTTTTTGACCACACACACCTTTCTGATACACTTCATATAACTCTTCCGAAATAAAGTAGAACAAGTATTGGTGTTGAAACGTTTAACTGTCATTTCAGATACAAAAAACAAGCCATGTGCCCGATGGGATTTCCCATCGGAAAAAATTACGAATTTCCAGACAAACTTCGTATTTAACCCCTTTAGGGGATGAATTTGCAAAAATCCTTCCTTCTTTTCCACCTTCGTTATTTTGCGCAATTTCATGCTTCTAAACCCGGCAGTTTAGACTGTGCGTTGTCTGTCAGTGAATTAATGAGTTTAAGATTTTGATTAAGTATAACAAGATGCTGTGATCATCACCCTCCTGCCCCTCCCCTATTCCTAAATTGTTTGTCGTCGACGCAGCATGTCTTTATACATATCTCTCTATCCGGCGTCCTCTCAATATGCACCTCGTCCAACTTATAATTTTTTACAGTCTCTCTTGTTTGCTAGCGGCAAATAAGTTATAAATCTAATGGTTACTAAAGATAATCAATCAATGGACTATGCCACATAACGTATTAGTCATACATACTCATAAACGTAAACGCGAGACTAAAATAGATTACATACACAGTTTACAATGTTTCTCGTCTAATACATGTAGACCATGCTTTAGCAAGACTGCCTGGCACCAAAAGCTTAATATTATTGTATCGCTGGTGCTGTTCATTTACGTATAGACGGTGCTTTTCTACACATTGCATTTCTTTTTTTTTATGGCGGGTTGGGCCTGCTCTAGACCTCGATATCGCTTGATGGAAAGCGATGGATGAGGTTTTCGATGGAACAGGCGTGCCCAGAAGATGCCTATGTGATGTCAATGTTTATAAACTAGAACATAATACATTTTCTCTTTATTTTTTATTATTTACTCCTCTGGCTAATTAAAACCATCCGTTGCACTACTTGGTTAATCTTGTAATCTTGCTATGGATAAATATTCTATGACAAATTGTATTTTATAAACTTACTGAGCAATTGCGCTTCCACTAGTCTTCCAATATCACTACAAAATAGTTAACCATGCAAGCCATTACTGTATGAAACACAAAACGAAAACAATAAATTGTACGTTCGATATACATAGAGGGAAAATTTGATAGGGAACGGGAGTCACCAAACATGACACCATAATTGTACCATGCATGACACTATATAAATGACTTAATGACCAGAGACTACGAGGAAGAGTTGCGCGTAAAAATATAAAGAGTATATATAAAGAGTATATATAAAGAGTCTCTGACCTACTTGATTTCACTACTCTAGATTTGGCTGGCTTCATCCGTGAAGTAACGGCTTGCTACAAGTGTTGCTATAAGATTTGTTGTAGGCGAAATCTTGTGTACCCGTCTCGTCGTCGTCTTATTTTCTGCGAGCAGCTAAAACTTAAGTAAACCTATTTTTTTTCATAAGGTTTTCCAGTCTGAATGTAAATTCGTGTTTTATACGCGTTTTATTATTATCACATTATATTACTGTACTATAGATGTATCACTAATTACAAACATAGAAGTTTACTAAAATCTCGTGATAGGTAATTCGATATCACCTTAAAAAGACTCCCAGAAAACAACAGGCTTTTTGGAAAATGTTAATGACACCAATGGGCTCTACAAGGCTTAGGTTGATTAAATCTTTGTATACTCATTTATTTTGACCGCTAATTTCCTATTTTCAACTGGCAGAATATGGACCATACTATAGGTACCTTCATATCTGCCTATGCCTTCGGAGAAGAAAGGCGTGATGTTATGGTATGTGTGTGTAATTAATTTCCTATGATGTCATGAAACCGGAGAGTAAAAGAATGCTCGTAAGCTATAACACTCGATTAATTTTATTCCAAGAACCAAAGACGCTTGTAAAATGAGTGATTGGAACTTGTATCAAATATAAGTAATAATATGCGTAGGCTGACGTCCTTAATAAAGATATGGACAGCTCTCTGACATGTCTGACATGACGATGTATGTCGAGAACAAAGTGAAGTGGAAGAACCAAAATTATTACGAACCCTGTGTAATCCTCTTAAGAGTTTGACCCAAAGCACCCACCCCAAAGGCTAATGGGACGGTATACACGAAATATTCAACATTTTCTGACGCACGTGTGCTTTTACAATGACTTTCGACCTTAACCCAAAGGGTCTGTTTTGGAATTCAACCCCAGTCCTGTGCAAATAACTTCGAATGTACGAATGTCTCATGGATGTCGTGAGACATGTTACGACAACACTAAAACGAGTTGCTTTTGCACTTTCTTCACGTATACTTGAGGTCTATTCTGTCACTAATCCACTTCGTACTGACCAGCGCAGCGTAGTGACCAGCATAAATATTTTTTTGGGAGAAGCTAGGCGAGAAATGAATTACCCACAAATATAATGTTACTGAGAAAACGGTTGTCGTTACGAAGATGGAAAAAGGGCAGGAGAATGATGAAGAGGACAGGTAGCTACATCCGCGAATACTTTCAGAACAACATTCTGGGAGAGATAAGAGCCTCAATAATTGACAATACTTGCGGCTGCCGCAACAGTGCGGCCGGCACTCCCGTTTCAATCAGCCTCGCTGCCAACCTTACTGGCTGGCTTACCTATTAAGATGGATGCGCTAAGGTAGCCCGCGTAATTCAATTTTACTAACTTTTTTTTAATTTGATGATTCATCAATAAATATTTGTTACGGCCGCCAATCATATTTAGATCAACATAACCTCATACAGACCTGCAAATTGCAAAAAACGTAAGATGAATTTCGCGGGCTACCCTGACGCTTCCGCCTTAAATTGGCCAGTCCGCCACAGCATGAGGTACTATCGACAAGGGTGAAGAAGAACATACTGTATTTACAGATCAGTATCCTGTGATTGCGGCAAAATTACTAATAGCATATAGTGGACGTTGCAGTCTGTTAAAATAGATCGTACAAACCCACACATGTTCGCATCATAAAAGTAAACCCGTCAACTGACACGGTGTACACCAACGACCGGCCGTTGGTGTACACGGTTGTAAGCAAATGTTTATCTAACTGCTCGACCACATGTAGAAGCTAGTAGACTGATCGTAACTCACGTCGCCTCATTGATAACGTCAAAGTTCATATCATTTGATTTATTGCCTAGACTCCTCGTTGCTCTTTGCATTATATGATTGCATTGTTCAACTGATGTGATCAACCTATGACCTTCTCAATTGTGCAATCATTTTCGCTACATAGTAATTGCTTGATGTGTTTTATTGAAGTAAAAACTTCTTTAGGGTCACTTTCGGCTCTTTCTAAACAGTGAACGAAATTGAACTATCACGCTCGGGTAGGTGACGCTGAATCGCGTTCCAGTCGTAAGTTTTTATATTTAGTGTGTGGTCAAAAGCACACACCCTCTTTTTAATATTTATGATTTCTATCGCCCGTATATCGCAAAACTGAAGCCCTGAAATAGCTAGACGGGGTCGCGGCAGTTCGAAGATAAGATGGCGGGACTTATGCCACTATTCGATATTTTTTCCATACAAATTTCGGGAGAGTATTACCACAGTATAATATACTGTGGTATTACTCCACTGTTTGACATTGTACATCCAAAGTTAAACATTGTATCGTTTTGTCTAATTATTAATTGTGTTTGTACGGAAGCAGAATTGTAAAATAACAAGCCATTAAAAAGTTATGAGCCAACAAAGATTCGTTTTTCTTGCTATTTTTAACGTAACTTTGGGTGTAAATAAGTAATAAAAGAACTGAAAAATATTAAAAATTAAATTCGTACCGACAAAGCTCAGTTATCGAAGAGTTCAAAAAACTTTATTTGTGATTGATTTATATAGTGGATGTTTCATAGAACTCGATTTTACAAAGCACTTTTCAAATATTTTTATGCGCTATCAGTTCGGAACGGTGTTTCTGTGCGTGAGAACTAGATGTGCGTGTAGATTAGCGTCGAGCTCGCGTTTAGTTTACTCTTAAGAACGGGCGACGAATCAATGCTAGTACCTTCTCTGTATAAGAAGAGGCCTTTGCCCTACAGTGGGACAGTAATAGGCTAGTATTATTATAATTTATCCTCTGACTTTCGGTGTAAGAAAACGTCTTGAGGAATCCTATCTACATATACTTGGGTTGGGTGGGTAATGATCTGAAATCGCCATGACACTCATTTTTATGTTCGTTCCTTCTCTATGAGATCTTTCCATTTCCTTTCATGATTGAGGATTTTAAAACTCATTTATTTGTATAGGCACAGTACGTTACTCATGGATTTGTGTTTCACCAGTTGTCAATTTGCTAGCAACATTTCAATTTGTAGTAGTTACCTATTCACTTTTTACTAAACCAAGCAGAACAAGCATTTCATTGTGTTTAATATTATTAAGAATTAGAATAACGAGTTATGCCATGTTAATTTATCGCAATCAGCAGTTTTCCCGGAAGCGGTTCGCATATCTAAAGGTCGCGGTTAGTGGCTATCCAGAATTCGTCACAGGAATTGAAATGTGTGCGCAAACTAAGCTCAACCATAAAAATATTTTGTACAGACGCCAGCACATCAAACTACCCGAAACTGTAAAATTTTCCCAATCAAGTTTGAACCTTATAATTTAGCGATAAAGTTGAAAATCTATTAAATAAATTTGAAATATTGTAGTAGCTTGATGTGCTGGCGTCTGTGTCGTGTTCTGCACAAATTTTATGTCAAAAATCCTGCTTATTTTGAACAATTCTACAGACATATAAGCTTTAATATAAATATAACCTATATAAGTACCTTGGTGAGTAGACGCCCCGATTTTGTACCGAAAATCTGGCAACGCTGGCCGGCCAGTACTATGCTAACTAATTTCCCCTTTCTTATAGAACAAGACCTATCTAACCATTATTACAACCTACACCTTCAGGCACTCAAAGTTCTTCACATTCCTCTAACATAAAGGAAAGTGAGTATACATCGCATATATGTATGTAGGATATCTCGAACAAAAGGCACTTAGCCTGAACTGGCTTCAACCCACGCCGAACATCGACCTGCGAAGGTCAGATTCTGCATTGTGTCAGCCTGTAGAACATCTACACCTTTATATTTAATTATACGTAAGCCTTCTCTTAATTTAAATGTCACTCGCATCATGAATTTTGATCTTGGCAGTAAAAATGTTTTGGTACTGTTTTTGTACTGGTTCTGTCAGGCTTATTAGTACCTAACTCTCTGGCGTTTTTTTCGGAAGGGATCTAATATTGTTATTTTCTATAAATAAATAAAATTGAAATGCTGTTCGTCGACAAGCGCAGTGCGGTAAAAATATGTTATAGTCCGTAAAAAGACTAAAAAACACGCTTTCAAAACGCACTAAAAATTATAAAATAATATAATTGACTTAAATTGAATTCTCAAAGCGTGGAGCGCACTTATAATTGATTAGAATTCAATTTAAGTCAATTTTTCTTTTTATTTAAGTCAGTTCAAATAAAATACGTTTGTTTGCGTTGGTAATTAAAAAAATCACTTTTATGGAGATAGCGGATTTAAAATGGATACTGATGATAACAATATACAAATAGATAATTTTCTAGTAAGCAATGAAGATTCTCAGTTTCTACTTACAGACGGTGTTGATTCAATCACAAATGTTCTTATTGATATACTGACGAGGGACTGAACATCACAATGTGGACATGCTAATGCTAACAACGTTTTCACGAATAGTCGCTAATTCGAGATGGAATGACTAGAATACCGACCGTCCCTGCGTCGCACGGTTTTCATACCAAACATTGAGTTTTCTTTATTAAACAGTGTGGCATACATCTAAGCGCAAAGTGTAACCATGAATTCAGCATATGATTCTAGACCCCCCTAGCGTATCCATGGAAACAGGTTGTGCGTCGATATCCCTGCCACCCTGTATAACACGTTTAATAATAATAAGACACATAAACCTTTCGGAATAAGGTCTCTAACTAAATGATGGTGAAACATACTCAGCCTATAATGTTCCCACTGCTGCGACACAAGCCTCCTCTCTGTGAGAAGGGGTAGGCCGTAATCTACCACGCGGGCCCAGTGCCGGTTGGTAGATGTCACATGTCTTTAAAATTTTGGTTCTAGGACATGCCGGTTTCCTGACGATGTTTTCCTTCACCGTCTTGAGAACGGTGGTGATGATAAAGTTTACACAAAGTAAAGCCACGGTAATATTTGCCTGGATTCGAAGCCACGACCTTCAAGTTATAAGTCGGAGCAGTTACCTCTGTTTCACCACTGCTCTCGTCTCTCATTATTATGTGCCAGAGAATTAAAAGGTTAATGCAAGAAAAGGCTCTATTGGAACCCGAGAACTACTAAAAGAAGTGTAGATCGATCATCAGAATGATGGACAGAGGCGACCTCCTCAGAAACATAGGGAATGCGTGGGCTAAGGCCGACCCAGAATTGTGTGAAAAAGGTATTGAAGAAGATAGTCATGGGATCCTGACAGCAACTGCCAAATAGCTGCAATGTTGGGCATCTTTACATCCCGATATTATTGCCAAAATTCAACAAGAAACAAGTTAGGTAGTCCAATTTTGCCTTGAAAATCGGAACACATTATTATTTTGCAACATAAGTGGTATTTCCAACAACGTTTTAGGTTGACACAACGCGAGTACACCAATAATTTCTGCATAGTGCATACGCGGCTTAAATTAGACTGTGTTAAAGATATACGTAACGTCTAGTGGCATAGAAATAATATTTTGCAGAGCAAGGAAAACATATGATGCACGTCATGCGAGACATTCGTAAATAATGTACGATGAGCCATTGTTCGACTTCGACCACACATCTGATATACATGCGCATGCGCCACTAATGTTAGATACATTCTACACTATAATGAGCCTTACCTTTTCCCAACTATGTAGGAGTCGGCTTCCAGATTAACTGGATGCAGCTGAATACCAGTATTTTACATGGAGCGACTGCCTATCTAACCTCCACGACCCAGTTACTGGGTCATACGATAACCCTTGGTAAGACTGGTTTTTGGGCATCTCGCTACCCGTAACGACTGACAAAGATCTACGAACGACAGCCGGGACCCATGCATGCCCATGTGGCGGTAGTAGAACATGGAGGACTATTATAATAAAACATCTTTGTACTTAATACCGATTTTTGCAAACTAATAAATGATCTGATTTGAACAGTGGTATATTATGGTATATGTATGTATATTTAATGGATTATCCGGCCGTAAAAATTGCACATGGAGTTTTAGAAAAAGTTCAGCGGGGTTATCAGTAACACACTAAGAATACCAATGGCTATTGGCTTTACTTTTGACAGTTCAACAACATTCACTGCGTTATTTACGTGGTTGAGCAGATTTTTTTTTCAAACAAATGAAGCAATGGATAGGCAATATCCTTCAAAATTATTCACTGTGATTGAAGGTGTATTAATCAATTAGGGTGCTGGCCCGAAGTGCATTATTCAGTCCAGGGCACATGCAGTGGAAAGAATACTAGAAGATTGGAATAGATATAAAACTGACTTTATAACAGCGAAGAAAGTAATAGCAGTATTAAATAACGACAAAGTTTCTCTATTGAAGTTTTATGAGAAAACTTTTATGAAATTTGCATTTTGCTGCAGTCTGATTGTAGCAACTTTAACTTCGAAAATATTTTCGAACGTCAAAACGCAAAAATAAAACAATTTGTTATAAGTACCTACTTAACACATAACAACATCACGGAATACAGGATTTCCCTAAGGGTTAGGCAGAGGTGTGTGTGCCAATAGTACACCCACGATCGCCAGTTACTAATAGTGCATATGCCCCAATAAAAGGGTGAAAATCAGAATAGGACTGGCCGTTAATGGAGTCAAACTGGCTTAAACTGGATGAATCAGCATTTTCTTTACAAATCTCGCCAAATGTGACTTAAAAGAAATTAAATTAAAACTCATTTATTGTTTGTCACTGGTGGAAAGTCAGCACCCTAATTGAGTAAGTAACACACTTTCAATCACAATCTAAATCATTTTGAAGGATATTGCATAACTACACGGTGTACAACAAAGAGAATTGTACAATATTCTAGGGTAATTAAAAATGTATTTAAACACTAGCTGCGCCCCGCGGTTTCACCCGCGTAAATGTCGTTTCCGTGGGAATATCGGGATAAAAAGTAGCCTATATGTTAATCCAGGGTGTCAGCTACCTCCATACAAATTTTTATCAAAATTGGTCCAGCCGTTTGAGCGTGAAGAAGTAACAAACATATAAACACACACACTCTCACAAACTTTCGCCTTTATAATATTAGTGTGATTATTCATTAGGTACCTACTTAATAGTACTTCTGTCATCAAAAAGCCATTGATTGGTAGAATATTAGTTTGACTAAATCATCAAACTTTTTTTTGATGCAGCATATTCAGCCTATACCTAATGTTCCCACTGCTGGAAAACAGGCCTAATCTCTTTAAGAGGGAGTGGACCGTAATCCACCACGTGGGCCCAGTGCGGATTGGTAAATGTCACATGTCTTCGAATTTTTTGATTCTAGAACTCACACGACGCCATCGCGACAGGCCAAGACAAAGATGGCGATGTCTGGGCGAGCTTGACTCCTATCGTAGGGACTGGCCGGCACTGCAAAAGACAGAATTGTGTGGAAAAGGGAGACGGAGGCCTTTGCCCTGCAGTGGCACAATACAATCTAGTTTGAACTAGAACATGCCGTTTTCCTCACGATGTTTTTATTCGCCGTTTTGAGAGCAGTGGTGATGAAATAATTTACGCAAGTTTGAACCTACGACCACCAACTCGTAAGTCGCGGTCGTTACCAATGGGCTACCACTGCCCGTCAGGTAAGAATAAACATTTATTCCGCCGCTCACATGGAAACTGTACTTACTTGCTATTCAATCAAGTATTTTAGACGGACAGACCATAGCTATGCAATCAACTATTTTTGTTGGAGACAGAATGGGCTTAGAAAAGTGAACGGCACAGTTATAGGCAATTTAAACCACTGTCAAAATACCCAAATTTTTTGTTCAATGGTGCATGTTCGGTTTTGGTAACTTTCCAATTTAAAAACGATACCTTTTCTTTGTTGTGAGTCGTGACAACAATTTTTTAGGGTTCCGTAACCAAAGGGTGCCAACGGGACCCTATTACTAAGGCTTCGCTGTTCGTCCGTCCATTTCTCATAGAGCTGTATCTTGTGAAACGTAAAAGGTAGACAGACACTTGAAACATTTTCACAGAGTGTGTACTACTATAGGCCTTGTGGCTAAGTAATATGAGCCGCACGGGTCGATCGATCAGGTTAAGCTACGCTTGCCGCGGTTCGTCCGTGGATGGGTGACCATTTTTACATACCAAGATCCCTCCGTGCCTCGGAAAGCACGTTAAGCCGTTGGTCCCGGCTGTCATTCGTGGATCTTTGACAGTCGTTACGAGTCGTCAGAAGCCCCAAAGTCTGACAACCAGTCTTACCAAGGGGTGTCGTATTACCTAGTAACTGGGTTGTGGAGGTCTGATAGACAGTCGCTCCATGTAAAATACTGGTATTCAGCTGCATCCGGTTAGACTGGAAGCCGACCCCAACATAGTTGGGAAAAGGTTAGGCAGATGATGTGTACTACTATAGGCTACAATAACAGCAAAAAATTAAATAAAGTTACAAAAATAAAAATGTTTTTTTCAGCGTTTTTAGAAAATACATATTATTGTTAAATATAATCCTACCTTTCTTCCGCTACTTTCATCTATCAAAGTGAATGCCCTAACTTCAATGCAGTCGTGCAAATATTAAGTACGTGCTGCTAAATAGCATTATAAAAGTCTGTGTGTTTGTCGGTGTAGTCTTTGTGAAATAATTATTATAATTAAATTGCTTGGGATCGCTTTGCATGACCCCTTTTAGTAGTAATTAAGGTTGCTGTTAGAATGACGTCAGCTTTAGAAATTGAAAAGAGTGCTTTATTAACGAAGTAAACCATACAAGGCAAGGAAATATTACAATGATTTGCCAAGAAAAAATTGTGAATAGTTTCTGAAATTTGGGTGTACTATAGGTACACCTCTGCCTAATCCTACGGGGTATACCGTATACAGGCGTGATGTTATGCTGTTGTGCGCAGTAATAGATCGCGAAATTCTATTTTTCATACGTTTTTTGCAATTTTCAGGTCAGTGCGCATTCACCTTAAACAGTTTGTTTTGTTAATAAATATTCGAGGAGAGTTCGCAACTAAGGGCAGTGGTGGCCCAGTGGTAACTAACGGCCGTGATTTACGAGTTGTAGGGAGTAGGTTCGAAACCCAGACAGACGATTTACTTTGTGTAAATTATTTCATCACCATTGCTCTCATAACCGTTAAGGAAAACTGCGTGAAAAAACCAGCATATCCTAGTAAGTACCAAAAATTCAAAGACATTTGAATTTGACATCTACCAACGCGCACTGGGCTCGCGTGGTGGTATAAGGCCCACTCCCTCTCACCGAGAGGAGGCCTGTGTGAACTATGTCCCACCAGTGGGAACTCTATAGGCTGATACGATGAATCCGTTTAAGACTTTCAGACAGTCATGTATGACTTAAAACCGTTTAAAAACGATCTAACGGATAAGCAAATCAAATCGTCTAGGTCAATCCACGACGCATTTAGCACAGGATTGTGGTTTAATAACCTTAAACTGTTTTTTAAAACGATGACTCGTACGTACGTGATTTCATTTCAGAGATATTTTTTTGGGTTCCGTACACAAGCAAGGCAACCCAACAACATGCAACGCACTAACACATGTCAACGAGACCCTAATACTAAGGCTCTGTTGTCCGTCCGTCTGTCACAGGGCTGTATTTTTTTAACCCTAATAGGTAGACACTTTAAATTTTCAGTGTGTAAATATTATGGCCGCTATAACAACAAATAACAAAAACAAAATAAAGTCAAAAATTAAAGGGGTTCCCATACAAGAAACGTGTTTAAAAAAAAATGTAGTGTTAAATATTTTACGGTGGTATGGAAGTTATGGAACCCTTCATGTGCGAGTCCGACTCGCTCTTGGCCGCTTTTTTTTGACACTTCTGTTGTCTAAAATGGTTTTGGCACACAACACGAGACATGACCGTCCATGGTATATCAATGCAGTGCGTGTAATGTTATGAATATAATATGAATCACTTTTTCCTGAAATCTTTTCTGTTGAATGTACTTTGTTGGCATAAAGGGGTTCCTGTTCCCGTGATATTCATGGTCGAACGGAATGGCTTATCGGAGTGGAAATACTTCCTGAAAGATAGTGGTTAAGCTAATTTTGTTAAAGCAATACGCTGTCAAAATGAGTGGTGCTTATGCTTATACCTCTTGTACACACGGAAGATTTTTTATCGCGCATTGAATTTTCAACGCACTGCACAGTGTCGAGAGTTGGAAATCCAACAGTGTATTTTTTTGACGCGCTGGGATGCGGTCTGTAGTGCTATTCTGCAATTTTCTCACCGTGAAAACATAAGTGAAGTGAGCTTAGAGTGAGCTATCAATAGTGTCAATCCCTAGCATGAGGTGGAATGATAGCTCACTTTAAGCTCACTTCACCTAAGTCATCACGGTGCGATTTTTACAGAATAGCACCGCTGTTGTAATCAAAACGCTCCGCTCAACAACGAGGGTTGAAAATCTAGTGCGCGACCAAAAATAGTGCGTCCCAGATATGCATAGGCGAGTTTTCAGTATCAAGGAATTGGTTGGTCTATGGAAATTTAAAGGAAACATATACATACGCGTACACAGACTTGGACCTTTTATCAGTTTTTCATCGTGATCATTAGACATGGTCGTTTAGATGATCATTTCAATTTGTCATAGAGGTATCGATGGCCATCTGTCTCTATATCGACCGAGAATAGAATACTCTTTATTATGTACGCCATATAAATTAGTCATAAATATAGAAACATTACAAAGGGTGTCACAATGGGCGGTCTAACGGGCGGTGAGATGATTCCCAAAAGCAAAATATCTCTTCTGCAATGTGCTTAAAGGCTACATTTCCGATAATCGTAGCTGAAAACATTTTGTAACTATCTTGGGGTCGGCTTTCTGTCTAACCGGATGCAGCTGAATATCAGTATTTTACATGGAGGGACTGCCTATCTGACCTCCGCAACCCAGTTACTAGTCTGGGTAATTGGGTAACACACTAACAGTAGCAAGGTAATGTAACATACATACATTGCGTTATTTACGTTGTTGAGCAGACAAATTATAAACATATGAAGCATTGGATTAGGAATATCTTTCAAAATGATTCGGATTGCGATTGTAAGTGAGGGTGCTGGTAGTCGCAGCTGAAAACACGTACAAAAAAAACCGCCACAAATTCATCTTGTCGTATATTCTATGTACTTACGTCCTCTCTGGCCGGGCATGACGACGGCGCCCCTCTCCTGTCGCAGGAGGCTCTCGCCCTCCGCCCCTGACTGGTGTGACATCTCCATGGCTCAGGTCACAGGTGCACTACCAATATCATAAAACTGATACTGGCATCTGTGATCTTGGTCAGCGCAATGGACGACGGCGTCTGTAGACAAAATTAGATCGTTGAAGAGCTGGATCTCATAAACACAAGTGTTTCTGCATTTAAATTGTGCATGTGTGTTTTGTTTTATAGTCATAAGTAACAATAATATTAATGTCGGTGGATGCTTTATTTAATTACAACGTCAAACGGGCCTCTGCGAATTGGCTTCGTCACCTCGTACGCCTTCCAAAGATCCGGGATCCCCAACGCTCAGAGAAATGTCAGAGGCGTAAAATATGGGTTACTCCATCCCAAGAGGGTCCGCAGAAACGCATGTCCGATAATTCACTAATTCCGTTTATGCAACTAGGCTTAGGATGGATTCTCGGACATGCGTTTAGGGTGGTTTTTTTTTTTTTAATCCGACTTGTAGTTCCTGAGATTAACGCGTTCAAACAAACACTTCAGCTTTATTATTAGTATAGAGGCCGTTTCTAGACGCTGCCGGCGATTCCGGGCTCTGTGGTAATATGGGTGGGTGTTTAAATATGGATCTTTGATGACTGTGTAAGGCACCATCTCCACGGGCAAGGAAACCGCGGCGATAGTCATGCGGTGCCAAAAACATATCATCGTGATGATATCGATATCGCCGTGTGGAGATTGATTCATAGAGTTTCTATTGAATTTGATGGCACGGCGAGACTTTCGCTGTGAATTTCTCGCTCGTGGAGATTAAGCTTATCGCAGATAATGTCACACTTTAGCCTACTTACACCAATGTCAGATTTACATGGGAAGAAATTGCTCAGACTTCGTAAGAACCTTCACTTAGCCCAGATGAACGGGCGATGTTTTTACGCGACGATTTTTTCGTGCGCAGTGGATTTTTAACTCATGATCCAAGTATTAAGAATGCAACAGAGCACACCCCAGCGCGACAAAAAAACACACTGTTGGATTTTCAACTCTCAGCGATAAAAAGTGCGTTGAAAATCCAGTGCGCAAAAAAAAAACGCCTAGGCGTACAGACAGATGCCAGCACATCAAGCTACTACAATCTGTCAAATTTCTTTAGTAGATTTTCAACTATATCGCTAGAGCATACGGTTCAAAGTTGATTGGCAAAATTTTACAGTTTCGGGTAGCTTAATGTGCTGGCGTCTGTACATGGGCTTACTATACATATAATAAAAGCAGGTATATTCAGTCTAGATTTTCTGCGAAGATGTAATAATAAGCTGAGAGCTTGCTAATAAAATTGTGAAACGTGTGAGTCATAGTTGCAGGTAGGTAACAAAATCATTATTATTGTTGTTCATGTACTTTATACTTTTTTTATTTAAGAGGCTTACTAGAGCTAAGTGTCCTTGAAAAACGCATGCACACATATGCAAAATCGACGCAAACGCCATCTAACGACGACGCCCATCACAATTATGACATAAAGCATACATGAGATTTAGAAGTAACGGTTTTGTGAGATTACGCCCTAGTATTCTAATAGATGGCGCGGAAACGATGTGCAAATAAGTTAAAGATCTAACAAACAAATTATGTAGTTATGTGTGACAACATAATAAATTTTATTCGTTTTGAGTGTGACTTGAAAAACTTAAGGATGTGGGTGATTTTGAAATAAAACTGATTCAATGAAATTTAAAACATTTTTAACCGACTTCAAAAAAGGAGGTTGTGTATTCGACCCGTATGTATGTATGTAATGTATGTATGTGTGTATGTTTGTATATATATTTGTAGATTTTCTAAAAAACTGATGAACCAATTTTGATCATTCTTTCACTAATGTGATCTACATACTTCCAGGAAGGTTTTAGTATATTCATTAGGTAGTTATTCTATATTCATTAGGTAATTATTCTTATGTAGTATGTCCGAAGTTAATATGCATAAATGTACTGCATCTCCGGCATTTCTATGCGAATTTTGATGATTCTTCAATGCACTAGTGTTAATTGAATTTTTGTGGGGTAGGTACAATTAGAAAGAAAAAAAAAACAACCGACTTCAAAAAAAGCACTACAGCGTGATAAATAACTATAATTTTGGAAGTCGGTGTCAAAAAACGAAAATGCGAAACCAGCGACACCGACTTCCGAAATAAAAGTTATCACTTTGCTGTGTTTTTTTTCTAAAACTATGAATTTTGGAAACATCTAAGAAAGTGCAGTCATTACGCTTAAGGTACGTATTTTCGACTTTACGTACAACTGTCACAGTGACGTATGTGGACGACGTGTAGATTTGTATTCGAGAGTCCTCGGGTTCGATTCCTAAGGTTACGAAATCGAATTTTCTATTTAAATGTCATTTTGAATTTTTAAATATATCTATTAAATATTTTTATAAATAACTAAAAAAAGTCTGCAGGAGAAAGAAAGTCGAAAATATTAACACGGAAGTTAGGTATTTCTAATGCGCAAGTACCTACACGTTATCTAAGCTATTACAAAAATAAAAAAAATTCTGACCTAATATTTTTATTAACAGACCGCGACTTATTGATAATGGGCATAATGAAATAGGTAACAGATTCATTTGAAAATTGCGATGAAAATGATCAAAAGCAAGAAATTAGATTTAAAATTGATTTTGTTTATAATAAATAGGAATCATAGTTATATATGAATGTTAGGTACCTAATCTTTGAGGCCGTTTACACATTATGCCGCAGCTGCAGCGGCACCGCCGTCGCGTCGTCGCTGCATCAGTCACCCTTGGATTTGTATGAACACACGGCGCCGCGGCGGCGCGCCGCAAGGGCTCATACAAATCCAAGAGAAACCAATACAGCGGCATCGCCACAGAATATAATAGTATGGCACCGCGGGCGGCGCACAGTGGTCTGAAAATCGAGCTCCATACTCATAGAAACTTAAAGTTCGGAAATAAAAAAACAAAAATTGTAATGGGTCTAGTATACCTCCCTTTACGTAATATTAACGTATGGATGGTATCAGTCGCTCCACGCGTGAGAAAAAAAAGTTTTTTATTTTTTTTGTATGGGAGAAAACACTTAATGTACATTTTTTTTGAAACTGAATGGAACTGATAGGCTGGAGCTCACACGAGCTATTGTACGATACACGGCCATCAAGATGACATACAATTCATGCACTGTTCGGCGCCGCTTTGCACGTAGCAAATTTTTGAAATTTTGAATTTTCGATACGTGATTTTTCAAATCTTTGACGAGGTTAAATGAACTTGCCGATCGATTTACTTATACTATCGTTAGTTTTAGCCTGCTTATGACCTTTGTGATGACAACAATTAAAAATTATATTGATTATATACGTTTTTTTTTATTTCATTCCAAGAACTAACTCATTTAATCACCGTGATTATGGTTGAGTTATAATTATATACCAATGACATGAGCATCAACCAGCTCTAGCAGGGCCAAATGGGCCCTAGTCACAATAAAATTCTATTGTCTGTAATATTAAAGTCTGTAAAACCTAATTAAAGAATAGCGAACGATAATGAGGGTAGTTGTATAAAAATAGGACGTTTGAGCTTACTTTTATCAGTAGCTCTCAGTACTTGTGCGCGCTAACTTATTACGTTATTTTTTTTATTGTGCTGTGATGGAAGGTTGTGATACCAATTTGGACATTGTCATGTTTGTGACAAACAACAATTGTTTTTTACAGCCCAATGTTTTATTTGAAGTTTTTGCGAATACTATTGATTTGTCAGAAAATGAAAAGAGGGTATTGAAACAATTCTGTCAGACTTATGTTTGTTCGTTGAGGAACAAATGGATCTCGTGTAATCGCACGAGACGTACATACATAACAAAGTATGAGACATGGCTGCAAGAGAACATAAAATGGCCTGAGATCATGAAAGGAAAGATGACCCCTTATTTAGTGTCAGTAGAGCAGCAAACCCGTTCCAGTTCTGACTTTGTTTTAAATGAGGGTGCATCAACATCCTACACACCGGAGACGTGCAGTGTTGGAACATCAACATCAGTTGTGAGGCCGAGAAAACCATTTAAAGAGCTAAGCCCGCTACAGAAGAGAAGGAGAGCGGAAGACCTCCTAACGTATAGCACTGAAAGCCTTGCTCATGCAACCGGTTTGAAAGCACATGACAAGAATATAGCAGATATCGTTAAACTAGTCTCGGAGCAAAGAGGCTACAAGGATAAATAAATTGTTAAAGCCCAAGGAAACTGTGCCTATATATTCCGCTGATAAAGCTTTATTTATTTTGACCTCATTGAAGCTTTCGAAGTGGCAGTATATAACATTAAGATCTTGTGCAAAAGAAGAAGGAGTACCACTGTGTCCTTCTTATACTGCCATCCTTGAGGCGAAGAAGGACTGCTGCCCTCCAAAAGTTACCATTGTACATCACGGAAGGAGAGGTAAAAGTAAAGCTAAATTTTGGATAAAACTGTGCAAAGCTTGGAAAATTCCTACGTGTGGAACCTTCGCTGGATTGCAAAGAGTTAACAATTATATGCAAGTATGGCTTTGATGGTGCTTCAGGGCAAAGTTTGTATAAGCAAACTATGGCAGACGAAGACGATTCCAGTATGTTTATGTGTTCTTTTGTGCCTCTGCGCTTAGTTTGTGGCGAAGAAAAGGTATGGGAGAATCCAAAGCCATCTTCCACAATGTTCTGCTGACCAATTTATTTTAAGTTTTCAAACGAAAACAAGTTGAACATCGTGGAAGAACAGGCTCTGATTGAGGCTCAGATTGAAGCAGTATCTAATTATAACTCAACCATAATCACGGTTGTAGAATCCTGTTGATTCCGTACTTATGTTAAACATATCACTTCACTGGCTCACTACCACACCAAGCGCCATCGTATATAGCCTGCTTCACTTTGTCTGTTTCCCGCCATTCCTCGTAATTGACAGATGACATAACATAACTGACAGCAGCTACCCCGCTTGTGTGAATGAGACAGTGTTTACATATCTATTTAATAGATACACTACAACGGTGATTAAATGAGTTAAGTAGTTCTTGGAATGAAATTAAAAAAAAACGTATAGGTACTTATAATCAACATAATTTTTAATTGTTGTCATCATAAAGGTCATAAGCAGGCTAAAAGTAACGATAGTATAAGTAAATCGATCGGCAAGTTCATTTATTCACGTCAAAGATTTCAAAAATCACATATCGAAAACACAAAATTTCAAAAATTTGCTACGTGCAAAGCAGCGCCCAACGGTGCATGAATTGTATGTCATCTTGATGGCCGTGTATGGTACAATAGCTCGTGTGAGCTCCAGCCTATCAGTTCCATTCAGTTTCAAAAAAATGTACATTAAGTGTTTTCTTTTCTCCCATACAAAAAAAAAACAAAAAACTTTTTTTTCTCACGCGTGGAGCGACTGATACCATCCATACGTTAATATTACGTAAAGGGAGGTATACTAGACCCATTACAATTTTTGTTTTTTTATTTCCGTACTTTAAGTTTCTATGAGTATGGAGCTCGATTTTCAGACCACTGTGCGGCGCCGTATGTTCATACAAATCCAAGGGTGACTGATGCAGCGGCGCCGCGGCGGCGGCGATGCCGCTGCAGCTGCGGCACGATGTGTAAACGGCCTCAAGGATTAGGTACCTACTCGTACCTAACATTCATACATAATTATTATGATTTCTATTTATTATAAACACAATCAATAAAAATTAAACTCTTGCTTGTGATAATTTTCATCGCAATTTTCGGATGAATCTGTGATTTCTTTATGCACATTATCAATAAGTCGCGGTCTGTTAATAAATTTAGGTTTTTTTTATTGTTACAATGGCTTAGAAAACGTGTAGGTACTTACGCATTAGATTTAGAAGTAACTTCTGTGTTGATATTTTCGACTTTCTTTCTCCTGTGAAAGATAATTACATTGTAGACGTTTTTTTAGTTATTTATAAAAATATATTTAAAAATTCAAAATACATTTAAATAAAATTAAATCGATTTCGTATCACTGGGAATCGAACCCGGGGACCCTCGAACACAAACCTGCGCGTCGTCTACATAAGCCAATGTAACGATTACGTATGTCGTCGAAAAAACTGAGCTTATGCGTAATAAGTGCATTTTCTTAAACTACCAAAATTCATAGTGAAAAAAAATATTCAGTAATAATAAAATGCTCTTACTTTGTTCGGCGTTTGTATTATATGAACGTTTTGTAGTCCTCCTAAGGGAATGTTTCACTTTATTTCCCATATTTACAAATGATATAATTGATAGCAAATTATTACGCTATTTTAACTTAAAAGTATTTTATATTTACATGAAATAAAAATATTTACAGAAAGAAGATATGCAAATAGTAATAATAAACAATTAATGTATGTACATATAAATAATGCGGCGAAAAGAGCGACACGCCCGTATAGTATCAGGCCTCGGCCGGCATTATTCCTACACGGGGGTTTACCGTTTACGTACACATGCGCACTTATTATGTTCGGAACTATGAATATGCTATTTACAATAAAACTATTGTTTGAACTAAAAAAATAAAACACTATTATTTTGGTATGTTGCTTGTAGAATGATCTGACAAAAAATCAGAATGATTGTATGTATATTAGTATGGTTTCTATTGTAAAAAGAAAGTTTTTAGAGGTATCTTCATGATTTTTTTCTATCGTGCCAAATTAGTTGTATCATGTTTTCAAAACACTATTTATCTAAAAATTCAAAATACATTTAAATAAAATTTAAAAAGAAAGTACGATTTCGTAACCTTGGGAATCGAACCCGGGGACTCTCGAATACAAATCTACACGTCGTCCACATGCGCCGGTGTGACAGATGTACGCGGAGTCGAAAATACTTACCTTATGCAAAATGACTGCACTTTCTTAGATGTTACCAAAATTCATAGTTTTATTGCAAAAATAAAAATATTCAGTTAAAAATAAAATGCTCATACTTTTTACTTTCGTTCATATTATGTTCGGCTTTTGTTTTATATGAACGTTTTGTAGTCCTCCTAACGGAATGTTTCACTATATTTCCCATTTATTTACAAATTATTACCCTATTTTAACTTTGTTATGTTACGCGGACCACTGCCGGGAGACACAAGTGAAACGCCCGGGAGTTGGGACTCGCCGTACAATAGATGGCGCGCGCCTTGCACCCATACATAACAAACTTAAAAGTATTTTATATTTACACGAAATAAAAATATTTACGGAAAGAAGATATGCAAATAATAATAAACAATAAATTTACAAATAAAACTTAACAAAAACATAACAATCTTGACGGAAATAGTGCGGCGAAAAGAGCGACACGTCCGTATAGCATCAGGCCTCGGCCGGCAGTGTCGCTACGCGGGCGTTCACGCACACATGCGCACTTTTTATGTTCGGAACTATGAATATTCGATTTACAAAAAAACTATTGTTTTAAATAAAAAAATAAAACACTATCATTTTAGTATGTTACTTGTAGAATAATCTGACAAAAAATCAGAATGATTGTATGTATATTAGTATGGTTTTTATTGTAAAAAGAAAGTTTTTTAGAGGTATGTTCATGATTTTTTTCTATCGTACCAAATTAGTTGTATTGTGTTTTCAAAACACTATCTATCTAGCAAATATCCTGAAGAATATCATATATTTTTCTGATTTTGTTTACTGTAGGCGATCATATACTTTTATTGTTTCGAAAACTACCGTTTTTTTGCGTTTAGCTCGTGTAAGCCCCTTAATCTAAGTATACTTTTTGTTTTTATTTGATGTATGTATCTGGTGTATTGTGTGTCTTTTAGTCTGTGCTAAATAAATGTATTTTCTTTCTTTTTTCTTTCATGTTCAGTATTTCGTGATACGTTTTAATACCTTCTAGGCCAAACAGAATTTTCTTTGCGACACTGGGTAAAAAAAAAAACAAAAATAATAATTAAATTAGAATAATGTTTTTACTAAAACTAGGCGACACGTTTTATATACGTCTATGGTGACACGTAAATGAATGCCTCAATAATACAGGGTGAAATTGAAAACATGCGACAAATCGAAATGGGAGATTGTACTCGTCATTATGAACAACTTTTACTATGGAACCAAACCTGAATTCGCGGAAAAAAAATCAGCTGTTCCCTACATTTATGTTCGCATAATATCTCGTCAAAATGCAGGGAACAGCTGATTTTTTTTTCGCGTGTTCAGGTTTGGTCCCATAGTAAAAGTTGTTCGTGATGATGAGTATAATCTCCCATTTCGATTTGTCGCAAGTTTTCAATTTCAACCTGTATAGTGTTATTGGATTTTCAATTTTCAACGTCGAGCAGACCGTCGAAAATCCAACAGCGTGTTTTTATTTACGATAAGTAAATAATCAGTTGACTTTAGACCTCAGTTAATGCTTCTTATCTTCATTGAAATTAAAATTCTGTATAACAATAAAAAGATAAACATTTGAGTGCTACCGCTACTACAGCTAACTTTATAAATTCTACAAGGAGTTGGTTACAAGATAAGCTACACTATCAATAAGGAAGTGTTTCATGTAATCTTTCTACATAATAATTATGTTACATATCTACAGGGTGAAATTGAATTCATGGGCATCCTTTTAAGGGGTCATTGTACTCATCATCACGAACAACTTTTACTATGGGAGCAAACCTGAAATCACGAAAAAAAATCAGCTCTTCCCTACATTTTGACGAGTTATGTGAACATAAATGCAAGGAACAGCTGATTTTTTTTTTTCGCGATTTTATATTTGGTCCCATAGTAAAAGTTGTTCATAATGATGAGTACAATGACCCCTTAAAAGGATGCCCATGAATTTAATTTCACCCTGTATACTAATAATAAAGCTGAAGAGAGTTTGTTTGAACACGATAATCTGTGGAAATACTAGTCGGATTTGTTTTTTTTTTTGCATTTTATAGCCCAATCCTTGGGGAAGGCTATTTAACATCACGCTATGACTCTTAGGGGCCGAGCAACAAGTAAGAAATAACGCGAAAACGAAGTAATATTGCGAGCAGGCGATACGATGCGACGGGGCGGGTCGGGGGAACAAGAAATTTCACGCAGAAGCAGTCGCGGGCAGAAGCTAGTATTGTCTAATCCAGTCACTTTATCGCTTTATTTATACTCGTAAATACTAGCCGACTTCTAACGATGAATTCTATAGTAGAGTAGGACGCGGTGTGTTTGGAAATATACATTACATATGTATGGTAGATGTGATAAATGATACCGGAAGGTATGTCATGTCAGCCATATTTTTTTAAGTCAGCGGAGTAATTGCGTAACACAATGGCTTTCATTTTGACAGTTCAACAACATTCATTGTGTTATTTAGGTACGTTGTTGATCAGATTTTTTTTCGAACATAAGATTCATCGGATTAGCTATAGGTATCTCACAGAATGATTCAGATTGTGATTGATAGTATGTTACACAATAAGGGTGCTGATTTGTCACACAGTGGGTGCCTGAAGACGGGGGTCGTCACCGAGGCAGGTCTAAGAAACGATCGCGTGACAATTTAGACTCGTTCATAACTGATTGGCCGGAAGGGCACAGCATTAAGAAAATTAGACAAATATGATGAAGCACGGAGGGGCCTCGGTATGTGAAGATGGTCACCCATCCACAGACCAACCGCGGCAAGCGTAGCTTAACCTATAGCATAGCTAAAAAATAAAAGTTATCATACATCATTCTCCTGTAACTAAATTTATTTTGAGTCAGTGCAGCATTTCTTTTTCTTTCATACTTAACTCTTTCTGGCGTCATCTCTGAGTTCACTTTCTTCCTAGCCACATCATAATTCAAATAATTTATCCATTACTTCTTTGTCCAGCATGTTTTATGATGCCGTATTCTACCATAGTTGACGTCAACTAAATAACGTGTAATTAATTAGACTAGGTACTTGATCATCACATGCGCATACCATGAAAACCGATCTCGTACTTGATAATCATAAAAATTGTATTGTTTTGTTAAAACGATGTTATTAACTTTTCCGAACTGACACAAACTTGCGTATTATGAAAACAAATTTTCGTCAATACCGCAGAATAACTAATAGTACTGACCACAAAGGTTTTAATAAACAACGCGTTTTAATTGTGACAGAATCAAATGAATAAAAAATTGCGTTTACAGCAGCAGTCCTCGGCTTTGTGATACACTTGAAGAGTAATATTTATTTATCGTATTCAGCATATTGAACTGAATACAGCACACGTGTAATTTTGTTGATTGAATGATGTACAGTTGGTCGTTGACCTGGTGTTTTAAAACGATTTGTCTCGGATTTGGTGGGAAGGTATTCTTTGTAAGCGACGCAACTCGCATAAGAATCAATTTGATATTTTGATGTGCATTTTTTTAATGTGTATCGTCGATAATAACGATAAATTGTAGGTACTATTTTTTCTGTTATTTTTTCTAATCAAAATTGTTTATTCATTTACGTTATAGATCCGCAATGTTCTTGCAATTTGAGTCCTTGAGACCACATAGGTGCACGAGTTCGACTCGCACTTGTTCGTTTTTTACGTATGTCTTCTTCACCGTATCGATAATTCATAATTCAATTTGTTTGTCTATACATTTGTATTGTTTGAGTGAGGGTCTGATGATAGAGCCAGAAGATGTATAGTGGAACTCGTCAGTTGCTACTAGTAAACCCCTTAGAGTTTGGGCTCATATTATGATTCGTTTTGACGAGTCCAATATATTACACTCGGTGTCGAGGGTCTGATGATGGAGCCAGAAGGTGAGGAGGTGGATAGTGGAACTCTTCAGGGGATACTTGTAAACCCCTCGAGTTATGGGCTATTCGTCATCACTTCTTTGACTTTATACTTATTATATAATATAGTTGTAAGTACTAGACGCAAAAGTTAAAAATAAAAATAAATGTACTTAGTTTATAAAAAACTCGCTTTTAAAGCGCACCAAAAATTATAAAATATGTAATTAAATTGAATTCTAAAAGCATGGAGCGCACTTATAAAATTAATTCTAAAAGCGCTCCACGCTTATTGCGTTAGCTTTTAGCGTTAGAACATCACATGATATTCTAAGCCTTCCTGAAGAAACCCTTCATTTAGAATTTCTTTATCAAATGCAAAAATATTTTATCAAATCTGACTGGTAGTTCCAGAGATTAACGCGTTCAAATAGGCCTCGGAATAAGGCAGTTCTGCGTACTCAAACTTTCGAACTCCCCTCTCTCGTCCGGCTATTGTATTCAAATCAGAAGCAATAATAAGCTAAAGCCGAATAATTTGACGTGTTAAACTATTCAGTTTTTGTGTTACGAAAGCATTTGTTTTTTGTCCTTCTTGACTAAAGAAGTTAAGAACGAATACTCAAGCCCCCGAATTCTCACGGCCCACTCTCCAAGTCCGTCGACGAAGATACGGGCCCGTTCGAAAGCAGTTCGGTCCTTCGGAGTGAACCCACTCCCGATTAATAACCGTTTTAGGGTTCCGTCACTTTTTTCGCCGTCCGTCCAACGCTAGGAGTTATCAAGTAAGTGAAATTAATCTGTCAAGCTCTGCTAATGAGACACAATTGATTTTCTATTATTTCGTCGCCCATCGGCGACGCGCGCTGCTTGACCGGTTAATATCAAATACTCAGGGCTGCAATCCCTACGCTATGAAAAGATACGGGCGTTTAATATTCCGTTTATATTTTGACACTCGCAAGGGAATCAAAACCTATAGGGTACTTTCCGATGATCTAAAATCGTGAAATTTGGCAAGAAGCAATGTCAAGTAGCACAAGTAAAGGAATAAATCCAAAAACCGTAAACTTACCTACAAATTTGTAAGGAACCCTAGGTGCGCGAGTCCGACTCGCACTTGACCGGTTTTTTTGAATGCATATTGCAAAACTTTTTTACAAAAAAAACAACCGACTTCAAAAAAAAACACTACAAAATGAAAAATAACTTTAATTTCGGAAGTCGGTGTCGTTGGTTCCGCATTTTCGTTTTTTGACACCGACTTCCGAAATTAAAGTTATTTTTCATTTTGTAGTGTTTTTTTTTGAAGTCGGTTGTTTTTTTTTGTAAAAAAGTTTTTATTTTTTACTTTTTAGTTGTACCTACCCCACACAAATTCAATTAACACTAGTTCATTGAAGAATTAAAGACACCGACTAGAAGAATCATAAAAAATCGCATAGAAATGCCGGAGATGCAGTACATTTATGCATATAACTTCGTACATAAGAATAATTACTTACCTAATGTATTATATACTAAAACCTTCCTGAAAGTATGTCGATCACATTAGTGAAAGAATTATCGAAATCGGTTCATTAGTTTTTGAGATAATCGCGGACATACAAACATACATACATACATACATACGGGTCGAATACAGAACCTCCTTTTTTGAAGTCGGTTAATAAAAGCTAGAACCTACTGACTGGGAGACGACACTGGGTCCTGTAAAACAGGTGTTTATACCTAGCGCAGGACAGGAGTCAGGGCTTCACTTTGTTTGTACACATTTTTTATGCCAATAAAAAAAGAATAATAAAGACCCATGTGACTACTTAATGACGGCGTGACGCGGTGTCGCACACTCGCACCCTACCATAAATATTTTTATAGACGTTATTTTGCGTAAAGGCAAAGTTAAAAGAGAATTGATATACATATGAACGTCTGCGTTATCTGAGAGCACTTAGTTCAAGCTCAGTATACATTATCTACTCTTTTATGTTTTCGGACATTGGCCTGGCCTTGACTTCGAAAACCATGACCACAGATAATATAATACTCTACGCCATGACGAATTGGTCTTACAAACATAACATACCTATATGTATAACACCCGTTTTCCCCTAAGAGCTAGGCATACGAGTAGGTTACAGGGTTTATTTTCAAAGACCAGCTAAATTTAAGGGTGTGATACAGACCATCATACTGAACAACTATCTCCATGGGACCAACATCGTAATCGCTGCCACGCAATTTGCAAAATTTACATGCATTTTGAGTATGATAAGTAATATTTATAAACATTTACAAGTGTCTTTCGACTGTCGTGTCTATGGTAAATGATAAGTTACTAGGAAAATGTTGATATAAATACATTTTAAATTGTATATAAGTATCAATTTAGATTTGGTTTTATCGTAATTAATTGACAATTAGCTAAATAACAAGTAACAACTCAAACGTTAATTACAAAAAAAACTTTTTAAGAAAAAAAAACCGACTTCCAAAAAAACACTACAAAGTGAAAAATAACTTTATTTCGGAAGTCGGTGTCTTTGGATCTGTATTTTAGTTTTTTGCCACCGACTTCCGAAATAAAGTTATTTTTCACTTTGTAGTGTTTTTTTGGAAGTCGGTTTTTTTTTCTTAAAAAGTTTTTATTTCACGCTTTTTAGTAGGTCTGCTTATAATTTATCTAAGTTACAATAGCCTAGTGATCATCGCCTTTTACAAACAAAATATTGCTTTTCCCGATACAGGGAAGTTAATTGTTGAGGAGTTCTCCAGATCCACCATCAGCTCCGTATCACCATTCACATTGTGACGAGCATAAATTGCTTAGCAACCATATTAAAGTAATGGAATCGCAACCCGTGAAATACTTAGATATTATTGAGTAGTTCCGGTGGCCATCTGTGGTCTTCATCATCAGTTCCACATCACCAAATAGTGCTTTCCGAGAGCAAATGCACGAGTTACTATAAAAAATACCCAAATCGCTATAGGTGTGCCTATAATATTTGAAGAGTTCCTTCGATTTCTCCAGGATCCCATCATCAAATCCTGCCCTGATGTTTTTAGACTAGATGCTGATAATCCTGGCTGCAGCATCAGGCCAGACTTGTCAACATTGCATTGAACTTAAAATTTAGTCCTGTTTAAAATGAGCCCAAACACGACTACGGTGCTGTAATTTCAAAGTTGGTACTTTTTCTGATGCTCCTGGCTTCAGCATCAGGTCTTTATGTACTTCGGTGTTCCTCATTAACAGTACGTTTATCCACACATCGAGCCCTTTTCAATGAGCCTAAACACGATATATCTGCTGTTAGTTGTCGAGGAGTTAGGTACTCTGCAGACTATCCTGACTGCAGCATCAGATCATGACTTGATGATCATGAGACCAAATGTGGCAAATGCCCTATCAAACATCAAAACAATTTACTAAACCAGTCCTTTCCTGTTCGAGTAACTTCTTACTGTTAAGGAGTTGTACCTTCCATCATCAGCCCAGCTACCTGAGATGGTGACAACCATACGCAAATACACAAGATACTTCATAAAACATGCGAAAAACAATAAGTGAGCCTATAAAATTCGAGGGTTGCCCTCGATTTCTCTAAGATCCCATCATCAGATATTGAAATGGTGACAATGGGACCACACGGGAAGCACCAGCTTTCGAATAAAAAAAGAATCATGAAAATCGGTTCACCCAGTCGCAAGTTATGAGGTAACAAACATAAAAAAAAAAAAAAAAAAAAATACAGTCGAATTGATAACCTCCTCCTTTTTTTGAAGTCGGTTAAAAAAAAAAAACTTTTTTTGCCTGAGCATTAAAGACCTTGGACACCTTACCTCTGTTGTTTACCTTTTATTATCTTATTTAAAGATAATGTTAATATCTAATCAAAATAGTATAGATTTGATCTAAATACTTCTGCGTTAAACCTTTATTTATAATAATGATATAAAAACTATTTAAACCGTGATAGCTGTTGTTTTATTGCATGATAAGATTCAAGGCAATTTTTGGCACAAGTTAAATAAAACAAAAATTTTGGTTCTATCATAATATCATTTATCAGTGTATAGACCCGCACTAGGCCCACATGGAGGATTACGGCCAACTTCTACCCACAGAGAAGAGGTCTGTGTCCCAGCAGTGGGAACATTATAGGCTGATTATGTTGCGTACCAAAATATTATAATTATATAATTTTTCTGAATATATATAACAATAACTTAATTTAATATTTCATTTCTATTTCATTTAATTTCATTTTTTTTTTTTTTTTGATACTATTGTTGTATGTGTAAAAACTTGCCCTTGCTTATTTTATTTATTTATTATGTTTCAGAAGCTCTGTTACTACAATTTGATGTTGATTGTTAAATTACCTCTGTACAATTCTTTCAATAAGTACATGAATGTACCTATTTATAAAACAAGGATACTATAATGTAAAATAGTTCAGTTAAATATTAGTCTTTACAATTAGCAAAGGAGTATGTAAGAATTGTAGCAGGTGGTCTGTGGTTTCTACCTAACCCTTATGGAAAGAAGGTGTGAGTTTGTAGTCTTTAGTTAATTAAATTGTGTAGTTCAATCTAACTAAAGCCAGTAAGCTAAGCTTAAATATCACGAATATTTTAAACCAGCATTCTGCACTGCCAAAACATACAAGATGCTCTTACAACAATTCTTTAAGTGTCACTTACAAAGAAAGTCATTATAATAATGACTGTGAATCATACATTCTTTGTGTAAAACATAATAGGCAGGATGTGCAACCGCCTGTGCCACTGCATAAAAAAATGTGATTTAAATATTTCCTGCTGTATGACAACTTATTATGCCCATAGATAAAGAATATTTACAACTTTTTTTTTTGGTGAAGGTTTGAATGCCAAATGACATGGAAAGAAATGCAAATAAAACTTCTTATAGTGATGTTTAGAAATAGAATTTTATCAATAGAAAATCTTTAAACAAATTACAGTGTAACAAGCTATTTTTTAACCAGAATTGAATTGCTTAAATATCTAATTGATTAATTATATTAAAAATTTTAACTTAAAAAAAATATGTAAATAGTTCAGTTCAAATAACCGTTGATCAAGATGTCCTAATGTGTGATCATAATCTTTTGTAAAAATTTAGTCTCAATTTATTTATTTTTTTACCTATGTTATAAAAAAACGTTCTTTGTTGTTTAAAAACTTAAGCTGGCTGGACAGCATACTTTTTTAAGAAGTGCATTTTCTTTTTAAGAAAAGAATACATTATTTTATTTATAATTGATTACAATCGAATAATTGTATTAAAACTAACCTTGCACACACTGGCCAGTTGTACTTCAAAAATCAAAAGTTATCCAAACAAATGGCAATCGAACTTTCCAAAGCTTTATCAGTGTCCATTGACCTAGACGAAGAAAATAGTTAACCGTTCACTTCTAAAAAAACATAGACTTCTTGGACCACATTCCTACTTTGATAAGATTCAATTATTGTATCTTACTCTATCGCTTATCATCACACATATTACGAAATAAGACGCTGTGCAAACACTGCTTCACTGACAACAAACTTCCAAATGAAATAAAAGAGGTATCATCCCGTTAGACACCAAATAGACAATTTAAAATGTGCCCCACTGAGCGCGTGGTCGTGATAACATTTAATTTTAAACACTTACCAAAACATAAATTGCAGGCACTACAGCTCTAAATTGTTATTCGAAATCCGACACTTTTAAAAGCTAAATTAAACTTTTTTATTCATAATAACTGCATTAGAGTAGAATTCAAAAACACGTGCAACACAACCACCCCCGCTGGCGTCGTTCGTTGCACTTATTTCTGTATTGCCATAATAAAAATACTAACCTCCATCATTGACCATCATTGACAGACTACCTAAAAGAATTACCTAAATTATGAATCTCAGCATAATTTTATTTTATTAATGCATAAATATTCCAAAAAGAATTGGAAAAGTTTTAACACATATAATATGGTTGTTGTAATATCCCTACAAAATATATCAAGCTATTAATTTCAAGAATTACACCCTGCTGATAATAGTGTTGTAACATTTAGTATCCTAGCAACATTATCTTCAACTGTCAACAAACAAGTGTCAATCGTCGACTGTTCGACCAATGTTGCCAAATCTACGTCTTTTTACGTAGATCTACGTACTTTAGGCCTTTCCTACAAACCTATGAACTTCAGTCCCAGAATCTACGTATTTTCTATCAAATTGCACAAATGTGTAAAATAACATAACTCATTAGGCTGAATGGACATAATTTCCTTTTCATTCGCGAAAAAAGTTAATAAACGTTCCATTTTATACTAGTGCCCACTCGCTTCGCCAACACAACTCTTGCATCATTAATTTTATGAACAAAGTTCCCATTCCATATAATTCTCTGCAACCAATTTAATGAAAACTAACATCAGAAATAGACTTTCACTGAAACGCTAACAAGCTTACTTTTTACGAAAAGTTTACGCACGTGTAAGTGCACAAAAATGTATGAATTCAATTAACCTGAAAATTAGTAAATTAGAATAGAATACTCTTTATTATTTATACACCATATAAATTACAGACATTAAATATAGAACACTCGTTAGTTGTATAACAAAACACTCGTTTTATTCAGCTTTACCTACCCTGCCCTCTTCATTTCACTCAGAAAAAAAGTACGTAGATTTACGAACTTTTCATATGCAAAAATACTAATTCTACGTAATTTTCTGAGGTGGTCTACGCGTTTTTCAAAATCCGAGTTGGCAACACTGAGTTCGACTACTGACAACAATGTCAGTCAGAGTGACAGTTTATAAGTGTATAGTCTATGGTGACAAGTGTGAAGTGTCATTTTATCTTCCATCCTGAGCCGTGTTCTATTTTTAAATAATTCAGGATTTTTAATTAATTTTAAAACGTATAGTTTATATGCCTACGAAAGTTCCTTTGTTTTAATTAAATTAATAAGGTAGTTTATTTACAACTTAGTTAAATACGAAGCCAAAATGGTGAATTCAAGCTTAGCATATGAAATTCTGCTATACATAAATTCATTTTATTTCGGTCTATTCGCGACATGTGAACTGGGCACTCTTATTCTGAAGTCAGTTTTAATTATTGAGCAGTACCATGTAGACAAGGATCCAACGCAAATAGGCCGAGATTATGGAGTACTTGTTGGCTTATTCATTATTGAAGCGGCCCGCCTTATATTGGGGCGAAAAGGAAGTCTGAGTGAAAAAGGTAAGTGAATTATTAGATTAATACCCTTAAATTATGTCTTAGAAGCAGAGGGACAAATTCCCGTATTTTCAATCAGTCTCAATCTGTCAAACATACCTCTAATTTCCCTACATTTTTGACAAGTTTTTGACATTGTACCTATGCCACTGAGATGAGATCTACTAGATTTTGAATGTTTTTAATTATGAAAATTGATTTTCTGCACTCTTCAAAATCATACAAATGTACTTGCAATCTAATGACCCCTTTACATTTCAGTCGTTTCAACCATTCTAACATATTTTTCGTCCTATTATAGAAGTGCTTCCTGTCAGTGTACAATGAAGAATATTAATCTGTTGCAGATTTGCCAGTAATATTCTCAGTGCTGCTGACGCTGCCGTCTATCATGGGTGTTCTGTACCTCCTCATCTTCCAAGTAGTCGTCTTGAGAATAGAGTATATCTGGTGCACCCTCATGCTATGCATTCAAACTCTCGAGTTCGTGTTTGCGTCCATGTTCATAGTTTCTCTCTGCAGAGGGCCCTCCTATGACTAAAAAGTACAATATTATATTGTTAATACCTTTTATTAACTAGGAACCAAGTGCCTTTAGCACTAAATTTTAGGCCAGTGTTATTCAGAAAAGTTTTTTATGAAATGAGTATTTAATATAAATTCAAAAATGGAATGTCTATAGGAAAACTCCCTGTTTATCTACTGTTGTCCTAGCTATACTGCCTTTCAGTGACAAATAATAATTAAGATGGTATTTTGCCAGAAACTCATCTTAAATAGTGATACCTTTTAGAATCCTTATGAATAAGACCAAAGACATGACTTGATTAACATAATAAGAATAAGGTCTTGTGACATCACTATCTGAATTGCAATGAAGCAGTTCAGTTGAAATCTACGAAGGAATGTATGATTCATAGTTTCAGTCATACATTATAAATGCAATAATAATATGCTGCCACTCATTTGCATTTGCCAGCCAGATGTAAGCCAAACTAGTAAATATTATCATCCATATCCATCAATATTACATAAAAGTATATCACATCACACCTTGTTTCCCCGAAGGGTTTGGGCACGGGTGTACCCAAACTTAAGGGGGTACACCTACATATCAATGGCGAAGTGACAAAAAATTCTAGCTGCCGAAGTTAACAAAGGTCAAAAAAATATTTAATTTTTTGAAGAGTTAAATTGACTAATTGAAGAGCCAATAACTGGTCCTAAATTTTACTAGAAAATGCGAATTTGACCTTTAAATTCGAAACCATAAAAGTGAATTTCGCTTAAAATGTCTGATAGGAGGTATTGACACTTTGCTGTTGATAGTACAGATGCCAGCACATCAAGCTACTCGAAACTGTCAAATTTTCCCAGTCAACTTTGAAAATTATGCTTTGGCGATAAAGTTAAAATCTATTAAAGAAATTTGACAGATTGTAGTAGCTTGATGTGCTGTCGTCTGTACACCCATAAATATTGAAAACTAAAATTACTTAAAAAGAGGGTAGGTGTGATTTTTGTAAGTGCTAATGCAGGCCAATATGTAAAGGCAATATTAGCTACTGCCATGCAATATATTATTATATAGTTTTTAATACCATGTACTTAGCCTAAGATCAATGACTGGCTAATTTTTTATCATAATGCTTTTGTGTTGTACTTAAGTCATGTACTGCTTCAGTCCTATTACTTGACTAGTCATATTATTATATATTTATACTATTTTCAATTTAGGTAATGGAAATTAAGATACTGATTTTACATAAAGAAAGTCTTAAAAGTTACATTATATTTACGCTAAATATTTTAAAATAATCTACCATAATTACAGCCCAATTCAAACTTTATGGCGGCTCGGAACATGAGGCGAGTCGCTGCGCAGTAACAAATTCACCTGTCAGCGGGGGGGAGGGGTGAGGTACTGCGCAGCGAGTAGCGCACTTCAGAGCCGCCATAAAGTTTGAATCGGGCTGTAGCTAATGCAATATATCAAATTTTAATTGAAAATAAGCCAACCTCAACATATTTGGCTTAAAACAAGATAGGAAGAAAAAAAAAATAAACTTGTTTTGCACAAGGTTTGAAAAAATTTAGTGTGCTGCACAAAAACTCTTATCACACTAAAATGTAAAAGAAATCAGTGTGATGCACAAACATTTTTTTAATAGATAGCAAGCAATAAAATATTTACAATTCTTTTTAAATATTGATGAGTAAAAAGAATTACAATAAAGGCACTATTTTCTAAAGCCAAATTGCCAAAGTATTTGAAAGTGTATTTTTTTACTCATATTTCAAGACTGTGGAAATCTTTACAATCTTGATTCACTAGTCTAATAATATCATGGTGAAGAATAAAAATAAAACAAAAATCAAGTATTTGAAACGGTTTACTATTTTAAGAATTTTTTCTAGTCAGTAATAGTAACAAATTTTAGAATCATGAACTTTATGCTATCATTGTTCAATTAAGCATAATATACACGGTCATATTAAATTAGCGTAACTCCACAGACGTCATATTTTGTGCAAACTTCACAGATAACAAAACCCATCGAGTTTCGCTAGGTAATTTAATGTGATCCTATAGATTTCGAAATTTCTACAATAGATAAAAGATTACTCAATAATTTTTCAAATTATTTTCAATTAAGTACTACAAGACGTGTACAGAATTCTAAGTTTTAGGTTTGCAAAGGATTTTGTGGCATTGATATTCATACAACATTAAACCTTACGGTTCTTATTGCAAGGTTTATAATTCAATGTCATCGGAAAATCGTCTGATCTGTACTTCTCTATGTGCGCTGAGCCTAAATACCCCTATTAATACCTTGCTATTATCCTTTTACCTCTACCAAAGAACTCTAAATGTAGCCAGTATAATGTAAAATAAGAAACATTGTAATTTTAGGAGACCATGGAAGCCTTCCCCATTGTTGTTTATATACATCCGTTATGTGTAACATAAGTGATAATGTGGCCTTTATTTAGATATCTATACTGAATAGTTACTATCAAATCTTCCATTGTTCAGTAGTAATATTACACCAAAGATTTACATATATGAATGTGTGTGATTTTTATTTACAAATGTATTAAGTGTTGTCTTTATGTGTAAACTTTAAATTGTAGACCAATATTTGTTAATACAAAATTGTATTATTTATTAATCTTTACATAATTCTCGTCCAATCAAATTGTAATGTACATGATTTGAATATTATTTACATTATTTTAAATAATTACAAAGATCATTAGGTACAGATCTTAATAAACTGTTTTTATGAAATTTTATTTAAAATTTATTGTCTAGTTATGAGAATAAATATTTATGCAATGAACTCAAGGTTCTGTTTCATTAACATTTATTTTTTCTCCTTTTTGCTTCGCCATAGTCGGGTAAAAACTACCATCTATAGGTACCAAATGACTAAACATTTTACAACTGTTCTTGTAATTGATACAAAAAATAACAATTGATAGTACCAGATGAAGTGATCAATATAAATAATCCATCCATACTAATATTATAAATGCGAAAGGAACTTCTGTTCTGTCACGTTTACACACCTTAATGGCTAAACAGATTTGGATGAAATTGGACAGATAGATAGAAAATGAGAGGGGCTTGTGGCTAAATAATAACAGTCGCACGGGTCGATCGATTGTCACGCACAATGGTCTATTTGAAGGACTAAGTGCGGAAACCAAACCCATAACATAGAACGGGTCGATCGACCACGTTAAGCTACGTTTGCCGCGGTTGGTCCGTAGATGGGTGACCATCTATACATACGAAGACCAGACCCCTCCGTGCCTCGGAAAGCACGTTAAGCCATTGGTCCTGGCTGTCATTCGTAGATCTTTGACAGTCGTTATGGGTCATCAGAATCCCGAAAGACTGACAACCAGTCTTACCAAAGGATATCGTATTACCCAGTCGCTGGGTTGTGGAAGTCAGATAGGCAGTTTCTCCATGTAAAATACTGGTATTCAGCTGTATCTGGTCTGGTTAGACTGGAAGCCGACCCCAACATAGTTGGGAACAGGTTAAGCAAACGATGAGATAAACCATGACCTGGGTTTGGACATAGGATACTTTTTATCCCGATGAAACCGCGGGGCGCAGCTAGTAATAAATAAAGAAATTAACTGAGGATGGTAGAGGTATCTGACAACAGTTTGACAGCAACCAACATGCTAGACATGACTTCATCTTGTTTCTGATAACCAGCTTGAAGGTACAGCGGCATCCGCCCTTTCGCCATTTTATCTCTCTTATGAACTCTTAGTTCATGTCTCATTAATGCCTTCCGAGTACCATACTTATTGCCACACATCTTGCAACCAAACTCCCTCAGACCAGCATGATCAGCTTTAAAATGTACATCCATATCCCTCTTAGTATAAAAACCTCTTCCGCATTCAAGACACTTGAACGGTCTTTCCTTCTTATGGGTTAATAGATGCCTATTTAGATTGCTTCTTGTTAAAAACCGTAACTCACACTTATCACACGAAAAAGGTTTGTCACCAGTGTGTGTTCTCATATGGATCTTTAGTGATTCCATGAAGCGTCCTCGGTACGGACACATCTGGCATTTGAACGGCAAGTCGAAGCTGTGAAGCTGTAGGTGCCTGACCAAATTATCTTTGCGGTACAGTTTCCCGCATATATCACAAACAAGGTGAGATGCTGATTGGTGTCTGGCTACATGCTTCTGATATAATTGAACTGTTAACAATCGGTAGCACACGGGGCATCGAACACGAACCTTCTTGTGAGTTCTCGATCTTTTGTGTGCAATTAAGTCTTTAGATGTTTTGAAATTGAGGCTGCATAGTTTACAAGGGTATTTTGCTTTTTGGACAAGTTCTTCAGTGTCACTGTTATTATCGTCAGGATCATACATTGCATCTGATTCTCCTCCAGAATCCTGAGTCGGGGTCTGACGAAGTAGTTTATCAGTTTCCTGGGCTGATTTCCGAAATGTTACTGCATTCTGAAGAAAAGTGTAGCATTTCGAACACAGGTGCTTAGGATAGTTATCATTTTCATTTAATTGTATATCCGCAAAAGTGCATATCGCTTCTGCAATGTTAAAAGTACTTTCTGGATTGTAAATTGGTTTGTTAGCTTCTTCTAAACAGAGCCTACATTTATTGTTACTTATCCTGGGTGTTTCCATTTCGCTGTCTTGGCGAGTTGTAGTACTTTGTTTTGCCAATTTTCTCTGGTGATCTTTAAGCCGTATTTTTTTCAATAATTGCAACATAAAGTAAGAGCCCGACATTGTTCAGATTTTGTTGATAGTAAAATGATTACAAAACCAGCTGATAAGTTAGTGATAACCTGCCTGACATGAGTGACATGACCTGACAGGTGACATAACTGATAAAGATAACGATCGAATGTTGAAAGTTTGTCACGAGTAGTGAATGGCGGAATCCTTATTACTGCGAAAAAGTGTTGCTTTTCACTGGCACTCCGCACCCCAAATAACTTTGACCACTGACCTCTTCCTCTCACTGGCCAAACCAACGGGAAACGCCGATAAAATTATAGGCGTTTCCCGTCAGTGTGGCCCGGCATAAAAACAAAACTTTGACAGTTCCACTAACTGACGTCAGACGACAACGCCAGTTTATTTGTTTACTTTTGCCCCGTCTGTTCATTTATTATTTTCTGAGCAAATCTAAACAACAATTTGTGAAATTTTACCGAAGTTGCTATAAAATACTGTAAACGCCAAAGTTAAAATCATCAATACCATGCTGACATTGTACTACCTAATGAAAAAATCGAAAAAAGAAAAATCAAAGTTAAGTGCTACCGAATATTATAAAACTATACATGATAATAATGAGAAACGTTTGAAAATAAAGGAAGGGTCATCGTCTAAATGCCGGGTGTGTTTACAAGAAGGTTGTACGCCGATTTTCGGGACCGAAGACACTATTTTTATTGTAGAAGCATTATTACTACTCTCCAATACAGAGGTGAATGAAAATGACGAGTATCCAAAGCTCCTGTGCGATATATGTCACGAGTTTATCAAAGGAGCTATATTATTCAGAAAAATAGCAAGAGAGTCGGAGGAAATTCTTAAACGGCCAGTGAAAGAAGAAAAAATTGATGAACAGCAATACGATCAAGATTTTAGCGACAGTAGTGTCTATGATACGAAACAGCCAGAGAAATGGGAAATGGAAAATCAAGAGGTTGAAGAGGTGAAACACGAAAAGAAAGTAAAAATTAAATATGCAGCAAAAGTAACTTGTAACATATGCAATAAAGTCATAAACAGGTCCTATTACAAAGAACACATGACTATGCATGATCCTGACCATAAGAAGTATGTTTGTGATGTGTGTGGAAAATCATTTAGACTGAGATGTGCATACCACAACCACAGTCTGAGACACGGCAATGAATTCCCATATAAATGCCAATTTTGTCCGTACAGAGGAAGATATTCAGAGTTACTCAAAACCCATATGAGGACTCACACAGGGGACTATAGGTACATGTGTACAGAATGTCCGGCCAGGTTTTTGTTTAAGAGTAATTTGAACAGCCACACATTAAAGCATAAAGAGCCACAACTGCACTGTGAAGCTTGTAGAAGGGCTTTCCACACTAAACTGATGTTACAGAGGCATTATGAAGCTGATCACTTGGGCATTAAAAACCATGTTTGTAATATTTGTGGAAAAGCATTTGGATACAGAAATGCTATGATGAAACATCAGAGGCATGTTCATAAGAGAGAAAAGCTGTTATTTGGCCGGATGCCTGCTTATTTAGAAGCTCAACACAGAAATGAGGATGGCGGTTGAACTGTAGCACTCACAGATTGGCAGATTCCTAATAATATTTCATAATCTAAGTATACTTACTAATATTTTCCCCAAAATATGGTGGTTATATTCAATTTGAATAATCTAGTGTATGTATAGACTAGCTTCTGCCCGCGACTTCGCCAGCATGAAATTTTTTGCTCCCCTGGCCCACCCCGTCACGTCGCATCGCCTGCCCGCGCTATTAGGTACTTCGTTTTCGCATAGTGTTCTTTCTCACTTTTTTTCTACCTTTTCGGCTTCTTAGGGTCGTAGTGTGATGTTTAATAGCCTTCCTCAAGAATTGGGCTATCAAATGCAAAAAGATTTTTATAAATCCGACCGATAGGTACTTCCAGAGATAAGAGCTTTCAAACAAACAAACTCTTCAGCTTTATTACTAGTAATTATTTAAAACTATGATATCTCCTAAGATATTAATTGAAATCAAATGATGTCAAGGGCAATTTTGTTCAAAATTAAATACTTGTGATGAATAACGTATTTATTTTGATAAAGATTAATATCATATTTATAAAAACACCTTCGCAAATATTGCTTTTTTTTTAAACAAAGATTACCATAAAAAAAGTTATAGTGAGTCAACCTTAAAAGAGTTAAAAGATACTGTCGTGGACTTTTTTTTTAAAGGGGAATAATTCCGTCATACATAATTTTTGCGTAACTTTAACCGTTTACGCAGCGTACGCAACGGAAGCTCTCAAAAAATAATTGTTCCCGTTTTTGCAACATTTTTCATTGGTGCTCCACTCCTATTGGTCGTATCGTGATGTTATATAGCCTATAGCGTTCCTCGATAAATGGACTATCCAACACAAAGTCCCTTAAGGTGAATGGGTAGTTGTAGCCCGCGAAATTCAATTTTTCTTACGTTTTTTGCAATTTTCAGGTCAGTGTCAGGTTGTATCTTGATCAAAATATGATTCGCGACTATAACCGGTACGTATTTACAAAATTATAATAATTAGAATCATTAATACAACTTTCTAAGTTAGATTTCTACCGTTAAGAACAAATCTCGTATGGAAAAGTGTTTATGGTAGAAATCTAACTTAAAGAGATATATTATTGATTCTAATGACTATAATTCTTTAAATAAATGTCTATTATAGTCGCGAATCATATTTGGATCAAGATACAACCTGACACTGATCTGCAAATTGCAAAAAACGTAAGAAAATTTAAATTTCGCGCTCTACCATGTCACATTCACCTTAAATTATAAGGATAGAAAATTTTACTTATAGAAACATTTCTACACCTTTTTTATGTATTATAAATTAGTTTCCTGTGACTTGCTTTATCGGAAATTGAACTAAATACAAATGTGGAAAAAAACATCTTTTATTTTTGGTCAGCAATCAATACACTCAACCATAGGAATCGAAAGTCTAAATAAATGAAGTTGATTAAAAAACATTGCAAATATCTATAAGTGCCTATACCATTCTATCTATTTATATAAAAGAAAGCTGGGTTAGTTACACCATTTATAAACTCAAGAACGGCTGGACTGATTTTAATGATCTTTGATTTGTTCCCACCCCGAATAGTAGAATAACTATTAAAACCATTCATTTTCACAATATGATGGCAGATACATTAAAGAAATTCTCAAATGTATCATCAATCAGTCAAAAGGACATAGGCCTCACAGAGTACTATATGATAGACCTGCTCCCAAACATACCACAACAAATCTGGATTTTATTATCAAGAAATGAAATACATAATCCATTTACTAATGTTAGGGTTTAGGTAATACATCCTTTGGGTGGTGCGCGTGAATCTACAAGTATATCCTGGGCAGGTTTTATTACATCTGTTTTCCAACTAGGTTCATAATGTAAGAAACTAATATAATATTTTATTCCAATTTCTTTTGAGCTCATCCCATAAAAGCTCAATGGTATTCATGTTGGGTCAGTCCACAGTGTGAAATTCTTGAGTAACATGTGATGTGTGACAGTGGGCATTATCATGCATCAAGTTGAATATGATAAGTGATCTCAAGGTATATCATAAGTTCACAACTTGAGACATGTTTTTTGTAATAAAGTAACTTAAGGGGGGTGCGCTAGGTAGCCTGCAAAATTTTCCTGTGTTTTTTACAATTTGCAGGTCAGTGTCAGGTTGTATATTGAACAAAATATGATTCACAAGCGTAATAAATATGTATTTACACAGTTATAATCATTAAAATCATCAATACAACCCTTTAAGTGCATATAATTCTATTTAATGTCTATTTTATATATCTATAAATAGGATTAAATTAAATGAACTTAAGAGGGTTGTATTGAAATTTTGCAAGGCTACTTTCTGCATCCCACATAAGATCCAAAGAGAAGCATGAATGTTTTGACTAAAATAAGTTGCTGTTTATAAACCATCTTCTAATTTCTTTATTTCAGCCTCTATGTACGCTGGTGTTCTCCCACTCAATTTCTTTTCTCTTTTATGAACATCAAGTTGATGCCTCATCATTGCCTTTCTGTATCCAAATGCTTTTCCACAAACATTACAAATATGATTCTTTATTCCTAAATGATCTGCTTCAAAATGTCTTTCCAAAATAAGTTTAGAATGAAATCCTCTCTGGCAAGCATCACATTTGAACATAGGTTCCTTATGTTTTAGTGTATGCTTGTTCAAATTACTCTTAGTTAAAAATCTAGAAGGGCATTCCGTGCACATATATCTATAATCTCCTGTATGTGTACGCATATGAGTTTTTAGGAGGCCAGAATGACGTCCTCTGTATTGACACATTGTGCATTTATAAGGAAATTCTGAACTGTGTGTAAAGTAATGGTTTCTGTAAGAACATCTTTGGCGAAATGATTTGCCACATATATCACAAACATATTTGGCCACAGTTTGGTCATGGAGGGCAAAATGCTCCTTGTAGTAGGCTTTTGTGATGATTTTGAAGCATATCCTACATTGCACTTTTGGTATCTTCTTCCTGCATCTCTCTGGCTTAGAATTATCACTACACAAGTCATTGTCACTCTCAACAGATGAGAAGAAGTTTTGCAACACTGATGCTGAAGAAGTGTCTGTGTTTTCTTTTACAGTTTCTTCATTGTCTAAGTCTCGAACCTTGTTGGATTTTTGTCGGCTTTTTGCTGAAGCACTTCTCAAAACCTCATCCGATATTTTAGCCGTTTTTCTGAACAGTATTGCAGCATCTAGTAATTTGTTACAAGAATCACATAAAAACTTAGGATGTTCGTCGTCTTCACTTATTTGGATATCGCCGAAATTGCAAATATTTTCGGCAATATCGGGACCCTGGTCATTATAAATGGGTAATGTACCTTTTTTGAGACAAATTCTGCATTTTTTCTCAGTTGTATCTTGTTGAGACGTACTAGCTGGGCTTTCTATGTCGTCTTCTTGACTCCTCTGATGATACCTTTCGTACGTGGCTTTTTTAAAAAGTTTAATTAGGTGATATGTTGATACCATTATTAAGAAATTTTAGTTGTTTTGAACATGCATTTCACATGTAACCAAACCAAACGTTTGACTTTGACGTGTGGTTTGACGTTTCTGCGTTTTGTTCACTGACATCAACAATTTTTTTTATACCTCATTGCGTTTTGTTTTTAACGATATCGCTTATTTGACGTTGCCGTTGGACCTTCGATCCGGTGGACGTTCTTTTTACTGAAAAATATATTTCAATCCATTTTCGTGTTCGTGACAGTTCCCTGCGCGGATGCGGTCTTGATGATGGTACTCTGGACCATATATTTTTTTCATGTCCGTCAAATTCCCAATCTTTTGATTTGTACGCACGGCTACACTTCAAGCTATACCAGTTTAAGCTGACTTCTGATTGTACGAAAAACCTATATAATGTGAGATCAGCTAAAACTGGAAATTTATAGCTTCATGTGTAGCCATAACCTTCCTAAAATTAAAATTCCATTCCCCCTTCTAACTTTTCCCATAAACTTAAATTTTTCCTCTATGCCCTAAACTAATCCAAGTCCTATCAAAATTTTTGAATGACAATGACATAAAAATGTAGTTTGGTGATGAGTTTGGTGTTATTGAGTTAGGTCATTGTTTGGTGTCATATACGTATAATAAAAGTGTTGGTGTGTAATAATAACTAAATAACTGTTGTAGCGCGGCAACCCCACGACCATAAGGGTAATAATGATGTTGGCCGCACTGTTCGTAAAAGCGAATCGGACGGATGAGCGCGGGAGCATGGGAAAGGTTGGCGCTACTGCTTGTGATAACCAATCACGCGCCACTATTTTTGCCGCGCGCCCCGCTTCTAGCGCCCGTGTGGAACAAGCGCATCTCGCGGGGAAGTCCTCTCTCGCCCCTTGTGAGACGCGACGTGTTTCAGGCCGCACACGTAAAGTGCCAGCCATCTTAGATCTATAATTTGCATTCATGTTTGTACTTCAGTCTCCCCTTATAAACGTGTTTCTTTAAAGTAATACTACTACTTTAATTACCCAAAAGAAACACGTTCATTTTAATAATTATGACTAAATAACTGTGTCGTTTTTTATTAGAGTAATAATTATTACATTATTACAGGAGCAGTGGTGGCCAAGTGGTAACGGCCGCTATTTACGAGTTGTAGGTCGTAGGTTCGAATCCAGACAGGCACTCTACTTTGTGTAAATTATTTAATCACCGCTGCTCTCAAAACTGTGAAGGGAAACATCTTGAGGAAACTGGCATGTCCAAGAACCAAAAATTCGGAGACATGTGACATCTGCCAACCCGCACTGGGCCCGCGTGGTGAATTACGGCCCACTCCCTCTCACTGAGAGGAGGCCTGTGTTCCAGCAGTGGAAGGGAACATTACAGGCTGATTATGTTATAATTATTATTTATTAAAAAAAAAAACGAGGCCGCGTATCACTGGCCAGTTTCCCTCAGTCGTCAGTTTATTTAATTCGCATTTCGCCAGTTTCGTTGATTAGTCAGTTTCACTGATTGAAACGTTACTCAAAATAACGTTACGCGTAGTTCCGGTACCGATAATTTTTACCGTTCTACCAGGATCGATCGTAACAAAATTAATTCCTTGGCTATAACGATACTGACAAACGGAACGAAATCTTCTGTTCAATAACAATACTATCAATATATCATTATTAGTATAACGATATAATAACGTTATTCATTTCGATACCCAACATTGCCAGCTTCATGACGTATAAGCACATTTAAGTAAGTATGAAGAATAACGTCACAAATAAAAGTATAACGTTTCACCTGTATCGTTATTGCAAGCGGATAAGCTTAATGTTACTGATACCTATAATGTTTCTTATAATATCGTTCTACGAAAACGATATTCTATAACGTTTTCATATTATTAGGTTTTAGTATTTTTACAAATTTTGGAACGTTATACATACGATAACATAGAGCCAATCAAAAAGTACTCTGTGCATAGAGCAGTGGTGGCCCGGTGGTCACGGCCGCGACTTACGAGTTGTAGGTTCGAACCCAGTCAGGCGCTTTACTTTGTGTAAATTATATGCTGCAACATCATCACCACTGCCTTCGATCAATAATAGCAGTGCTATTATTGAAGAGCACTGCTTTCAGAACGGTGAAGGAAAACATCGTGAGGAAACCGGCATGTCAAGAACCAAACATTCTTAGACATGTGACATCTACCAACCCGCACCGCGCACGGGGCCCGCGTGGTAGATTTAAGAGTGCGTTTCAACAAATAGTTCCTATGTTATAATAATGTTGGCTCCCTTGTCCTCCGCTAGGAATATATGTGTTTTGTGCCCATGTCTGTCAAGATAGTAGATAATGGGAAGACGATTCTTAGGGTGGCGCCCATAGAGTAAAGTAATATATCGGTTAGTGGCGCCACAGTAGTCTCACAGCAGTAATTTTAGTTTATGTAAAAAAAATATTTTGGACTGCATAAATAGTTGAGGTTTGGTACACTGGGGCTGGCACTAACTACTCTAGCTAGTCAAAATTTTCTTATTTGGCATACCTACTTCAATCCGTCAACAACTGCTACATTCATTCAAGATTCATATCCATACAGGATTTTTTTTTTTTTATACCATACCTTTTGCCTACGCTAGCGCCATTGTGGAGGGTTTTTGAACTGTTATTTACCTGCCTACAGCTGGACACTTTTCATAAGTCAGTTCTCCTTTCTTCTATTCTCCATGTTAGATGATGTCAAAAATGTATGAATAGGCAGGCAGGCGCCACAGAGTACTTTTATATATAGGTAGTCCGCAGGCGCTAATCATTTATTAACTCTAAGCAACGTTTATGAATAAGGGGGCAAATCGATGAGTAAAACGCCTTGGAATTCAATGTTGTGCACGTAATCATAAATAAATCAAAACCAATTGCCGGGGACCGCGGGGTAGACGTGTTCTTCGCCAATCGGAAAGTTATGGGAAAGTCGAAATTTGATTTGCAACAATAGGAAAACTGTCTCATCAGACTCATAGTTGAGCTCCTAAGAAAAGAGAATGTCATGTCAGTTCGAGCGACGATCTTTGATGCGTGGCTGGTAGCAGTGGTCGAGACTCGAGATTAGCCGGTTCTATGTCCAGTTCAATTAACACGTGTAGGTTTATGATGAATGAAAGGTCTGTCTGGAATAGAAATGAGACTTCCACATGTCTTCAAAAGACTCATCAAAACTAGTTTTAGTGTATTATACATCCAGTGTACAGGCGCACTCTGTGATAAAAGGCGTAACATAATAGTTTTTGTTATGGATGGAATGTAAAATTAGACAGCACTTTTATATTTAAAAAATATATTTTAAAATATTATACTTAATTATGTAACATCATTCAAGGTGCATTAATTCTGCTTTTAGATAGGAGGGCATGCGACCCGTGGTTAGTATCTTATCCCTTTTGTGTACTTTCAGCTGATGGCTCAACATATTGTCACGGTGTCCAAACGCTTTACCGCAAACCTCACAAATATGATTTTTAGCTGACATATGAAAGTTTTTTTTGTGTTTTTCAAGATCCCGTTTGACATAAAAACCTTTACCGCAATCCTCACAGTGAATGGTACAAAGACCTTTGTGCCTCTGAAGATGTTTAGACAAGTTACTCTTTGTTATAAACCGAGCTGGACATTCAGTACATTTGTAGTTATAGTCTCCGGTGTGCGTTCTCACATGAATTTTGAGTAGTCCTTGGTGCAACCCTCTGTACGGACAGAACTGACATTTATATTTTAATTCACTACCGTGAATAAGGCAATGCGTTTTGAAGGCAGAAGGATGTTTGAATACCTTGCCACATTTGTCACAAATGTATCGTTTAAGAGGACCATTGTGCTTCTCAAGGTGTAATTTAAATTCACTTTCTTTAACTTTTCTGTCGCAAACTGGACATTTCTTATAATTTGGTGGCGGTGTTTCTTTAATCTTTTCATTTTGAATTGTTAGATTATTTTTACGATTTGTTGGATGCATTCTTCTAAGATGATCATTGTAATAATACATGTTGAACATTTTGTTACAAATTGTGCATTTTACGAGCCTCTCAGCTTGTTCTTCAGGGGTACCATGTATTCTCATGTGAACTTTAAGATACGATTTGCTTATTCGCTTACCACAAAATTCACATTCTATTTTACCATACTTTTTATTAAATTTCTCCTTGTACTTTTCTCTATGTTGTTTTAGGTGTACTTTATAAGCATTTTTTAAAACAATGCTATGACAAACGTCACATTCTATTTGATGGGGAAGTATTTTCATGACAGATTGTTCATTATGTGCTATTTCTTCTGTTTTTTCATCAGTATTAAAATCCATGTGACTATTTTCATCTCCGTCTTGCTCCTGTTTTACTTTATCTTTGTCAGAAACTATAATCATTATTGTTTCACTGTCTGCTTCAATGATAGACCCATCCTCCTCTTGTTTTACATGAAGTAAATCTGAAAATTCTTTACAATCATAACTATCTTGAGAATTAGCTTCAGAAATGTTAGTATTATAATTAGTAGTCTCATCCTCAGATACACATTCACGTTTCAGCCAGTCAAACTCATCTAAATTCGAATCTGAATCAGAAGTATAATTATTAAACTCAAGATATTCTCTTTTAATGTATGTTTCATCTTCTTGTTTACAATCTGACTCTGTAATGCTACTATGTGAATCATCCGTTCTCCTGAGTAATTCATCAGATTGTTTAGCCGTTTTTCGGAATAAGATTGCCCCTTCCAACAATTTATAACAAGCTTCACATAAGTACTGGGGCAAGTTATCATCTTTACAAATAGTGATATTTCCAAACTCCGTCACATCATGGGAAATATCGTTAGCGCCGAATATAGGTATTTCACCGTCGTCCAAACATATTCTGCATTTGTCCGACGAATATTTCTGCCCATTTGTTTCATTAGTTAATAACGAACTGCCAGCATGGGCTCTAATACGAGTGAGCATTGTTTGTGTTTATCTGAATGCAGGAGCGTATTTGATTGTAATCACTTATCTTAATTCGTAATAGTTACATATACGAACCTAATCACAGTTTTTTTAAATGAAAACACTTAGAAATCACGAGTAAAAAGTAAACATTACTCATGCGCAATGATATTAACATCAGCCGCCATACAAAAATGCGTGACAGCGTGAAATGAATGAATGAAATTAAGATCATAAGATGAATGAATGATGACAGACGAATTAGTGATGTCATTAATGTTGCGGCAACGTATCTATCGCTAGAAGCCATAGACTTTTAGTAAGATAAGCGTTAAAAAAAAACCATTGACCCACGTAATATACGGACCTTAAAGTCCGTCTCACGAAAGAAGTCTCGCAGACGCGGCGCTACAGGCATGCGACGGACATAAATATCTATTTATTTATCTCAACATCATATTTCAGGCTAGCTGGTTAGTAAAATGCACAATCTAAAATAGAGAAAGTAGGAGCTGAGGGTAGGAGGGTTGTGTGCTTACCATAATTAGTTACACTTAGTGCGGGAATTCCTTCGTTATTCCCTCGGACTCTTAGACGATTAATCTGGCATCATTTTTGATCATTTTAACCTATGACCTTGATCCAGCATATAGATCGTGTATTGTTAAATTGATGCGAAACATCCGATATGTTTTAGGGACAGCACGCACAGCGAATAATTTTTGTCTGTGAAATATGTCAACTGAACCACATAGCAGCGCGTTCATTGCGGGAAAGAATCGCATGCAGTCCATGCGCGGTCCGAGGGGGGGGGGGGGGTCGTGGGGGTCATGACCCCCCCCAAAATCATTCAAGTTGTCGAGAGTCTGAATGATTTACTTGCCTTACTAACTTAAAACTGTACTTGAGCCACGAAAACCTCGATTGGCATATTCAAAAACATTAAGAACATCGGCAGACATGGGAACTGCCGACTGAAGTAAAAAGTTAAAACTATAAAATGACAGTGGGATTTTAAACGCGCCTAAAAAATATTTTCCTTTAAAAAGCTTGTTATAAAAATATATAATCTAGGATTCAAGAGCGAGCGAAGGAAACTCGGGATATTGAGCACTCTTCTCGTACGTAAGGTTGAAAAGCTTAGGTAAGGCCAGATTCCAAAACCTAAACTGCTGTAAATCGAGTTTAAGCTTTTCGTCATAATTCGGTAAAATGATTTCTCTTTTTGTATGATGGGTAAAAGAAAACAGAGACTATTCAACGTGGGGTGCTAAAATTTTGAGGCTCGCTACGCTCGTTCTTGCAATTTACATTAGTTCTTGAGCTTTTCTTCAAAAGTCGACGAAGCAAGTAATTCCTAATCCTTTTGGAATGATCGAAATAAAATTAAACCTATATCTGAGAGTGTCCAAAATTTTCGAGCTCGCTTCGCTCGCTCTTGCATTTTAGATTCTGATAGCTGTTTCAGCTTGCCTGCATAAGGCGACAATGTAACTCCTATTTCTACTTGAAAATATGAAACAAAACCTAATCAATCAGAGGCGGGTTGTTAAAATTTTCGAGCTCGCTCTCCCCATTCTGCACAATCTACTGTTCTAATACATACGACCAATTTGGCAGCATTTAAGTAACACCCCCTTGTGTAAAAGCTGCGTCCCTGAATAGCATAAGTAATATGGAGCTGGAGATGTACATGGACCTTAACATATCATCACGCCTTTAATTCCCAAAGGGTTCGGCAGGGGTATACCTTCATGGGCACGCCACGATAGTGGCGGTAAGACCCCTCTTTGAGGAGTGGCTAGAGAGGCGTCACGGCGTCCTCACCTATCGCCTGACGCAGGTCCTCACCGGACACGGATGTTTTGGGAGGTTCCTGCACATCATCAGGCGGGAGGAGACGCCCGGGTGTCACCACTGCGAGGATCGCCCAGAGGACACGGTGGAGCATACGGTGGAGGTCTGCCCCGCATGGGCGGAGCACCGCCGTGCCCTCGTAGAGGCGATCGATAGCGGCGGCGACCTCTCGCGTCCGGCCCTGGTTCAAGCCATGGTCCGGGGCGAGAGGGAGTGGGAGGCGGTCACCTCCTTCTGCGAAGCAGTCATGCTAGCGAAGGAGGTGGCGGAACGGCTGAGGGAAAGAGCCTCACACCCCAGCCGCCGCGGGAGACGCTCCGGGCGTCGGGAGCCGCGTGACGACTCCCGGCCACCGTAGGCGCGGGCCTGCGGACGGAGAGTAATAGGTAGCTCACCGTCCGATCAGGACCAGGCCCGTGCCGGACGGCGCGTACGTGTTCCACGCGCGCCTCAAAGAGATGTCAGCATAAAGGAAGGGGCCTGCCAGGGCCGAAGCCTGCCGGGGGTGCGGGATTGTCCGAAAGGGTTACCGCTACCCCGGAACATAAAGGGCTAAGGAAGGAACACGGATGGGTTTTAGTCAGTAAGAGTCTGACACTCCCTTCGCTCCACCCAGAGCGGGAGGGGTCATTTGATGATTTCCCATCCATAAAAAAAAAAAGGGGTATACCTTCATATAGTACTTAAACCCACATTTCGCCAGTTATAAAGTGAAATGTCATAGAGGGCGAGCCTACTGCCGCCAACCGGGCACAAATCCAGACTCCAGGCTGCTTCTGAGAAATTTCTGATGGAAAAACGCTTTAACACTACCCGACCTAGGAATCGAACCCAGCTAGGACCTCATGCTCAGCAGTAACGCTTGCGACCACTAGACCAATGAGGAGATATACCTCCCTTAAAATATTTCTCGGCACCCATGATGACCCCCTCCAAAATCTTGGGCTGCGACCGCGCCTAATACAGTCCCGACCCTTACTGACTAAAAACCACCCCTTTTCTCTTCTCACACTTGGACCGAGGATCACGGGAACTTAGTGCACTTTCCACGATCCTCGGCTGGTTCCGGCCCGCCTTTGCGGGCTACCTCAAGTCCGCGGGAGAGTAAAGTGTAAAACTACCCCCACGACGTCCTATAGGGGAGCGCGTAATGAGTCCTGCTAGATGGGGGCGGCGGACGTCCCCAAGTCCACCGTCCCTCAACACCAGTTTATTGCGGCTAGAAGAAGCCCGCCCGGTACGTCTGCTGCGGGTCGGGAGAGTGGTCTCAACTTCCCTCAACCTTTCTGCAGCCTCCTTTTGTGAAATGACGGTTTCACAGAAGGAGATCACCGCATCCCACGGCTTGGCGTTCCCTACCATCGAACGAGGGACGGCCGGCAGTGACAAGTCGGCACCGACTTCGGATACGAGGGCACGGCGCGGCTCCTCCCATGCGGTACAGTCGCCGACGTCAGTGCGTCAACTGTCGACTGACGCAATGATGACACCGAGCGTCCAGCTCCCTGTTAATGCGACACAGATAGTTCCCGAACCAACCGTGCCGCACGAGCGCCTGTGTCGCCCGAAACGACAGGGAGCCGTGCCTTCTCCCGAGCTATTCATCGAGCACTGGTCGGATCGCCCCGATGCTAGCGAGGCCTGGGCCTGGCCGTAGGGAGCAGAAGCCTGTCCCACCACTCCACCACCAGAACCCCGCGGAGCTACGACCGACGCAGCTTGATCTCTCGCTGCATCTCTCGTGCCACTGGTACAGTGACGCGAGGGCTCTCGCCTCTAGGTCCCATTCCCAAGGCGGAGATCTAGCCAGTGCACGAGCCGCCTCGTAGGAGAATAGCCCTATGTCATTGTTGCCTAGATTGACTTAATATCAGAGCCAAACATTTTTAGCAACTTGTCAATCGTTTCAATGTTCATTTATTGGTAATATAACGGAACAAGGATCTTTCGGTGTGTGTGTATGATTTCCAACTGACGCCGGCTGCGCCGTAGGTAGTAAACACACGTCCAGACAGTAAATCTCGCAGTGGCAATACTGAGATAGCGGAGCGCGGGCGGCGCGCGGCGGCGGCTCGAGCTCGCTCGCGCATGGAGAATGTATACTCCTGTTTTTTACATTTCTATGGCATAGGTACTCGAACACGCATCTTGCAAGCTCGAGCATGGTCGAGCTTCGAGCATCAAGTTTGGACGTGTATTTAATTTTGCAATGTATGGAATTGTCATAAGATGAATTTTCAGTAGTCTCAGAAAATGCTCTGCTCTTGGTGTGCGCTGACGCTAGTAGGTATAGACGCCAGAACATTAAGCTAGCCAAAACTGTAAAATTATCCCAATCAACTTTAAACCTTATGCTTTAGGGATAAAGTTGAAAGTGTAGAAATTTGACAGATTGTAGTCGCTTGGATATTGGCGATGAAGGTCAGATTTCAAGTAGCGTCTGTACATCCACATTTCGCCAGTTATGTTTAAGTCCCATGTAATAGGGGGCGAGCTTATGCTATTTATTATTTAATTGTCGGCCATAGTGCCCATAGTAAATTCTCACTGCTGAATGAAGGATGACTGAAGTTACGTGGCAGTAAACTTATCATTTTACTAAGCAGGAGCGGACAGCTACTGAGGGGAGGGAACAGCAACAGCTCCAATAATGAAACAACGCGTTCGTCAAAAGCATTATTTATTTATGTTCAAATAATAATAAATAATAACCAAAACATTCTGTACATACATAAATAAATCACAGACAAAACTCAATAGTACTGATTTTTTGTTGTTTGTGTAAATCGTATAATGTATTCAAAGAAAAATAAGTAATCCAGTTTTAATCGTGGTATGCCGATCATATTTTAATTTACTTTCCGTATTACACAAAACATTTCTTTGGTGGTCGATGTATTTTTAAAATAAATTTAATTCCGTTATAATAACAAAATTTTAAACATTTTTAGATTCTGATGGTTAGCTAGTTTAAGGATAGTCGACACGATTTATTAAAAGGTTAAGGCCGTGTCCTAATACAGGGTGTTACGGAAAGGGTATATCAATACAAACGGGTTGAAGAGTGTATCTGGTCTAGAATCTCTGTACAAAATTTCAGCTCAAAAGCATTAACTTTGAAATTGCTTAATATTTTTTTATTTCGACATCACGGCGCTGCACTGGCGCGCGGCGGCGTGATGTGAGTGTACTAGGCGCACAGACACACTACAGATAATGGATAATGACCCTCGTAGTGCGGTGACACGTTTGTTATGATTTCAATTTAATAAACAATCGAAATAAAAAAATATTAAGCATTTTAAAGTTACTGCTTTTGAGCTGAAATTGTGTACAGAGATTCTAGATCAGATACACTTTTCAACCCGTTTGTATTGATATACCCTTTCCGTAACAGCCTGTATAAGCAATCGTGACGCGCTTATAAAATGTGGAGACAACCTTAGAGCATTAGGGTCCTTTCACACAGACCGGCTCGGAGAGGAGAGCAGATTCTTATCACGTTGAAAACAGAGTTTTTAGTATTTTTAGTAAGGTTTATTTTTGCATGTGCACTGCTTTTGTCATTAAGAATGCTTGAACGCGCTTGGTGTGAAATAATAAGAGGAGCTGACCGGCTCCGATCGCGTACTTTTTCTCGTTCGCGCAGCTGTTCGGCTCCGATTAAATGCTCTATCTCGCTCGCGCAGCCGATCGGCTCCGATTGCGTGCTCTTTCTCGCTCGCGCAGCAGATCGGCTCCGATTGCGTGCTCTTTCTCGCTCGCGCAGCCGATCGGCTCCGATTGCGTGCTCTTTCTCGCTCGCGCAGCCAATCGGCTCCGATTGCGTGCACGCCGCCAAACAAAACTTGGACTGCGTGGAATACTGGTACAGCCTTTGTAGTGTATCCACCCGGCTCCGAGCGCATCCGACCGGCTGCGAGTGCATCCGACCGGCTCCGAGCGCATCCGACCGGCTGCGAGTGCATCCGATCGGCTCCGAGCGCATCCGACCGGCTCCGAGCGCATCCGTCCGGCTGCGAGTGCATCCGACCGGCTGCGAGCGCATCCGACCGGCTCCGAGCGCATCCGCTTTCAGATAGCTTCCAGCCGGTCTATGTGAAATAGTTGGCGGCTCCGCTCCGACCAACTCCAAGCGTATACGATCCGGTCTGTGTGAAAAGAAAAATGCGCGCCGATGCTCTCCGAGCCGGTCTGTGTGAACGGACCCTTATGGTTTAATGCTCTAAGGGAGACAACAATACGATAGTAATTAAAAACACTGGCAACACTAACGCATAGGAGTACTTATTTTGAAATAATAAGAAAAAAATCCATCGAAATTAAAGATGTGATTTTTTTCAAACAAACAATAGTGATGGGCTGACTAAGGTTTTGCTGATTAGCCGACTTGCTTTAGTGACTATACTATTGGATTTTTTTAAATGCTGGCTGGAAATATCGGCGTGCCCTTTTATAATATTTCTAACGTGACTTTTCTATCGTAAACATCCACGTACAATAACACAGGGAAATAAAATGTATGGAAACAATATATGAAGACACTTTTATATTTCCGTCCACAGCAACGTCACAGCGTGCACATATTTCCATACATTTTATGGACGTGGTCGAGGACGTCCACGGTCCACGGTAATATCCGGACATTAGTTACTATAAAAGCGCGTATTAATTAAACGAAGTTTAATTTATTGTTGTATTGTCATCTCCACCTTGTTTGGACACAGATGTAGACGCCATTTTGACCGTCATTTCATTTCAAATGATTTGTTTAGTCGGAAAAATCATCATAATGCTAAACGATTTGTACTAGCAAATATGCAACATATCTACATAAATCTTTGGTACCCATAGGTACCGAAGATTTGGTTATAACAAAAAAATCGACCTTGGTATGTTTTAAATATAATAAGGTAAATATAATTACAACAGCTTTGTACGCGTTTTGGTAGGATTTCATAAAAGCGTCACTTGGAATAGAGCTGAAATATCCTATTTAGTAACAGATCAATGATTTTTAGACAGGCCTGATGGTCTAGTGGTTAGTGACCCTGACTGCTATGCCGGAGGTCGTGGGTTCGATTCCCACCCAGGACAAATGTTTGTGTGATGAGCACGATCATTTGTTCTGTGTCTGGGTGTAATTTATCTATAATATGTATGTATTTAGAAATATATAAGTATGTTTATCAGTTGTCTAGTACCCATAACACAAGCTCTGCTTAGCTTGGGACTAGATGGCGTTGTGTGACAGTTGTGAAAAAAAAAAAAAATTAATAATTACTATCCAGCAGATGCAGCCAGCAATTAATGGGCCATATAATTTTCTGTTTCTTTTCTATTGAATGACGCTGCCCCATTGGCTGATCTGCTATAAATATATAAGCGCATACTTAAAAAAAAAAAGATCGGCTCTTTCCACTTCGGTCCAAAATATTTCAATTAGAATAGATTTTAACAAAAAAAAAAAAATAAACGAAAAATTAAATTGCCTAGTTATTCCAACAATTCTATCACGATTATTTTCACATCGAAATACTTTTTAAGTAGCTTTCCTTTAAATATTAATTTTTTAACATCGATGTAGGCATCAGCTATTGTAACATTATTATTGTGGAGCGCGCTTAGTAACTATACTCCATTTGTTTAGGTAATTAAATAAAGGTAAACAAAAAAATCACGTGCCGTGGTTATCCAACTAAACGTAATACCAGTCTATTCAGTTGTCATGCTACGTCACAGTTGTACTCTTTAATTTAGCAACGTTATAATTCGTTAATAATGTTGCTAAATTGAAGAGTACAACTGTGACATAGCATGACAAGTGAAGTGAGTGATATTACGTTTAGTCGGCTAACTAAGTCACGTGGTTTTTTTGTTTACCTTTATTTAATTACCTAAACAAATGGAGTATAGGTAGGTTCATTATACAGGGTTAAATTAAATTAGCTAGTGAAACTGCAGATGTGATGGGATCGATATCAAAACGCGATAAAACAATATTTTTTTGGTGTCAACGACCGCTGGTATTGTTGTTACTTAAGTAACAGTAAGTATGAGTTGTGAAAATCTGTTTTCTTTTGTGTTATCGTGTTCAGGGTGCTTACTCTTGAATTTAATTCCGATAGATCGACATTAGAATTGTGACGTTTCGTACTTTTGAGTTCGGTTTAATTGAACTAAAAGGTAAAATTGGGTGTCCATTTTGGTGAACTAAGTGGAAATTAGGGCCGGGCTCCAAAATCAATCATCCAATTTTACCTTTTAGTTTAATTAAACCGTACTCAAAAGTACGAAACGTCATAATTCTAATGTCGATCTATCGGAATTAAATTCAAGAGTAAGCACCCTGATATCGATACTCATCACGGTCTGTAAAATATACTAAAAAAAACCTGAATTTTCAAACTGATTTTTTAAGTGACTAGAATACCTGCAGCCGATGACCCCAAAAAAGGCATCAAATTAATTTATTTTTTATTTTATCATGTTTAGTTATCGAAACACATCACGTCTGCGGAATTTCACTTATTTATTTAATTTGACTCTGTATTGTTTTTTTGTTTGCTCAGCTGTTATTTGCTATAGAAGATAACGTGTTTATAGTGGCATATAAACGCCATACATGGTGAAAATAAAGTTCTCTAAAGCCCAAACACTGTACAAAGACAACAACAATCTAGATACTTCCATTCACTAGTAGCCATCTACAATATTTTATATTTTTTTTTCACTTTTAGTCATTAAGCTTAATTGGTCACAAAAATGACAAAAACCGGAAAATATTTTTGTAGATTTTATTCGATTAAATGAAGCGAAAATAATTTTATATTATTTATCACCAGTAACGTTAAAACTAGCGGTATACAGTGCTATTAAAATATACTATGGTTTATTCCACGGTATAAACGATGATAGAAAGTATAGAAACAATAAACTGTTTAGATCTAACCTCCTAGTACAGACGCCAGCACATCAACCTACTACAATCTGTCAAATTTCTTTAATAGATTTTCAACTTTATCACCAAACCCTAAGGTTCAAAGTTGATTGGGAAAATCTGACAGTTTCGGGTAGGTTGATGTGCTGGCGTCTGTACATGGTCAAAAAGGTTTACGAAGCCAGCATAACGTCATTATTTTCACACTGCATTATAATCCACGTTTTTAAAGAATAATGCTGGGACCACACTTCAATAAACCTGACATTTTTAACAATATTCGATAATAACCGAATCAACAGCGGGATTTAGCCGTGTGAATACAGCGTTACTTTGAAAAAAAAAAAGTTATGCACTATGCTGTGTGAATGTAGTTATTTTTTTTTTTTTTTGGAAAATCATCGGTTTGCTACGTCGATTATAAAGCTAATATAAAATCCTACGAGCTACGCTGCTACCACTCGACACATTACCTCACACGACACTACGCGTCAGATCCTAGACTCGCCAAATTGCTATGACCAGAAACACTTTTTTAGTTTTGAAGCATTAAATATGCTTTACACTATGGTACATGTTGGGAAACGAGTAATGTCCTTTGTCCACATGCGCACTTACGGCCCGGGTACCCGCAGCAGGACGTGATAACAACATGTGGCCGCCACACCACGCAAAAAGTTTGCGAGGTATATGTATCATTTTGCCGTCTGAACATTACAACTTATTTTGAATTTGCGTAAGTAAGATGGAGCGTGCAATCCGGGCCGCTACACAAAGATAGTGTAACTCACTAGTCTTGAGATTTTCAAGCAGCGATCAGCGATATTGCACTGCATATGGCAAGCATGCTCTTGGAAATTACTTTAAAAGTTTTTGCACGGATATCTTCTAATATGTCAGTTTGTGTCCGTTACTTGCATGCAAATTTTATTTTTACAAGGAAGCCCAAGGTCTTTATTAATTTGGAAATAGATTCGAGAGTTACTCGACAACATCCGCTATTCGAATTTAAAGCGAATAAATTCGATGATAATTTTAAGCTTTCTTCTGAGATATATGCAACACATACGTTTTACATTCAAACCAAATAATTAACAACGTATACACTAAAATTAACTATATCCACTAAACTTAAAATAGGTATTAAATGGAATTACTAAAATACACTAGTTCTCACTTTTCCGTTTATAGTACTAATAAGAATTTTGAGTGAATAAATAGTCATTTTGTATTGAAAACTGAGCGTTTTTAAACATTAAAATGTGGAGACGAAAGGGGATTGAAGATTTTATATGGAGTCTGGCAATAGCTACAGTGTCCGTCATTTTGTTTTTTTTTTTTCAAAATGACGGCTACGCATGTAACATTTTGCTTTTTTTTTACAAAATGGCGGCCACGCATCAAGCCTATTGAAATCGGTAGCTGACTTTAATCCAAGTAGAAAAAAACGTAATAAGACTAAGCATAATAGGTATCAACTAGTATCAAATCAAACGTGCCCAACATTTTGAAAAAAAAATCTAAATGGCGAACAGGTTGGTATGCCACGAACCTTCAAGCCCTTTTCCACATACAATATTTAATCGCGACATTAATTTTTTTTTATCCGCTAAACAAAGTACTTATGTTGTTCAAAAGCGTAAACAATCGCGAAATATAGCAGATAAAAAATATTTTTGGGATGTCAAAAAATAATTACATTTTATATTACCTAACTTCATCGTGCAAGTGAAAAATAGCGTTGATATTTGATACTAATGTAAATATATTTTTTGTTATTTCATAGAGTTTGGTTATAAGTTTGGACATCAATAAATTATTGTATTAACAATTCCTCGAAAATGAACTAAATCTATGCAGCACACTAATAGCGTAACACATATCACTCACAATCTGAATCATTTTGAAGGGTCTAATCCATTGCTTTACATGTTCGAAAAATTTGTCTGTTCGACAACGTAAATGTCGCAATGAATGTTGTTGAACTGTCAAAATGAAAGCCATTCCCACTGTTCGTGTAGTACGCAATTACCCCGCAGGACTTAATAAAATATTACATTGACTATTCGAAATATATTATTAACATTTTTCTAATAAACAGGTGCAATAATAAATATGAGTATATTGTAACAGAAGTTTTGTGACGTCTATTATTTAGATAAATATAATACAAGCTTTATACTGGATTTTTAATACAAACTATACTGGCAGTTTATACATGGAGATTTTTTTTTAAACATCAAATAATAATCTAAGAATGTTTTCAGAGAGTACTATTTTATTCGACACTTTAAATTTCCTAGTACTTTTCTCGTCCAGTCCCCTTTCTCTATCTACAGATGTTTGAATTGGATAAGAAGACTACATATATTTTGGCTCAATATGGAAACAAAGTTGTTCTACAGAACAAAGATGTAACATCACGGATATTTTTCCCGAAGCGTTAGACAGTGGTGTACCTATAGTACACCCACATTGGGCCAGCTATGTTTAAATCCCATGTAATAGGGGGCAAGCCTATTGCCATAAATCCAGACTCCGGGCTGCGAAAAAACCCATTAACACGTTGCCTGAACTGTGCATCGAACCCAGGGGCCAGAACAAAGAGTGATGACGATATTTGTGACATTGTTTTGAGACCCTCAAATCTGAAAATACGCTTAGATTTGATGTAACTTAGCGATTTCATCAGCTTTTCACAACTATTCAATGACATTATATACTAATCGATTAAAATATATAATACTGCATCTCACTAAGATAGCGTATAGTTCGCGTCAAATAACTTTGCCACTCTGAAGTAGGCAGCAAGTCACTGCGAAGTAGTTTATGCATAGGAATAAAACAGCAGCGCGCATGCTCGGCGTTCGGAAAGCCTAGCTTCAGAGCGGCAAAGTTATTTGACGCGAACTGTACTAGTGGTTATTTATTAAATACGACTACTACATAAACTATGTTTAAAGTATTTGGTACAAATTGTCAATATATTTGAGGTGTTACCAACCTAAGACGGGGTAGGTCAACCTTTTTTGGTTAGGTATTCACGCCAAAGATTTAAATCGTTATATTTGCTCTCACCATACTAGGTCGTGCGAAAAAAGTGTCCATATTGAGAAAAATGAGCTTACATAATAATCCTGGCGTTGCTATGACAATCGAGTCAAGTCTCTGCTACATTGTGTGTGACAGAGCCGTCAAAAGCGAAGAGAAACGCGACTTCTGACGCGGTAGGGCGAATGCGAATTAAATCTTTGATTCGCATAAATAACAATTTTGACCTGAAATAGATATAGTTATTTTTTTATCAACTATAGATAGTGGAACTCAGAAACAGCCAACCTATTCGTGATATTTTTGACTTATATGACCTCGTCATAAGTTGATAACGTCCCAAGTATAAATAAAAACAAGACTTTCAATGAACATGAGCTGCAATGACATTACAATTACGGCATATGAATCATGGCCGATCCGAACTTTGCGCAGAAGGCTGCGCAATAACATTTTTTAGGAACCAAATGGTGACATGAGGCGAGTGTGAGTGAGAACATGCGCGAAAGTTCGGAGAGCCTATGTTCAGACCGGCCATCGGCCATCTTGTATATGAGTTTAACAATTTTACCGGCTGGTATATTTTCAGGTGAGGGTGACCTCAAGAAACGCGACTTTAGATATCTACAACCCGCAAGAGTTAACTTGAAACTTCGCTCGGATGACGTAAGCGCGCGATAATGTGACGTCGAAGGAGCCGCTCGGGTCTCAAGTAAGTTCTTGCGCGTTATAGTGCTAAAGAATAATTGAAGAAATACTTCTACGCAGACAAATGTAACAATAAGTACGCGAATTAATATTATTAATAATTTAACAATATATTCATTCAATTCTATATTTACTAGATAAATTAAACTGAAAAAAATAATTACAATTATCGTTTAGTTAACTTTTATTCTCGCTATCTTTTTTAACTAGATGAGGCCTTAATTGTAATACTATAATTAATTATAAAGGAATGTCAATTTTTATAAAAGTAGAGAAACAGCGCAGATATTAATTTCGCATTTATTATAAACTTTTATTTCAAACTTTTTATATGTTTTTCTAAAAACTATCAGCTACTTATAAATGTTTGTCAAAACCTCTAATCAGTACGGTACAGCTTTATAAAAGACAATTTGCGCTAATATTTATACTTTTTGAGCTATATTTAACTTTCTAATGCTCTATTGTAAGTGGTAACATCAAAGCATTTACATAACCCAATTTCGCAGTTCCCTAAAAAAACTTTCAGATAAAAAAAAAATACATAAACGATTTGCTATTTTTTCACAATGGTTTTTGAGAATTCTTCTATCTGTGAAAATTTTATTCTGAAAATATAATAAAAAAAAATCTTTAAATTTTTTAGGAAATGGCGAAACATGGGCAACATTTCTATAAGAAAGTAGTTTATAGTCATTGTAGCTGATAGTTCATAGTATGTGCTCAAAAACTTTAATATCATTACGAAGCCTGTACTAGATTAATTAATACGTATAAAAAGTCATGGAAAAACAACAAGACAATACATCAATATTGAGGTAATCAAAGCTTACTTGTATGAGCTTAATTTTTTTTTAGGAAGATTCATAGTGAAGGGACAAACACAGTTGCACAACTCAGAGGGAACAGCTCATTGTTGCTAGTTTACGGTACAAGTAAATGGTGCATGTCATGATACAGCCAACTTCAAACTGTAGCGGTATCTACAACGCCACATGCGAACAACGCGTCATACTGACGTCATGCGAATCCTGCATCTCGCAAGCAGAGTTTACCGCGCAATTAGCATAGATACAACAACCCGACATGAATCATTGGGAAGTTGCCCGCCAGACACAACACCCGTCTGGTCGGAGGATCCTCCCATTTCTATAGAGTATGAGTGAACTTTAAACCCTGTTCCTCATATCTCTATAAAACCAAGTATACATTGTTCTTATGTTGATGGCAATCTAAATGGACTCCGCCCAGAAATCGGTTACGTGTTTGACGCTATCACTAACGTCCATCAGTTCTTGTAACGTGCAGCTGACAGTACACGTAGAATATCAAGTATCCCATCGTTTGTGGAACAGCACCACATTTACACTCCAAGGCGGAGTCGTCTATGAATCTCCACCTGCACAGGTTTTCCTTGCTTCGGCCAACTTGGGTCCGGAGTCTGTTTAAAGACTTCCAGGTTACCCAAGGTAACTGATGTCCAGGTGGGAGGTCTTCAGCGGGTGGAACGAATGGTTTGGGTAAGGAAGAACTGTCTCGCCACAGCTTCAGTCTTTTGATCGTTCGCTAATGAGTAAGTATACATTGACAAGAATTCACTTAATTGTCTAGTCACAAAACATATTACACATTCGGTACTTAATTGTAGCTACACATTGATACAGTATTACGGAACACAAATTGTAGACAATCAAATTAATTCTTTATCTTTTTGAGGCTGAATGTTTCTATGACGACACATCGAGCTAAGGCTAATTTCAGTTTAAGCTGAGCTCGAATTGTATAGGGTTTTAGGGCTATGTACCCAAAGGGTGCCAACGGTTACTAAGGCTCCGCTGTCAGTCCGTCAGTCTGTCAGCGGGCTGTATCTCATTAACCGTAATAGCAGTTGAAATTTTCACACAGTGTGTATTTCTATTGCCCCAGCAATGAGAAATTGAGAACATTATAGGCTGATTATGCTAAGTACTAATATGTGAACATGTGACCGTTTCTATGAACTTTTAACTGTCCCCTCTAGATTGTAAGAAAGATGGATTAACAATTAACTGTCTTATATCACTTCCTAACGCTAAAGGACCGTACGTTTCAACCCTGCAAACTATTCGTATCATTAAACATCGTAAACTACCTTCTATTAGTTTACTAAATACTGTATGGTTTGAATAACACACATAATACGAAACTACAAATCCAACTGTACAATGCAGACTAAGTCTACGCCATTAAACATACGTAATTGTGCACACAAAATATAAATTAATTAATTAATTATAAAGGAAAATATATCACTGGGTATGCGGCATCCTTGGACAAAAGAAATGAATATTTTTTTCACCTGGCAACACTGGGTTGGTGATGGCAACACTGTCATTAGAGCGCGACAAGCCTAGTGTTGCAGCCGCGCCATTTTTCTTGGAGTTTTCTGTGCTCTTCGTATTGTTGTTCTGTTACTTGCTTTACGGCGGGTGCAGCCTGGAAGGGAAAAAAACTTGTGTTAATTAAAAATATCAAAAGTCTTCACACAATGGGTGCCTGAAGATGGACGGCGTCGCCGTCCGGCCCGGAAAGAGATGGCGAGATGACCTGGATGCGTACCGTGAGGGCTAGTTCGAGGTGGCGCGAGAAAAGAATTCCTGGAAGGCTTTTGATTTGGGGGAGGCCTTTGCCCAGCAAAGGATCAGTAAGTAAAGGCTAATAATAAAAAATATATATTTATAGTGGTTTCGTAGAATGTCAATAAATACAAATGTATATGCCATCGCATAAGGTAGACGTCTATCTATCATACTCAGTGGCTTTGAAATACAGAGAAGTTTTCATACTAAAACATGAACCGATCTCATCTAGTTTTAATATGTTATTATGTTTTTTTGACGTGTAAAAGTGTTTTTTATTTAAACCAATTTACTTGAATAAAATATAATTTATATGAGAAAATACCCATAAATCCAAATGTATTTATCTATCTGATATGAATTAAGCATTATTAGAAACAGAAATCAAGAGTTAGAGAACCCTTATTGGATTACTATGCCGAGAAAATATAATAACGAAATATAGACGAACTAAGGGCATTTTAATTTTGATCACAGCAAGTTATTTATTTAAATATATTTTGAGATAATGTGTTTTCTTTAAGCCAAAATATTAATTAAAATGATATCTTACCTTAATCTTCCTCGGATCCAAATTAGCTCCAAGATTTTGGACTCCCTTAGCCAACTTAGTCAGCGGTGAGAGTACCATATCCTTAGTAGCGCTTCCAACAGGACTAGCAATATTCTTGAATTGCCTTATAGCAGACTCGCTGTGCGACTGCGCTATATTCAGCGTGATTTCGTGCTGAGAGTTCGAACGCACGTGGAAATTCACTCCCTCTGATTGGCTATCATCGAAGTTTAACTCGTTAGAACTGTGTGACAGTTTCTGAGCTAGCAACAACGAGTTAGGAGGCGCTGGCTTCGCGAAAGCTCCGTCCACTTGGATTTCTGGAGTCCTCGACGAGTCTATGTTAAACGGGTTGATTTTGTCAATGTGTGTGACATGGCTAGGCGTTTTCGAAGCTTGCATGTCAACATTACTCACAATCTGAGACGGAATGAAAACCTGCGTATCATGTGGTTCTATCTTGGAGGAATACAGAGGATTCTGAATGAGTTCACAGTCATTTTCAGCCTCGCTTTTCTGTCCGGGCTTGCCTAAGTAATGTTGGGTGTTTTCGAAGTTGTCTAGAGTTGGTTCGAAGATGTTTGTTCTGTTTTCGTCATCTGAGGAGTAGTCAGAGCTCATGCCATCGGAGAGGCTGCCCTTCTTCTTGTTGTCCTTGTTTTGTCCGAGGGTAAAGATCTTCTTGGTTCGAGAAGCGCTCTGGTCAAATTTCAGCTGTAGACTAGGTCGAGCGCGCGCGTTTAAAGAGTGACTCAGCTTGTTCAACTTACTGAATTGTTCCGTCATGTTGGTCAGGGCTTTTGATCCTAGAATGAGATTTTATCTTAAGGCTGTGTGCATTGTGAAAGCTGAGAACGTCGCAAATATCTGTCATATACCGGTTTTGATTTATTTGCCATGAGGGAATAAAGGACTTTAGGATGAATGGAAGGGAACCATTTACTTTTTTCTTTACTCAACCACCGAATACAGTGTCGAAATATTTTATCAGCTAAGTAAGCTGAGTTTTTTGCTTTTACTGGAAATGCTTGCAAAAATCCCAGTTTGTTTAGGCCGATTGGAAACGTGAACGCTGCGGCGACCACCGATATCGTAGGAAACCAAAGCTTTAGCCAATCAGCGCATCCGTCAGTGCACAACGTTCATATCAGCCAATCAGCGCTAATAACGTGAGCGGTGAGTCGCGACTTACCTAAGATGAGCCGGATTTTTGCAATGACCCAGGAGATAGCTCGGATGATTACGAAAATCTTTCTTAGATTCCAAAAATCTGGCCTTTTGTATTCGTCCTAGCATTTTCGCAAAGAGCCGATTTTTTCGATTATCCTACGACACATACCTATAATTAAACCATTATATGGGAATCACTTTGATGCAGATGAATACTAGTGTTTTACCTCCTCCACAACCTAGTAACTCGGTACCCTTTGGTAAGACTGGTTGTTAGATTTATGAGTTTCTGAGTGCCCTAGCGACTTTCAAAGATCTACAATTGACAGCCGGGATCAACGGTGGCTACAGCTACTTATCCAAACTAATATTATAAATACGAAAGTAACTGTCTGTTTGTTACCTTTTCACGCCTTAATGGCTGAATGGATTGCGATAAAATTTGGCACGCAGGTAGACCATGCTGGGTTAGGACATAGGATCTTTTAGACACAGGTCCCTTTGGGCTCATTTCCGATCTCAAAACGGGCGAACCCGCTGGCTAGCTAGTCTAATATAATTCTAAAGTGATAAACTAACAGTCTGCGAAGAATTGTTCATTCGTTCACTCGTAGTAGCAACCACGTTGCGATGCAGAATCGTCGGTTGGGACACTATTCTTAATATGCCCTTTGGAGTTATTTTCTTTGCAGTTGGAGCACTTTTGTCTGATAGGATAGAGGGAGAAAGGATATAGTTAAGGAAGTAATAGAGAGAGAGAGAGAGAGAGAGACGAAAGGAGGACGCGTAAAGATACGGTTGGTTTGGTTAAGTTACGGGGTTTCCTAGAAGAGCGTTTCCGTCACATTTATAACGGACGTCATCAAAAACCAAACCATAGCTTTACTATATGGCGAGGCTTTGACGACGGGTATGGCGTAATAATCATTCAACAAGGCGTTCAGCTGTACGATATTTCACTGACTAAAGTGTTGGGATCACACGGCAATATCCCGCTGTCCATATGGTTAAAAACAAATTCTGTATGAAATGTTCCGTGAAATGCCTTGCCCCGTGAGACAGCTGTGCTGCTAGGGAGTTCGTTGTGCCACTTCTTCTTCACAGCGAAAGCACTAGGAAGTGGTGAAGTGCGTGTGCTTTGGGGGACTGTCTTATGTAATAATGACGTTCGAAAAAAAAATTACTTTTGATTTTGTTTGATCCCACAACATGATACAGTAAAATATCGCATAGTTCAACGATGTGCGAAGATGTGAACGTAACCATAGTAAGTATCAGTGGAAGGGGAAAGAAGAAGTATATGTAGTATAGTGTTATAGTAATTTTATCTCACGAAGCGACGCGCTCTTTACTTTTCACACACCCCACCGCGTAATGCGGTGCAGTGTGCCAATCGCCTTACCAAAACACAAGTAGTTTTTGAAGTGAAACTTCTTTAGGCGCGCTTGACTTGGGGAGTAAACTGGCGAATGCGTTACGAAAACGTGTGATCGGGCGAGTAGGGAAGGTACGTATTTATGCGACCGGGTTTTTACACCATTTACTGGTTGTTATGCTCCATGGCGTGCGCACATTTTCTTTCTCTCTTCCTCTCATAGCCAAATACGTTTGAAGTTTCACTTCAGTCGTGTGGTCATAAGCACACTCGTTTTTTTTAATTTTTCAGAATCATGTACTGAATCCATGGTAACAGGTTGTGCGTTGATGTCCCTGCCACCCTGTATGTGAGATGAAGAGCAATACGAGCATGTCTCAGTTTAAGAGTCAGGGCGAATTTGACAGACCAAACCTTGATTTTACATTGCTAAGTGAACATTTTCTTTGCTCCTGTTTCATGTTTGTTATTATGTATATGTATATATTTATATAGATTAATAGTACTTTATGTATGTATTTATTGTATTGTGTAAATGGTACACCACAGACTACCTACAGTATTTGTCTGTCCTTCCCGTTTTTAATCCATCCAAAGGTTGTCTTTAAAAGATCGCTCTTAGCGATAAGACCGCCCATTGTGTCACCCATTGTAAAGTTTTCTATATTTATGTCTGTAATTTATATGGTGTACATAATAAAGAGTATTCTATTCTATTCTATTGTAAACAACACGATTTCAACCTTATTTCTATAAAAATAACGTTCATATTCAGATGGAACGTATGAATATAGAATAGAATACTCTTTATTATGCACACCATATAAATAACAGACATAAATATAGAAACTTTACAAAGGGTGACACAATGGGCTATATTATCACGGAATATGAACGTTATTTGTATAGAAATAAGGTTGAAATAGAGTGAAACGCCTGCAAACTGACTCCCAAACATGCTTGATCTTGTCATAAATGTATAAGTATTATGTTTTTTTTGTTTGAAGGAATAGTCAAGGAGGGAAAGAAGGAATAAATTATTATTATTACATATGATGATGACTCACCAACGCTCCGGATGTCGGCAACGAGTTGCGTTTCGCTCACGTTACGTGTGAGGGTGGGCAGTCGCGACAGATCCAAGTAGGGGGAGGATCGAGCACTGCCCGACTGACCTGGGTGAACCTGATAATGTCAAAGGGTACTTATTTATTTTCAGAGAACACTTTAGGCATAAGCCTCCCACAAGGTGGACCGATGTGCAGGCCGCAGAAATCCGCTGGATGCGGGAATCACAGAACCGGTCGAGGTGGCGGTGGTTGGGGGAGGCCTATGTCCAGCAGTGGACGTCTTTCGGCTGAACGAATGACTTAACGGCATAACTTCCTCCTAGGTTCTTTATCTTAGTTAAGTAAAGGTTTATATACAATAGTATTTTAATACAGCACCTGAATTTAACCGGTCAAGCGGCGCGGTTCGCCGATCGGCGACGAAACAATAGAAAATCAATTGTGTCTCATTAGCGGAGCTTGACAGATTAATAGCACTGGATTGAAACTAGCGGCTGCTCTATTCTACTCCAGCGGATATACTGGGCACTCGTGACCGTAGTACTATTTGCATGACGGTTGCGCACTAGATGCAATTTCTATCAGTTCCATTTTAGGACTGATTCCCTATTCGGATTAAACTTGGATCATCCTGGGTTTAGTGCGCAAACGCACTTACAGCGAGTGTCTGAGATATTACAGTATTATTATATTTACAGTATAAAAAATCATCAACTGCCGCATACTAAACTTCGATATCTTCTCAACCTATATGTCTGAGACGGCTGTCATTTTTTCGCGATAATGATGTTGGTCCCATAAAGTTGTTCAGTTTGATGGTCTGTATCATACCCTCAAATTTCCCCAAACCTTTCTGAACCACCCTGTATATCTTTTCAGTGGAATAAAGTTGCAAGTCTGCCAGTTTTTGTATGGAAGAACTGTCACAAATTTAAAATTATTTCTCGGTTAAGAATATTGGAATAATCAGACTCTTAGATATAAAAAAAAAAAACTCTAGAATAATTAGTTCGGGTGAGCAGTGGTAGCCAAGTGGTAACGGCCGCGACTTACGAGTTGTAGGTCGCAGGTTCGAATCCAGACAGGCGCTTTACTTTGTGTAAATTATTTCATAACAGCGGTTAGCTCTCAAAACGGTGAAGGAAAACATCGTGAGGAAACCGGCATGTCCTAGAACCAAAAATTCGAAGACACGTGACATCTGCCAACCCGCACTGGGCCCGCGTGGTGGATTACGGCCCACTCCCTCTCTCTGAGAGGAGGCCAGTGTCCCAGCAGTGGGAACATTATAGGCTGATTATGTATGTATGTATGTAATTAGTTCGTAAATAAAAGTTAGCTTACCTTTGATTTCTTCTTCTCCAATTTGACTCCATCATTGAAGGGTATCGGCGGCAACTTAGCAACGTCCCGCGCCACCATCAGCGACTCACAGATCGAGTGTAATGATTCTGGAAAGAAAAAAAAAAAATAATTTCAGGAATGCGTTCATAGGGTATTAGTAAAGTCTGTTTCGTTGGCCCTGCGCCTGATCTCTCCCCGCGAGTGTCGGGTTGCGTCCCGCCGGACTGGGAGAGTGCGCCTGTGTCTGCGCACACACGTTGGCCCTGCGCCTGATCTCTCCCCGCGAGTGTCGGGTTGCGTCCCGCCGGACTGGGAGAGTGCGCCTGTGTCTGCGCACACACGTTGGCCCTGCGCCTGATCTCTCCCCGCGAGTGTCGGGTTGCGTCCCGCCGGACTGGGAGAGTGCGCCTGTGTCTGCGCACACACGTTGGCCCTGCGCCTGATCTCTCCCCGCGAGTGTCGGGTTGCGTCCCGCCGGACTGGGAGAGTGCGCCTGTGTCTGCGCACACACGTTGGCCCTGCGCCTGATCTCTCCCCGCGAGTGTCGGGTTGCGTCCCGCCGGACTGGGAGAGTGCGCCTGTGTCTGCGCACACACGTTGGCCCTGCGCCTGATCTCTCCCCGCGAGTGTCGGGTTGCGTCCCGCCGGACTGGGAGGATCGTTATGAAACCTGGACTTATAGTTAATATAAGTCTGAAATCGCCAACCCGTCTTGAGCAAGCGTGGTGATCAATGTTCATAAAGTTAGCGCCACGAAAGATGAGACTTGACCCCGCCGCCCGCGCTCTTTCCACCGCCCCTATGACGTCCGGTCCCGTCCCGCGCTCAGACCTCATACCGCTAAAGATACCTAAAATCGTGTACTAATACTATAATATCTGTATCCAATAGCAGATAATTGTAAAAATAACAGAATCAAACAACCCCAAACAAAATTAAATAAAGCGAATCAAATAATAAAAAATATAAAAAATCGTGTACTGCGCAAGTCAAACCACGTGGTGTGTCAAGTCTCATCTTTCGTGGCGCTAACTATACCTTATTGTATAAGAAGAGTGTTACTTTTTTTTATATAACTTGGTTTTTACTTTATTTTTTACTGTGTTGTTTAGTTTGTGATCTTGCTGTACGAGTCGCAATAAATACTTTTTCTTTCTTTCTTTCTAAGAGGGCTTTGCCCAGCAGTGGGACAGTAATAGGTCGCCCTGGGTGTACACGTACTACATCCACTGATGTAGTACGTGTATAGCTATAGTGTACCTATCATCTCGTCGCGCGTGTTGATGACGACGGCCATGTTGTTGAAGAAGCGCAGCGACGTGGAGCGGAACATGTGGAAGTAGCCCGCCTCGCCGCCCTGGCTGTAGTGGATGCGGATGCAGTAGATTGGCTCTGTACCGCTTTTGCGGCCGACGCTGAATAGCTGGAGACAAAAATATGTGGAAAAAAGATAGAATAGAATACTCTTTATTATGTACACCATATAAATTATAGACATAAATAAGATAAGTTGGGTTATTAAGACAACAATTGACGCTTAAGCCTCTTATCCACTACGAGACAAATGTCTCACAACACGATTCGCTAAAGGTGTTGGGTGAAGTCGAGCGACGTTGGACGACACTGAAAACTATGAAAAGGTTGGTGAGACAAGGTGTCTGATGACGTTGGTCAACATCGCTCGACGTTGTCCCGCTTATCCCGACACCTCAAAATGTCTCCAGTTTATCCTCAAACTCTAATAACGAAGAATTCACGAACGAAGCATCATGCTAAGATAGGAGCCTTTTGGCCTCGTATAGGAGTTTCTGTCTCATTTTACTTTTGGTTACTTTTTTTTATATAACTTGGTTTTTATTTTTTACTGTGTTTAGTTTAGTTTGTGATCTTCCTGTACGATTCGCAATAAATACTTATTCTTTCTTTCTAATTATCTTGAATGTTTGAAAGGTATTTCCGTTCATTAATTCATTTTAAATTCGCACTCCATTTCATTTATACATGTTCAGTCATAAGTTTAACATCAAACCTACACTGTTACTCACCGTAGTACAGTTAGCGTCGAAGGGCCCCAGCTCTATGAGCGTGACGTCAGCGAGCGGTACGCGCTGCACGCCGAGCAGTCGGTCCGACGTTTCGTCGTAGTCCGCTACATAGTACGCATCGCTTGTTAAAACTAGGACGCTATCCATTTCTGTCTCTTGTGGGTCGCCAGTACTGATAATTGGGAAAAAAATATGAATAAATAAAGAGTTACGTATTCCAGATTAGAAATACGTCAGAAATTCAGTCCCAAAGGGCTCATGTTCATTTATCAGCATTGTGCTTACTCTGCTGGGCAAAATCCATTCACATGGAACTGCTTTGTACTTTTTGTATTCAGCGTATATAAATTAAACAGATCTCCGCAAAAATTTCATGAAAAAAATTGAGGCAGTATGTTTTCTAAGACGTGCCAAAGTCACGTTCAGGCAAGGTGAATTACAATCCATAAATCCGTACTTGCCTTCAAATTCATGTTACACTGATGTACTTAATGCAAAATACATAATACTTTTCTAAACCAAATTCTGTCTGTATCTTACTTGGGATCCGCATCAATAAGTCCCCAGGATCCGAGCACGGGTTCCGTATCAACGAGAAGCTTCTTACAGTCGTCTATTAACGACTTAACGTGCTGCGCCATCGCGGCCGTGTCGGGCTCTGATTCGTCCTGTAACAAATAGATTAAGGGCAGTTATACATATGCATAAAAAAGTCTTTATTGCACACCAAATAAAGACAAGAAAGATGCTTCGTTGGTATATTGGTCGCAAGCGCGACTACTGTTCATAAGGTTCTGGGTTCAATTTCAAAGAGCTGGAAGTCATGGGGAGAGGCCTTTGTCCAGCAGTGGGGTGATGCAGGTTAACAGTAACGACACCCCCTTCTCCCCTGCGTAAGAAAAAATAAGACTTGAATGAATCCCCCCCCCCCCCCCCCCTTTTAATCTTACATAAGATCGGTATCTACCAAAATTGAAAAGAAAAAGTAGCAAAAATTTATAAAACATACATTTTGCTTACTTTTGTGATCTTACGTAAGAATAATCTAGACCCCTCCCACCCTCATGTAAGAAAAAATAAGACTTTTCGGACCCCCTCCCCCCTCAAATCGTCTTACGTAATAAATGAACAACCCCTATGACACAAGCGCAAAAAGCACTACTTATTAATATCATCTTTATACAGGCTTATTTTTTTATCACCATCCAAATTTTTACAGGGTGTAGAACACCCTGTAAAAACATTTTGGTCAAGTAGGTATTGAACTTTTGTATGAAACAGCAGATTTTTTTTTCGTGAGTTCAGAGTTGGTCCCATAGTGAAAGTTGTTCATATTCATGGGTAGAACACCCTGTAAAAATTTGGATGGTGATAAAAAAATAAGCCTGCATATTCTATACATAATACAGATGCATGGCAGGGACATCGAAGCGCAAACTGTAATCACGAATTCAGCACGTGATTCTCGACCCCCTAAGAGTAAAAACTTTTTGTCGGTTATAAAAAAAATCTGCTGTTTCATAGAAAGGTGCAATACCTACGCGAATGTACGAATGCGTAACTTTGCGCGCTGCCGTAAACAGGTATTTTTCGCACGCACAATGCGCGCGTAAAGATAAAAGTTTCCCAGCAATAATTTTCGCTCAATGTCACTTAGTTCGATGTACTATCACAGTCAGAAGTCGACTTGCAATCTCACAAAACTATTAGTTGTACTTATGACCTTCTTCTATAAGAACGTTTGACAACACTACACATTGGCAACTTGTTGCCCGCTTATGATTGTTATTACAAATTTCAATAAGTTAAGTATGTGTTACGGTGGCCAAAGTGGTTAACACTGTGCCTCACATGGCGAACGTTCGGGTTCGAGTCTCACATTAAACATTAAAAATATTTTTTAAGTATTACATGTGAAATAATAATGCCGAGTTGCTAACAAATATTAGGTCCTTACATATGAAATTGGCGTTTTTCGTACTGGCCACTTTAATCACGAATTTCTCCTCTTTGGTAAGGAATTCCAAATTCAAATTTGTACAGCTATTTACTCATGTATTTGTGCTTCGATGACCGTCATTCATTTGTTTTTTTTCTTCTGTTTTTTCTGTTTGCGTCACTCATTTTACAAAATGGAAAATTTAAAATATCGCATTATTTACGAGTACGAGTTCCGCCGTGGCACTAGTGCTGCGGAAACGACTCGAAGGGTGAATGATGTGTATGGCGGTCATGTTGCAAAAGAAAACACAGTTCGTTTTTGGTTCCAACGTTTTCGTTCTGGAAATTTCGACCTGCAGAACAAGCCCCGTGGACGGCCTGAGACCCAAGTTGATAATGGAGAATTGAAGGCTATTGTGGAAGCGGACCCATCGCAAACCACGTCCGAGTTAGCTGCAGGCTTCGATGTTAGTGATAAAACTGTTTTAATTCACTTGAAGCAAATTGGGAAGATTAAAAAGCTTGAAAGGTGGGTACCTCACGAATTGACTGAAGCAAACCGGCAAACGCGCGTCGACTGCTGCGTTACATTACTGAACCGGCACAACAATGAAGGTATTTTAAACCGAATCATTACCTGTGATGAAAAATGGATTCTTTACGATAATCGGAAGCGCTCAGCGCAATGGTTGGATCCTGGCCAGCCAGCCAAATCCTGCCCCAAGCGAAAATTAACCCCAAAAAAGTTACTTGTAAGCGTTTGGTGGACTAGTGCCGGTATTGTTCATTACAGTTTTCTCAAATCTGGCCAGACTATTACAGCTGATGTCTATTGTCAGCAATTACAAACCATGATGGAAAAGCTAGCGGCTAAACAACCAAGGCTGGTCAATCGCTCCACGCCACTGCTGCTTCACGACAACGCCAGACCACACACTGCGCAACAGACGGCTACCAAATTAGAAGAGCTTGAATTGGAATGTCTTAGACATCCTCCGTACTCCCCGGACCTTGCTCCAACAGATTACCATTTTTTTCGCAATTTGGATAACTTTTTGCAAGGGAAAAAATTCAACTCCGATGGGGCAGTCCAAATCGCCTTCAAAGATTTTATTGATTCCCGTCCGACTGGTTTTTTAGTAAAGGGATCAATGAACTACCTATAAGATGGCAAAAGTGCATTGAAAACAATGGTTCATACTTTGATTAATTAAATATATTATATTAAAAAATATTCGACTTTTTGTTCCTTCCATACAAAACGCCAATTTCATATGTAAGGACCTAATATTTTAAAATATTCCACAACTAAACGAAGATTCTTTCGTTTTACAATTATTTTCAATCTTAGCGTCGTTATTAAAATATGAGGGTAGATTTGAAACAAAGTGATAAGTTCACTTTGTAAAGCTACCCTCATAGTTTAACTACTTTACTAGTTTACATAAATTATTCCACTATTCGCTGTTGTTGGTTGGTGAACATAGTAAAGGATTTTTTTTTGTCGTTGATATCAAAATTTGATTCATTTATTATCTATATACAGGGTGAATTTTCCAAGTGGGCGTGGATGGCCAAATCCTAAACTATGAGGAATAGCGAAAAGTACTGAAAGGAGTCGCGGGCTCGATTTTGATGAAAACTAAAACTGCATCATTGGATTTTTGAAAATTCAATATTTCTAGCCAGGAATCGAACCTGTTGATTTTGAAAAAAAAAAACACACACTGTATTATTACACCATTCGATAGTGTCCCTAATAAGGATCAAATTCTGGGAAGTAATGACATACGGCAAACTTAAGGAAAATGTTGAATTTTAATAAACTGCTTCTTTTTTCATACCTTGTTCGAAATGATGCTCAATATTTTTACACCCGAAATACTCGTAGCGCAGTCACCTTCACAAAATTATGTTCTAAATTCAAATTTTAAATTGCAGTACAATCCTTGAGACGTCGAATCCAGCTATGTATTCAAAAACAATTGTCATAATTTTGAACAATTAATCAGTTAAGGTTTAATAGGTAGGTAGCATAAGAAAATAAAAAAGTATTTTGATAAAAATGAGCTCTTTCCTTTAGTTTGCCGTATGTCATTACTTCCCAGAATTTGATCCTTATTAGCGACACTATCGAATGGTGTAATAATACAGCGTGTGTTTTTTTTTCAAAATCAACAGGTTCGATTCCTGGCCAGAAATATTGATTTTTCAAAAATCCAATGATGCAGTTTTAGTTTTCATCAAAATCGAGCCCGCGACTCCTTTGAGTACTTTTCGCTATTCCTCATAGTTTCGGATTTGGCCATCCACGCCCACTTGAAAAATTCACCCTGTATATAAAAATGAAACCCGTTTTCCGTTGTCACGACATAACATGAAAACGGCTGGACCGATTTCGATGAAATTTGGTATAGAGATAGTTTGAGTCCCGGGAAAGGACATAGGATAGTTTTTATCCCGATATTCCCACGGGATCGACATTTACGCGGGTAAAACCGCGGGGCGCAGCTAGTCATATTATAATAATAAATTACCTTTATTATAATATCTATTTGTTCAAAGTAATTTAATAAAATAAATTACTAAAACATACAAATAATAATAATTATACATATAAAACATAAAAAAAACTGGCCCAACTAGGATTCGAACCCGCCATCTATCCCGATCACATTAGCGAGTGCAGCCTCATTACCGATCTAGCTAATGTTAACTTATATTCACCTGTTGAAATTTTGCATTACTATTAAAAAAATAATCAGACTGCGATAAAAAAACAAGTTACTGATATTGCCATCCTTGTCTAGCATTGACCACATCTATGACTATATACTCGTAGTGCGATGCTACACGACGTTAATTTGTTAGCGTTGGAACATGACTCACACGTATAAAAATATGCGTATGTGTGTATAGGCGCCGCAGCTCGTAAAGCGCAGGCGATAATGGTCATTGCGGTGTAAGTGGACTTCTTGCTGTGATAGTACAAAATAAGTAGACAACGGCTTTGTGATGGGTCTTTTCTCTGTGTTCAGCTGCATTGGGTTGGACTGAAAGCTGGCCCCAACACAATTGCGAACAGGCTATCTAGGCAGATTTTTTTTATTACTAAATGGATCTGCTCTTGGCTTCGATCACGCCTGATGGAAAGCGATGGATGAGATCTATGATAAAACGAGCGTGCCCAGAAGATGCCTATTCACTCTTGCTTTGAAGGCAGATGATGATGATGTTGATCTAACTAAGACAAGCTTCACATGCACGCACGTCAAACACAAGAACCTTGACGGAGGTGCATTTGCCGCACTCCGGCACGATCAGCTGGTCGGGGATAGTTCGCGACTCTCCTGTCATCACGTCGATGGCCACTTGACGGAGAGCGTCTTTGAATGTTGAGAGGTAGTATCTGGAACAAGTTCGGTGACTTTAGAATGTATGGTAATGGTAAAGGGGATTGATGTTGTCACTTCGAAGACATACATACATATTTACATAAAATAAGTTACATATTTTGATTTTAAGATTTATTTATTAGTTGATTTATTTGTTAAAAACATATTTAATTATTAGTCCTTTAAGAGCTACTCGAAATTAACTACGTTTAGCTATTTAAAATTAAATAAATTATCTGATTCATATTTTAGTTGGCAACACTGGTGTCGCGGTTTTATTGTTCCCTCACTTACCGCTCGAATATAACGAATGTTGGAATAGGTGATAGGCATTGGTCGTTGGATACAGTGCGAGTGACATCTCCAGAATTGTTATAAAATATTGTAATTGTAATACCAGAAAATAAAGTTATAATTATTGTGCACGTGTGCAGTTTGATTAAAGTCGTTAATATTGAAGACATATATGGAGCCTAGCATACCAACCTGTCCGCCGTTTTTTTTTCAGAATTGTGGCCACGCTTGAAACATAATAGGACCAAACCCCGTAAAGCGTCACGCTTCCTAGATATTAACCTTCAAAGTTGATCACGTGGCATCCATATTTTTAACCGACTTTAAAAAAGGAGGTTCTGTATTCGACCCGTATGTATGTATGTATGTATGTTTGTATGTCCGCGATTATCTCAAAAACTACTGAACCGATTTTGATATTTCATGAGTGTGATCTACGTACTTTCAGGAAGGTTTTAGTATATAATACATTAGGTAATTATTCTTATGTACGAAGTTATATGCATAAATGTACTGCATCTCCGGCATTTTTATGTGAATTTTGATGATTCTTCGAGTCGTGTCTTCAATGTGTGGGGTAGGTACAACTAAAAAGTGAAAAATAAAAACTTTTTTACAAAAAAAAAAAAACAACCGACTTCAAAAAAAAACACTACAAAGTGAAAAATAACTTTAATTTCGGAAGTCGGTGTCATAAAACGAAAATGCTGAAGCAACGACACCGACTTCCGAAATTAAAGTTATTTTTCACTTTGTAGTGTTTTTTTTTTAATTTTAAATTGCTTTCATCTTGTTGCATACACGTTTGACTATTTGAAACTTTATGTTTTCATTGACGTCAGCTATCAAAAAAAAAAAAAAAAAAAGGCTGACAGGTAGGTATGCCACGGAGCTTCAAAGCCCTTTAAAATGTAAAGATTGTACGCCAAAACGAGTATACATTATGAGTATGAGTACTTCATATTAAATGACTAATGCGATAGACAATTTATTCTTGAAGGATAACAATAGGAAGATAATAAGTTCATATTTGCTCACTAAAATTCAAGGTTTTCTCACACATAGAACTCATAGAAAAAATGTTTAGTATAGTAGTGACAATGTATTCTATTCTTAATAACTTGATATTGAATAATTTTATTGGATATTTTTATCATGACGTTAATTTTGATCATGATGTGAGTTATGTTGTTAATTTATAAACAAGATTCTTGTATCATGAACGTTTTTTTTTTAATATTTTTATTATATAGTACGATTTCAAACACAAAGTAAATTGTTTGCGAATAAATTAAATTGAATTCTAGGTTAAGTGTACATACTATGATAGCCACATATTAAGGTACGATTAAATTACACACACACACACACCCGCACACACACACACACAACGCATTACTGAACAGTGATTCCGTAAACATGAATGTTGTTAGAGGTGTCACACAGCGGAAGATATTTTAGAAGTACTCCAGATATTTCTGGAAGCCTTTTACAACATCAACATTATTTGGCAACAGATGCACTTTTAGGCTATTAGGGTTAAAAAAGTGTTAGAATTTCACACATTGCATCGTAACGTATGTCAAAGTTATAGAAAAACGTGTAAATCTAAAGAAATAAGGCTGGATTTAGTGCTATACGGATGGTCCGTGTGGACTACCGTACGGAGCTCCGCAGTACGGATCGTCCGTACGGTCGACCATTTAGTGCTCCACGGAGCACGGAGCCGTCCGGCAGGTCTTCGCGCAGCACTAAACGCTTAGATTAGATACCTCGCGCGTCCGGATACGGACGTACGGAGCACGGACGCGCTCGACGGACGGTCCTCGACCGGATGGACGGACGCTCCGCGGGCCGTGCATTCCTAAACGCAATAATTGATTTCTATACGATAGCTCCGAACAACAGACGTCCGTACGGACCATCCGTATAGCACTAAATCCAGCCTTATAGAAAAAAAAGCGACAACAGCTTTTTGGAAGTTGGAAGCCTGTTTTTAAGGTGAAATCACATCTACACTCACAGATCAGCATTTTTCTGTATCACCGTCTCATTCTCTCACTTAGAGAGATCACTAGAGCGAGAAGTCCATCCGCACGTAGTACAGGCCTAAGAGATACAGAAAATGGTGATTCGTGCAAGTAGATGTGGTTTCATCAACTAAGAGTGCCAAAGCTAACAGGTGACGGAGAGGAGGTCAAGAAAAGCGAAACTAAATTTGATTAGTTATAAAAGTACTCCAATAGACTGACCTCCCCATCCCGTACGCTATCTCCGCACCCAAGAGTTCGCTAGTCAACCCGTGTCCGAAGTAACTCGGCATCATTTCTAACTTAGGCCTTTCTGTGTCCATATTTTCAACCAACATAAGCGAAGCCGTTTTAAAATCGCGCCAAAAACTGTCAAACGTCTCGACGGTCGCCATATTGACTTGCTGTCCGAGCAAAATGTCTATGGCACATTGTGTGATTTCGTCGTTAAAATGGCGGATGATGAATCTGAAAAATTGTTTATGGTTGGTACCCTGGACCCTAAATATTATATTGGGTGGGTGTGTTTTATGGTAAGGCGTTACCTGTTAGCGGATGCGACGCCATCTTTCATTAGTCCTGTGAATTTTCTCTCGCCTGTTCTTGTGTAGTCACCCTGGAGGTAAACGGTCAAAGTATGAGTAAATACCACAGTGTGGAATATACAAACCATCAAATTGAACAACTTTCTTCACGGGACCAACATCGTAATCGCGAAAAAATTATTATCCGTGCCATACATTTGGGTCGAGTAGTTATTGAAGTTTTGTTTGCAACAGTTGATAATTTTCTGGTACATGCTTTAGGGCTGATTTTTTAATCGACAGATATTTTTTATTCGTGGAATAAAATTCGACGCCTGACAGATTTTGTATTGATTTTGTTTTGTGGAGCAGTGGTGGCCAAGTGGTAACGGCCGCGACTTACGAGGTTTAGGTCGTAGGTTCGAATCCAGACAGGCGCTTTACTTTGTGTAAATTATTTCATCACCATTGCTATCAAAACGGTGAAGGGAAAACATCGTGAGGAAACCGACATGTCCTAGAACCAAAAATTCGAAGACATGTGATATCTGCCAACCTGCACTGGGCCCGCGTGGTGGATTACGGCCCACTTCCTCTTTCTTTTTTTTTCTCTGTGTATTTATTTATTTATTGCGTCATGTTCACTGCAAATAAACGTATTTTATTTCTTTCTTTCTAAAGGTGAGGCGCCATGCCAGCTGTGTTCCCTACTACATGCAACCCGTTAGCCTTCAAAGCAATAGTGAATAGGCATCTTCTGGGTGCGCTCGTTCCATCATAGTCATCATCCTTCGCTTTCCACCAGGCATAATCCAGCGGACTCAATTAAAAAAAATTCTATCCCTTTAGGAACGACTTGTGTTTCTGAAGCTATAGTAGTTACCTTCAGCGCCTTAGTGCCAGCATACTGGCGGGAAATCACGTCTCCGTTATCAGCCCACATGGTGAGGAACGCTTGTCGCAGTGAGGGAGGGAGGCCGCAGCCAGGCGTGCCCAGGCCGAGGCGGCACAGTTGGAGCTCTAGCACGTATTTTGCCGTAGCTGTCTGTAAATAATGACTAATTAAAAGACTACTGAGAGAAAACAGTGAATTTTATGCATAAACCTGTCAAAAAACGAATTCGATGCATATGACAATGATCCATAGACAAATGAATGGATACGTAATTTATTTAGCGAATAAAAACTAAGACCAAGTTTATAACGGTGTAAATAGACGCATAATAATTTAAAAACCACTAAGAAACCCGACTGCGGTAAAAAAATAAAGTTAAAAAAAAATGAACGCTAGAAACAAGCCCATTTTAAATTAAATAAAAGTTGGAAGCAGGCGGGACCCATTGGAATTTGAAAATGGAATGGGTCACTTAACTTTAAATACCCCCATGGCCCCTGTACTGTTGCATGCAACCATGAGAACAGTGGTCTGCGTGCGTTACATTGCGCACTGACGCACTCACGCCAAATATAACAGATGTTTCCCAGCAATTATTATTGTACTATATGCTCCATAGGCTTAGGTAGTTAAATAAAGGTAATAAAAAAAAACAACGTGACCAGTCTATTCAGTTGTCATGCTATGCCACAGTTGTACTCTTCAATCTAGCAACGTTATAATTCATAAAAAAAGTTTTAGCTTAAGTGTAAGCTTTGTAGATTGTTGTTTTACTGCATAAATATGTGATGACCTGTAATGAAAGCTACGGAAAACCTGTTCAGGTGGAAATTTATAGATGACTCCGCCTTGGAGTGTAAATGTGGTGCTGTTCCACAAACGATGGAACACTTAATATCGTGCCCTGCGTGTCCTGTCAGCTGCACGTTACAGGAACTGATGGACGCTAGTGATGGCGCCAAACAAGTGGCCGAATTCCGGGCCGAGTACATTTAGATTGCTATCGACACGCTAAGAAGACGATGAAAGCTAAGGATAGGTACTAATTTTCATTTTAATTTATTTTTAAGGCTGTTTACTTACACGATGACAAATTATCTCAACGCGATCTAAACTAGGCCACTTTACAAACCTGCACGCCGTTCTGCGTACATGTGAGACGGCGGTTGTCGCGTCAACCGACCCGCACCTCCCTTATGACGTCACATACCTGCACCACGTTGGTCCTGTCGAGACAATCGATGCAGTTGACTCTGAACACGCCGTTCTGCGTACATATGAGGCCGCGGTCGTCGCGCCAACAGAACCGCATGTCCCCTATGACGTCAGCCAGTGCATTTATCAGGATGCTCACGTTTTCATAGTGCATGCCGCGGCTGAGAATATAGAAAAAGAATTTATAGTAGACTAGCAGCGCCCCGCGGTTTCACCCGCATAAGTTTCCCGTGGGAATATCGGGATAAAAACTATCCTGTCCTTTCACGGGACTCAAACTATCTCTATACCACATTTCATCTAAATCAGTTTAGCGGTTTAAGCGTGAAAAGGTAACAGACAAACACACTTTCACATTTATAATATTAGTATGGATAGTATGGATTATTCACCGAGGGGATAAAGCAGTGTCTTATATCACGGGCGCTATATTGCATCCCGAGCGTAACGAAAGCTTGTAGGGTTCACGAACGCAGCAAAGGATTCAAGCTCTTCCAAGACGATAACAGCTTTATCCCCGAGGATAATACTCTAAAAAGCAATTCGATTTTCGAGTAAGTTTTTTTTTAACTAAAAATGAATTTTGCTCTCAAAATCAACCTTTTTACTATTTCGTTCTGTTCATATTATAGTTTAGTCGGCATGTCCTAGAACCAAAAATTCGAAGACATGTGACATCTACTAACCCGCACTGGGCCCGCGTGGTAGATTACGGCCCGCTCCCTCTCACAGAGAGGAGGCCTGTGTCCCAGCAGTGGGAACATTATAGGCTGATTTTGTGATATTATAGTTTTGGTTTTTGCCTTAAAGTCGACAAAACATCACGCTTCGTTTCCTCGAAGGGGTAGGCAGGGGTGTGCCTATAGTAGTTGTAATAAATGCAATTAATCGTAAAACATAACTCACCAATACTCATGAAAGTCAAACGTAGCATAGATAATGTCGGGACTGTTGTACTTGAGCACATGCTCGCCGTACGCCTCCCATATGATGCGCTCCCGACCTTGCTGATCCACCAAGTTCACTATACACACATTCTTGTAGATTTTCAGCTCTTCTTCAAAATGCTTTTTGAAGGCTGCCTGGGATTCTTCTACGGCTGGTGAAAAAAAGGTACTTTTTTCAACCCTGACGCTTTTCGACTTTAAATAATGGTAAACTGCGTTCGCAATTTAGTTTCCAGAATGTAAACAAATATTTGTACTTGGGAAAATTATTTTAATTTATTTAATTTAAACTTTTCGCACAAAAAGGTACAAAGGCGGACTTAATGCCTTAGGCATTCTCTACCAGTCAACCAAGGGTGGTGAAGAGATTAGATGGCAGGTGTTTTGGTTGAGAGGAACAATGATAAAAAATATTTAAAATTAATACCTACACATAAGGTTCAGTTTTGCGTTACAGCTATATTTTATGGATCTTCAATAGTGCTAGCCATTCTATAATCTATTGAATGTACACGAGTACAAAATTGACATTTGTTGAAGTGCAAATAACATCAATTGGAAACCAGGATTCGAATAGACTTTAGATAACTGATTGTCAACGTAGAGAAACTTACTTCGATCGAGGCGCGGTGGTGGTCGGAACTTGTACTCTGGTTGACTCCAATAGATAGGCACTGACCCGCGTACCTGTTGGGGAAACTACACTATTGATATTTCGAAAAGCATTTCAGAACATCATATTGAGAGCAATGTGCCGATAATATTTATAACTTCCCGAGAAACTGATAACAACTAAAGAAACAAAGTAGAAAAAGGTATAGTTCAGTACCAGAAAATATGTACTCTTATATGTGTTATGCGACAGATAAAGGGGGTTGAAGATTTGGAGCCTTGGCATACCTACTGTCCGCCATTTTGATATATTTTTTAATGGCGGCCGCGCATAAATCCTATGACATCAATGCAAACAGAAAACAAACAAAATAGGACCAAACCGATGGATGTCATGTGATCAACTTTGAACGTTAATATCCCGGAAAAGTGACATTACGGGGTTTCGTGTATTGTTTTCTGTTTGCATTGATGTCAGCTGTCGATTTACACATATAGATATCATGCGTGGCCGCCATTTTGAAAAAAAAAAAATAGCGGACGGGTAGTTATATGCCACGGACTTTCAAAGCCCTTTAAAATGCTGCCTTTTGTCTATTTAACCTCAAGTAGTGTATCCCATTTTTTTATGAGTTTTGAAGAATTTGTAAAAAGCTTTTAAAACTTTTTAGTTTTTAAAGCCGGATGCTTGTATAATATCAAGGTTCATGATTTTAACGCAAAAACCTTTTGACCGATGTGAATTTGCAACATCAAAAAGGTATAAAAGTACAGTTATCTACAAAAACTTCATCTGCCCACTTAAACTCATCGGTGCATGACATTTCTCTACGCGAACGTCCGAAGTAACGGTATGACACAACCAGGTTTAATGTAGTCATTTATTACACTAAAATTTTCGCGTTTTACTATAATTACCACACTAACCAACATAAATAATAGGTTTGAGTAATGAGAAGTGATGAATTATGAATCACACGCTTTTTTGGCAAACCAGTCGAAGGCTCACATGCGGGGATTAGTTACCGCCATCTTTCGAGTTCTACCAAACCAAAGGGATTGCTGATGATACTAGACATAAAAGCAGAAGAAGAAGAAAATCTAGGATGAAATTTTTAGCACCCTGTTTCTCATAGCCACTAGCTACGACGCCGCTGGCAGGAAATAGGGGGCCCCATGAATCATGGGGGCCCTGGGAACTTGCCCAGAGTGGGCAATGAAAAAGACGGCCCTAACCTTTGTCGCTTATCATTAAGGAGGCTTATCGTCTAGGCGGTAGAGAAAATATGCATCTTTACATTTAACGATCTACGGAACATTATAAAGTATCTAGTCTACTATATTATAATAAGGGTTTTTTTAATACAGATTCTGAGGTGGTCTGTAGAATTATCATCATCACATATAAATTGTCTGAACAATAAGGTTCCACGATATTTGTATGGGTAATGCTTATAGCAGACCTGTCGATGCATTGGTTTTGATAAGCCGAGTAAGAATGGACATTTACAGGCGATCATCAAATATTTCTTCTGACTGACTTACCTGAACAAACGAAGCTCTATGTATGCTGTCAGAGCATATGATGGAGACGATCTGTTCGGTTTCCACGTAGTTGGCGACCTTGCCGCCCGGCTCTATACCTCGACGGTTGTACCTAAGAGAAAATAATAATATTACTTTTATTTTTAGCGCATTTTTTCTTTGCAAATTTAAAAAAAATCAGTTTTACTGGCCAATAATAAATTATGTTTTAGAACTAGGCAAGTTCTCAGTCAAACTCAAACTCAAACTCAAACTCAAAGCATTTATTTCAATTAAACCATTACAGGCACTTTTGAATTGTCAAAATTAAGTAGTCGGTCAGTTGGTCAGAAAGTTGAAGCTAGGTGTAGCAGTCATTTTCAAAGTCCAGATATAATCTTGGTCAGGTTATGACCTGACCATTATGAGTACCATGCAGATTAGTGTCTGAGATGGTCTTTTGAGGAAAGAACCGTACATATGTGAGTAGAACTGTCCAGTGGGCAAGAAACTTCATTGTTCCAATACCAGACGGCAGGCCTTCCTTAAACCAGCACCCTAATGGCGTATCAATCTCAATCTGAACAATTTTGAAGGATATTACTAATCCATTGCTTCATATGTTAGAAAAAATTGTCTGCTCGACAACGTAAACAATGCAATGAATGTTGTTGAACTGTCAAAGTGAAAGCCATTGCTACTGATAGTGTGTTACGCAATTACTCCGCAGAAACCATAACCATTCAATAAACCAATCATTTCGTGGACAAGACTGTAAAGTCGATAAAACTAAAAAGGTAATTAGGGACTACTCTATAATATCAGAGGGGTCTATGATTCAAGGACAACTTTCCAATAGGGCAAAAAGATTATGAAAACTGATAATATTAATGTGTAATGGATCCATTTATTTTTATCTGGAGTACTTTGTTTATTTTGTACTACGTGGTAACCGCTTGATAATTAGGTGATAACAATTCTGTGAATTTATCACTGAATCATCATTGTGATCAGAACAGTGACGGCCCAGTGGTAACAACCGCGACTTACGAGTTATAGATCGTAGGTTCAAACCCAAGCAGGTGCTTTGCTTTGTGTAAATTGTGCTGCTCTCAAAACGGTGAAGGAAAACATCGTGAGGAAACCGGCATGTCCTAGAACCAAAAAACTCGAAGATATGTGACATCTACCAACCCGCACTGAGCCCGCGTGGTGGATTATAGCCCACTCCCTCGTATAGATAGAGGAGGTCTGTGTCCTAGCAGTGGGAAAATTATAGACTGATTATGCATCATTGTACGATGATGAATGAATACATAAGCTTGTTACCATGATTTCAGAAAACCAAATGCAGTTGCATAGAAAGTAAAAAATTTAGGATGAGCGTCAATTTATAGAATGAAAAAATGGAAGAGAAGAGACGTGCTTCAAATCGGACTGGATCCGCCGTGTGGATTAAGGCCCACCCTCTCTCACAATGAGGAGGTCCTCCTAGGTATTACTACTATCAGTGAAGTGGGCTGATAATAAAATTACGATTTATTACTATGTGATGATAGTATTTTGTTCCGTCAGAACAAAATGGGAGATATTGTCTAATACTCCTGAGTCATCATCTGCCTAGCCTTTTCCCAACTATGTTGGGGTCGGCTTCCAGTCGTAACCGGATGCAGCTGAGTACCATATTTTACATGGAGCGACTGCCTATCTGACCTCCACAGCCCAGTGACTGGGTAATTCGATACCCCTTGGTAAGACTGATGTCACACTTTCGGACTTTAACGACCCGTAATGACTGTTAAAGATCCACGAAGGACAGCCGGAAGCAACGGCTTAACTTGCTTTCCGAGGCACGGAGGAATCTTGGTATGTAAAGATGGTCACCCATCCACGGACCACCCGCGGCAAGCGTAGCTTAAGCTGATCGACCGTGCGGCTGTTATTACTTAGCCACAAGCCCCCTTCTGTCTATTACTCCTGAGTATTGTTCATATTTAAAAGTGCTCATATTCCTGCAGAGCCCGGAAAATGTCGTAAAGACACGTTTTTTGGCTCACATTAGTTTCAGATGGGCCAGATACAAAAAATATATACTTAAATACCTATCACACGAGAATTTATTTGAAACTACGTTTTGACTTCTGATCTGACGTCAACAACACCAGTAGGGGTAATTCTCATAATTTTCAGTACATTCACACTCTGATCAATCAATATGACAAAAATACATCTAATTTCCCTACATTTTTAACAAGTTTTTGACATTGATTGTCGCTGAGATGAGATTGCGACTAGATTTTGAACGTTTTTAATTAAGTACAGGAATTGGCCTTCAGGTAGAGATCGTTTACTTTAAAATTGCACGCCCCTCCACAGTGTGTTGCATACACATTTCAAATGTTTGTATATCAATTTTAGTGGAGGGGTGCGCAATTTTAAATTAAAAGATAAGTACCTACTTTGAAACTCCCTGCATCTTAAAATTACTCACCTAGTTCCAGCTTGGTATCTCGACCGCCTCGATATAAGTCCCAGCGTGAAGGTTTCGTCGCAGGAGTTCACATTGGCTAGCGACTCCGTATTCAGAGGGTTGGCGTCCGGTGGCTCCACCGCTATTTGAGACAGGTGGACGTAACCTTGGATGATCGGGAGCACCCATTGGTCGCAGTCTGGACTCTGTTGAAATTGAAGGGTTTTTCAGATAAGCAAAACGTGGAAGGAAAAGTGCGCTTTTATAATTTGTAACTTGGCTTTACTAACGTGGACGTCCACGTCCACGTCACAGCATCATGATAACACACGGAAGTAACATTTATGGACATATGAAGACGCTTTTAAATTTCCGTCCACGATAACGTTATAAAGTGCAACGTTTTTCCATACATTTTATGGACGTGAAAGTGGACGTCCACGATAATATCGTCACGTTAGAAATTATAAAACAATAATAATCAGTACCTTTGTCCTCAAATTATAATTATGTCGTATCCCTAAATCCCTATGTATATATTTTCTTGTGTGCACATAAATAATAATAAAATAAATAAAAGCGCACATTCAGAGCAAATAATATTTAAAAAATCCCAGGTTAACTCAGGTGCCTTGTTCGACATCTACCTCATTATAAAGGTGGGTTTACACCAAATGAGCGAATGCATAATCTATTCCTAATCAACCAAATTATGTTTATGTCAACAGGGAATAGTGCCATTCTTTTGTTGGTCTTTCCTTATCCATACTAAAACATCAGGAAAATAAAGTTCTATGTTCCTTTGGTCTAAACACACCTTTACGAGTATGGTTCTCATTAAAAAATACACAAGCAGCCGAATTTTCTGCGTAAAGCCTCTTGCTGTCACTTAAAGATTTATTGTAGCGACAGAAGGACTTTTTAGATTGTCTTAAAGCCGATTGTCGTTTGAAACTTTGGGACTTTGCTTTGGTGTGTTCGAAAGTCGATTTCAGGAATTGCCCTACATTTGGTTTTAAATCTACAAATAAATTATGTAACGTGGGAACAGTCCAACCTCTCAACTGTGGGAAAATCAAAATTTGATTTATAACAATAGAAAAAGTAATTGTGTCTCATTATTAGTCACAGTTGAGCTCATAGATTTAAGTGGGATATCTGCCATATCCATTTTGATTTGTTAAATAAAAAAAATTGTGGCGTAATGCAAATTTTTATTTAAAAAAAGCGACAATACAGCAGTAGTCATAGTGTGCAACACCACTCCCAGATCGCAATATTAGATTAAATAATGCTGCACAAAATCTTCAAATAAGTCTTAAAAAACAGTAACAAAACCTCAGTTGATTAATCTAATTTACTCGTCTAAAACGCAGTATAAAGATTAACTACCTTACATAAAATTTGCACGATTGTTGCGTTTTCGAGCGATTCATTCATGGTCAAAGTAATTTTGCGTTTGTTGTTTTACATAGCTACATTGGTACCACTAAGCCTTGTTTGATAATATTTAACTATTTATAAATGGACAAAAAGAGTCCCGCAACATCGCACGACGTCGGGCGACGTCGCGCGAGTTTGCAGACGCCATGAGTTTCCGGTCATTTTTCTTCCTATTTACTAAAATAAAAATTATTTCTCACTAGTATAGTCGTGAGAGATTTGTCTTTTATTTACTAGTTTAAACTAACTCTTAAAACGAATTTAGTGCTAGCTTACTTACCCCAAGCGCAATAATATCCTTCAACATATGCTTATTCCAGAAGAATCTATCATCCACATGCTTCCACCACTTCGTGATATCCACCACCGGTTTCCCAGTGCCAGCTTCCGACTCCAAGATCTTCTCAATCTCATACTGCCTCTGGAGACTATTCGTGAGGTCCAGGGTACGGGAGTAGTAGAAACTTTCCGAGTCATCGAATATCTTAAGCAGTTCGTCTGTCAGACGTTTTTCGAAGCGTTCGGCGAGTTTCGGATCGCGCTGTTTCTTTACTGATTGTTTCACCTGTGTGTATAAAATCACGTTGTTAACATTAACATAAAACTCACGCCTGTATTCACCTAATGAGGCAAGTAGGCATAGGTAGAGGTGTATAGTTAAGATGTTAGTCCCTAAGGGCGAGATTCATAGACAGCATTTAGACCTTACCGACTCAACTGCGAATAATGTTCACATATTTTGTTTATGCCAATGTGAACAAGCGTTTCATACGAATATTCTTTTTCTTAGCGCATCAATGGCAAAAAGTTTAAATATTTTTGGCCCAAAATTCAGCTGCGGGAACTCCGCTAGTGAGCGGAGTTCCTGTGCACTTGATGACAGGTGACATACGAATTTAAAAAAATGTTCATATGTAACGTAAAAGTGCTTTCTGTAAATCTCCTCCTAAGCTAAAAATGCTTGGAATGGGAACATTTTCAGCAGCAGTACAATGAATGGGTTTTAGATTAATATATCCGTTTTAGAAGTGATGACTTGTAATTGGCTGTCAGTCTCACACGCTATTTTTTATTCTACCTATTTGTTTTAGCTGTAGGTCATCCATAGTAAATAAATAAATAAGAAATATTTTTTATGTTCTACAGGTTAGGTACCTTATTAGTATTATTACAGAACACAGATCCTTTTGTTGTACAGATACTTTACCTACACAAATGTACCTACCACTAAGTTCAATAGTTACTAATCATCTTATAAGATCTATACATTACGATTGTAGTGGCAGATCAATGATGAAAACATACTTTTTAAACGAATTTAATGATGTTTATTAATGATATTATTGCTTGACCGTGCCGATTACGAGGCATAGCACGTTTACGCATTATTCGGCCTCATCTACGGCGCAGGCGCCGTACGGTGTTGCATGAACTACACAGTACATTACCTATTACTTGAAACAAAATGATCATACCATTTTCATTGTCTGGACGGTAGTCTGTGTTTCATAAAAGCTACAGCTAGGTCCCGGCATCACCTATCATAGATTATCATTTATAGTTGGATTATTAAATTATTCCAAATAACGCCTTTGCACTGCATCCTTCTTAATATTCTTTCCTACCACCACAGCATGGGTCCCAAAAACGTCCAACGGCATTGCGGAAGACCCAAGCGTAGATGGCTGGACAGACTTGACGCCTTTATGAGGGATTGGTCCATACTGGCTCAGGATCGAGTTGAGTGGAAAAAGGAAAGGGAGGCCTTTGCCCTGCCAGTGGGTCAATACAGGCTTATTATTACACATAACATTACGACTGTAATCCCCGAAAGGTAAGGCAGAGGTGTCCCATTCCTTACCTAGCAGTTTATAAAGCGCCGCAACATCTCGTCGTAGAAACGGGTTTTGTCGACGGAAGAATAGACGGAAGAATAGACAAAATGACACATTGCCATGCTTAGGCTGACCCCACATTAGGCGTGCGTGTTCCTCGGGCGTGTGAGTAGCGCGGGCGCCGCGAGCGCGCTGCGTGAGCGTCGGGTTTTGCTGCCCTGCGGCATGTGTGGAGAGTGCACGCGGCGCGCACGCGGCGCTCGAGTCGCGTTGTTACCCCTTCGCCCGCTATCCCCGCCGCCCGCTCGCTGCACACACGTCGCACGGTGGCAACACGCGACGCTTACGCAGGGCGCTCGCGGCGCGCACGCGGCGCCCGCGTCACTCACACGCCAGAGGAACGCGCGCGCCTAATGTGGGGGATGCCTTAGACGCGTAGAATGCGTACAAATATTTCTACAATCTGTCATTTTGTCTATTCTTCCGTCGACACAAAACGTTTCTACGGCGGTCATGCATGCTACGCGTACAGTTTACTAACCATTATCATACTGCATAATGTAGGTAACCAGGAAAAGCAAGCTTACTCTTTATAATTGCAAAATCAACCTGCTAAGCCTTTATCCAAGTATGTTGGGGTCGGCTTCCAGTCAAATCGGATGCAGCTGAATGTCAATATCAATGTTTTTACATGGAGAGACTGCCTACCCACAAAACAGTTATTCGGTAATACTAAAAGTACACATGCTTATAATTGCAGCTACGCGTAAAACCAAGTAACTCTAGAATTTGAACCGTTTTTCGATTTGTTGGATTAATGCCAAATCATAGCTTGATGATAGATACTGCCGGATGATCACAAGAGAAGAATGCAGAAGTGCAGTGTTACATTTAATGGAGCAACATCGCTATTCACAACCATCCGACAAGCTATCGTATCGAAAATGACACATTTCGATAACCTGAGCCCTGATTCACAACCATACGACAGGCTATCGTATCGAAAACCTGACATTTCGATAACCTGATTTGACTTCTCCTCAACAGCAAATAGCTGTTGGAAGAATAGCGGGCGTCTATTTGATTTAAACTGACAAAATTTTCGGGTTTTGGACTTGTGAACAGCATTGAGAAGACTCCTACGATAACAATGATTAACGTTCGATACGATACGGAAGCATATCGAGTGCTTGTGAATAAGGGGGCTGATTTGCCTTTGCTCCCGTCAGCAAACAGCTGTTGAAAGAATAGCGGTCGTCTATTGTCGGGTTTTGGACCTGTGAACAGCGTTTAGAGGACTCCTACGATAACATTGATTGATGTTCGATACGGTACGGAAGCGTATCGAGTGTGAGTATTGTGAATAGCTATGCAGATCTGTTGTTGTTGTAGTTCAAGGCAATTTCAATTGGCAATTAACCAAACCATTGTAAAAATTGTGCAACTTAGTATATAAATAGGTGTACGTGTAGACTTGTGCAATGGCTGATAACTAAAGGATGATTTCCACCAAACGGCTCGCATCGGATCGGATCGGGAAGGATACGAACGGATGCGGCGACAGCCGATCGCGTCCGGCAGCATGTCGACGCATACGATCGGCTCCGTGCCGTGTCGCTTGCGAACGTATCCGTTACTGCGCCTAGTCAAATATGGTCAAATACATAGTTTAATTTCTACCGTGTTGACGTGTTCTAATTTTTAAAAATGGTTGAAGTTGATATAGTATTGTTGGCTATTGCATTAGAAGAAGAAAATAATCATAAAACACAGAAGAGGCAAAGAAAAATTTGGACGACAGCCGAAAGGATTCGATCGGATACGATGACAGGCAAACGGAGCCGATCGCGAGTCGCAGCATACTTTCGGCTACGATCGCGTGTCGCGGAAGACGTCCGCGGTCAAGCTGCTGTGCGCGGCTTGGTAA